>OZ018318.1:26833115-27240615 GCA_963969495.1 Ceratothoa steindachneri | reverse complement strand
GTCTCCTACAGTGCAAGGTTCATATCAATATTATGTTGTGTAGTCCACTTAACTTTATTAGTAATTACATACGTATTACATATCCATAACGAACTTGGTTCGTTATTTCCATTGCTTTTAACACCCATCGGGTTTAACGAACTTTCGGCTTTAACGAGCGACCCCCCCGCCCCATATAGTTCGTTATATCGAGGGTTTACTGTACTAGTATTTATCACAGTTTGAGCAAATTATCACTTCAACGAGGTCTGACGCTAAACTGATTCTCAGAGGCGACAAGTTTATGGCGCGACAAGACTGAACGCATTCGATACTCGTTTCGACTGCGTTCATTTCCTGCACGTGTTGCTCGTTAAGAACGTACTGAGTCTCTTGACCGTTCTGCATTGGAAATTTTATATTTAAATGAGTTTACATCCATTATAAAATTGTATCTCTTAAAAATAATGAAATTTACGCTTTATATTCATCTTATTTTCTAATTACCCCATACTATGCACATTTCCCCCAGATCTGGGGAATTCCCCCAGGTTTGGCAGCCTTGGTTCCGAGATGGTGTAGATAAGCTTGTGATTGAGGTTTCTCAGGTTGAATGAGGTTGTGAGTGAGAGCGTTCGGAGCTAGCGTGGATAAAGTTGTGAGTGAGGTTTTTCTGAGGTGGTGAAGATCAGTTTCTGAATGCGAGTGTTATGAGTTTTGGGGGGGTTGAGGTTGTGAATGGCACTGTTCTGAGCTGGTGTAGCTGAGGCTGTGATTGAGCGTTCTGATATTGTGTGGATGAGGTTGTGAGTAAGAGTGTTCTGAGGTGGTCTAAATAACATTATGAGTGAAAGTCTTCTTAGGTAGTGGGGATGATCTTGTGGGGGAGAGTTTTCTAGGGTGATATGGATAAAGTTGTGAATGAGAGGTAGTGTGGATTAGGTTGTGAGTGAGGGTGTTCTTAGTTGGTTTGAATGAGGTTGAGAGGGAGACTTTTCTGAGATAGTGTGAATGAGGTTGTGAGTGAGAGTGTTCCAACGTGGTGTGGTTGACTTTGTGATGAGAGTGTCCGAAGTGATGTGAATGAGCTTTGATTAAGTATGATCTCAGGTAGTGTAGATGAGGTTGTAAACGAGTGTTTTGAGGCGGTTGGATGAGGTTGTGAACTAGATTTTCCTGAGGTGGTATGGATGAGGTTGTGAATGAGAATTTCCTGAGTTGTTCTGGATGAGGTCGTGACAATGTTTTTTAAGTTGGTGTTGCTGAAGTTGTGTTTGAGCATTCTGATGTGGTGTGGATAAAGTTTCGAGTGAGTGTTTGAGGTTGTTTCGATAACCTTATGAGTGAGTGTTCCTAATTGATGTGGATGAGGTTGTGAATGAATGTTCTGAGTAACTGTTCTCGGGTGGTGTGGATGAAATTATGAGTTAGTGTGTTATGAGGTGGTATGGATGAGGTTCTGATTGAGAGTGTTCTTAGATTGTGTGGATGAGGTTATATTTGCGACCTCTCTGTGGTGGTGAAGGTGAGGTTTTGAGTGAAAGAGTTCTGAAGAAGTGTGTATGAGGTTGCGAATAAGAATGTTCTGAAGTGATGAGGATGAGGTTGTGAATTAGAGTGCTATGGGGTTGTGCGGATGAGATTATAATTAATTTTTCTGAGGTGTGTGAATGAAATTATGAGTAAATATTCTCAAGTAGTGTGGATGATGTTATGAGTGTTTGTGTTCTGATTTGGCGTGGATGAGATTGTTAGTGAGATTCTTCCGAGGTGATGTGGATGAGGTTTTGAATGTTAATGTTTTGAGCTGGTGTGTAAGAGGTTGTGAGTGAGAGTGTTCAGAGGTGGGAGATTAGGTTGTGGGTGAGCGTGATCTGAGGTGGTTAGGATAAAGTTGTGGAATAAAGTGTTCTGAGGTGATGTGGGAGAGTTTGTGACATAGGATGCTCTAAGTTGCTGTGGCTGAACTTGTAATTGCTTTTGTTATGATGTGGTGTGGATGAGTTTGTGAGTGAGACTTTTCCAATGTGGTTTGTATGAGGTTGTGAATGATTGTTGAAAGAGCAAATAGGCTGGAGGCTAACAACTCGAACGGCTTGTAGCGAGCTTAACGAAGCGCAAGCTCCCCCCTACAGGTGGGATTGGCGAAGCGATGACTTGAATATATATATATATATATATATATATATATATATATATATATATATATATATATATATATATATATATATATATATATATAATTAGGTGAAAGGACATGTTGTATGCATATTTTGTTAAAGACTATAGTATATTTCGCTTTATTAATATTCTTGGGAAACTTTCTATTATTCTCATTATCTTTTTTAGTTCATCCTGTAGATGTTCACAACTTTTCCTACGTCCATCTCTTTTTTAAATGAAATGTATTTTGTAAAACAAACTTGACTTTAGTTTCTGAGCTTTCGATCTATGCGATCATCTTCAGTGTCTTTCCTCCTTTATCGGTGACGAATCTGTGCCCCCCTTGGCAGTTAATGCATCTTTTATCTGTGTTGTTGCAATAACGCCAAGAATGGCCTTCAGTTCCACATTCAGAACAGATGATTAGGTCTTTTGGGGGGCAATTTTGAGTCGTATGTTCTTCCAACGCATAACATCTGAAGCATATTTGTATACTTGTGAAGACGTCGCTTTGTATGTGGGCGGGTGGAATTTCATGTTGAAAGCGAGAAGTCCCTGTTCTATGATCCTTGAAGCCATTTCGGTAGATTCACAAATGACCTTGAAAACGTGAGTGTGATTTTTAAATTTGACCACCTCTGCTATTTTGAGCCATTTCGGCCTCTCCTGAAGTTCTTCTTTTATTTCTTGGCATGAGTGTTCTCCTACCCAGGACACTTTTGTTAGCCGTGATTTGTGGTGGTACTCTAGCTTCCAAATCTAACTTCCTTAGCGTAATGCTCCCAGCAGATGAAAGTAGCTTCTCTCAGTCTTTATTTTCTGGGCAAATAACTGTGAATTTAGATGGTATGTCAATAATAATAATAATAATAAGTCTTTTGTAATGCGCTCTTCAAGGCCTGAGGCCTTCCCAGAGCGTACGTTGTGCTGAGATGAGAATGGAAATTCAATGGAAATTCAAGAGGGGGGAGAAGGCAATACTGAAAAGATGCGTTTTTAGGAGACGCTTAAATGTGGTAAGAGAGGAAGAAGACCTGATTTCAGCAGGAAGAGCATTCCACAACTTAGGGGCGCACATTGAGAAGGAGCAGTCCCCCATTGAGCAGAGGGATGAACGAGGAATATTCAAAAGAGGTGCATGTGATGACCGAAGGGCCCGAGGGACATGGCGTGGTGAGAGGGCAGAGGAGAGGTAAGACGGGGCCTTGTTGTTTAGGGCCTTAAATGTGGAGAGAAGTATCTTGAAGTCAGTACAGGATCTGACAGGGAGCCAGTGCAGTTCATGCAGCAAGAGTTCAGAGGGAGAGAAGCAAGGGCGACGGAGGAGAAGCCGGGCGGCATAGTTCTGTACAAGTTGAAGGGGGCAGAGAGAGGAGGATGGCAGATTTACAAGCCGAGAGTTACAGTAGTCAAGGCGTGAGGTGATGAAGGCATGAACAGCAGTCTCAAGACTTTGGCGATCAAAGTGAGAGCGAATGCGAGAGAAGTTACGAAGGAAACATAGAGAGCATTTGCTGACATTGTGGATATTAGGCTTAAAGGAGAGATGCTTATCAAAAACAACACCCAGATTCCTAACGCAGTCAGATAAAATGATAGTATTACCGCCCAGAGTAAGCGAGGGAAAGAGAGATTTAGAATTTTTGACAAAAGCAGGGGTGCCGACGAGGAGGACCTCAGTTTGGGAGTGATTAAGCCTAAGGAAGTTGGTAGAGAGCCAGTCAGAAATGGAGGAGTAGGCAGCCAGGAGGTCAGTGATAGAGTAGGCAAGAGACGTGGGGGATGAGGAAATGAAAATTTGAGTGTCATCAGCATATAGGTGGAAGGATAGACCGAGATTACGGAGAAGGAAACTAAGAGGGAGAAGGTAGATACGAAATAGTAGAGGACCAAGGACAGAGCCTTGTGGCATTCCAAAGCGAATGGGGGTAGAGTCGGATAAGGCGTCGTCATTCACAACGGATTGGGTACGAGACGAGAGGTAATAGCGGAACCAGTCAAGCACGGTGCCTGATATGCCGAGGAAAGAGTGGAGACGATCAAGTAAGACGGTGATATTTTCCTTCCGTTGGGTATGAGTTTAAGGGAAAGCCTTTTGAAGTCCGGTGGGTCCATCTTCCCGGGAGTCGTCCCCTCTCCAAGGAGAGGGGTCCTTCTGTCGGTCTTCAGCTGTGGAGTCTTTATCCAGTCTCCACTAGTGAGGGGAACCTCTCTATTTGACCTCGTTCTATCTAGCCTACCTTCCAATTTTCGCACTCTCTTTGGTCAACCATACCTATCTGGGCAAAGCCCTAAAAGCGGTCGAAAGTTAGGTTCTGGCTCGCGACGGAGAATCAGCCGCTTTTTTCTGGCCCTCTAAGAAAGTCTCATGCAGGGGTTCACTATACCTTACCACCAACTGTAACACATACCTTGCCAGTGACAAAGTTATGTAGTACTAGTGAAAAGTAAGTTTGAGGTAAAAAGTATGAAAAAAGAACCAAGAATTTAGAATAAGGAAGAGCAACCCTTTCGGGAGGACGCTACTTCGCTCAAGAGGAACAGGAAGAATCTCCAATCAGCCCCAGGAGCGCATATATTTCTTCTTATATACTTCTTCTGAAACCTTTCCTCCTTTACCTGAGATAGCCTTTACCAGTTCGCAGGGAGAGAGCAAGCGAACAGAATGAGTAAATCGAATGAAGAGAAGTTAAATTTAAATTTATTAAAAATAACAGAGTTTACAGAATTGAGTATTTTACATATATAATTACATATAAGCAAAACAATTTAGATTAATAGTGGTGAATATTCACACAAAAAATGTGAGTAGAGAAGGGAAAGTTGTCATCGAGAAGTAAGAAGAACGAAGCTCCAGGAACTGTGAAGGGCATCTATCCTTTTTATTCTATTTACATATTTATTATATATATTTCAGTTATAAAAAATTATCATATCAAATTGTTACATATTATTTATTTTGTTATATCTCATTTCTTATTTATACATTTAAAATAAATATTTTTGAGTGATATTTTATTTGTACATTTGAAATTATTACTTTTGAGTGATTTAATTATTATTACATTATTTTTTTCACAATTTTAACGTTTAACACATTCTATTTATGTTATTTCACTCTAGTACCGATAATTTTATACACTTTATTATCTTTTATTTTAGATTTTGCCTTATTCTATTTATATTATTTCTCATTGTTAATTCATTTTCACTTTAAGTTATTCACTTTATTTATTTCACTTTATTTTAATACTTATATTTTATACACTATTAATTTTACATAATTTACGTTCATTTATTAGTCTATTCATATTTTTCGATTATTTTATTTATTTCTACATTTTCTAATATTTCACAGTTTTAACATTTAACACATTCTATTTATATTATTTCATATTAGAACCGATATTTTATACACTTTATTTTTATTATATATTCTATTTATATTATTTCACTTTGGTAATTCATTTTCACTTTATTTTATTCATTTATCGTATTTTCCCTTTAATTTATTCCCACCGTTTGATTCACTTATCATATTTTCACTTTTTGTTTATTATTCACTTTTTATCGGTCACTTATTTGGCTATCTGAGAGGTCTTTTGTCCATTCTTAATTATCTTGAAAACATTCAGGTTCACTGTATGGATGCACGAGTCCGGTATGTGAATGAAGAGAAAACGGATTTTAGGGGATATTTATTCCTCCTCGCTTGAACGTTATGTCAAGGAAAAGGGTGACTCCTGTGTAAGCGTAATTTTAAAACATCTTTAATGTTCGATTCCAGTCCGTAGTCTGGATGTTGATAACTGACCTTTCTTCGTTAATTAAGATGGCTTCTAAGGTGTTCAGTCTATCTTTATTTCCCTCTTTTCTTTTGATCATTGTGTCATTAACCAATATATCCCTAGTTAAGCTGATGTTATGCACACTCTCCCTATAATTTTTTTTGAGAGGGAGGGGGGGATCTCCATGTTGCAGGTGCATTGTCAAACGCCTTGAAATTGTGGTGGTAGTCATACCAACATATTTTGAGTTATTTGTAGCCTGCAGTATTCATTCGGGCAAGTAAACTATGTTCGTAGATTTATGAATCGAGGAGTTTTGGCAGATGTTGTTTTTCATAATGAGATTGTTAACTTTTGTCGTTTTATAATATATAATCATCTGAATCCTGTACGTTTGCTTCTTAACTTTGATGTTACGGTTAACAATCTCCTTGATGTTTTTTTCGTCTATTTTGTAGGCCGATGACATCTGATTTCAGTAATACAGTTTGATGTTATTTACTGCTTTTTGTTACTTTCCATTTCATCCGTGTCTGTGAATTACCTTCTTAAAAATGATTGAAGTTGTTTATCAATCATGCTGTTCGGGAAACCGTTGTTCACGAGGATTTGTTTTATGCGGGAGATCTCTTGATGGATCAGTTCTTACGTGGAGCAGTATTTGTATGCTTGGCAGATGTATGAGCCGATTACACTTTTTTTTGTACCTTTCAGGACATTCACTATCCGCATTGAGGCATCTTCCCATGTCTGTAGCTTTTCTGTACACTTTTGTGACGTAATTGCTGTTGATGTTTTGTACCTCTACGTCCAGAAAAGGTAATTTATTGCCCATGCTCAATTCATAAGTGAATTTTAACACAGAGTTCTCCTCAAATTGCTGTTTGATGTTTTTCATTTTGGACGTTGATATAGATGTCGTCTACGTATCGGCAGTATGTGTGTGGCTTATTTTTGATTTTGTCTAATAAGCTCTCTTCAAGTTCACCCATATAGTAGTTGGCAAAAGTCGGCCCCAAGGGCAATCCCATAGCTACTCCATCGACTTGTGTGTAGAGATTTCCGCCTGGTGTCCTGAACGGAGCCTCTGATGTGTATTCTTTAAGATGTTTGGGTCAAGGTTAGGAGGAGACATTGTACGATTGTGGTATGCATTTTTTATAATGATGTCAATGATGTCGATGGTCTGAGAGAAAGGCACATTAGTAAAGAGGCTTTCCACATCAATGGATGTTATTTTATATATATATATATATATATATATATATATATATATATATATATATATATATATATATATATATATGTGTGTGTGTGTGTGTGTGTGTATAGGTAGATATCCATATACTAAAAAACAAGATGAATCTAGTTCCTAAAATCTTTGTTTAGATTTAAATTGCCAGTATTTACGAGCAAGTTTCACGAGTTGTAAAAACTCGAATATTAATTTCTGGCGAAGTATTTTCGTGCCTCCAATTTCAGATTGGAAGCTCTCTCCTTTGAAGGCACGCTCTCTTGTGATGGCGTAACTAACCCCTTCTTCCATTCCCTTAATCTCGCTAAGAGATTCTCCCCATAACTTTGGTTCGCCTTCACTATTATTAAAAACACTCGTCCGCACTGTTTTCAAGGTCTAACACATAATATCTGATTTTACGCCAGTTTTTCGCACTGAATCTGAAAATCATTGCACACAAAAAAGGTATTCATGGATGAATGGTCGCTTCAGGAACTTCCTATTGTACCTAGCAGACGCCAAATCCCTTTTCAGGCATCAGCAGTAGTCAGCCAGAAAGTTTAGATACCAACGCCATTTGTAAAGTTCCTCTATTACATGGATATATTTTTGGAAGTGCTTGCCCTGTTTTTCACTGAAGTCTCCACAATTCTCGGGAAAATAATCCAGATGGGACCAAAGGAAGTGCATTTTCACTGACATGAGCGCACCAAGTTTGCGGAAACTCTCCATTAACGCATAAACCGCCTTCTCATACTTAGGACTTCTGTAGTTGCCAAGAAAGTTTGCAATGACTGACTTAAAGAACAACTAGGTAGATAGTTCAGCAGGATTCAGTGCTTCATCAAAACTGGTGTCCTTGATGAGTGAGCTTCCTCATTCGAAGACTATCAAATACACTTGCCTTCAGTTTTCCATGCTGACTCGTGGAAACTGCTGGTGGAGGAAAGCAAATCTTTTACCTTTCCTGTCCATTTACTTGACAAAATTCTTTATCAAACAGAGTTTGATGTGCAGAGTTGGAAGCACTATCTTGCTCGGCTAAACCAAAGAATAGGACAGAAGGTTGTGTGAACCGGGTTCTAATCCTTGTCTTGACGGCCAGTCTTGGCTGAAATAATAATACTGGTCGTCAGCCGGACTCTCCCACAAGCACATAAAACATAAATACTTTGTGTACCCACCTTGAAGGCCTAGGATAAGTAGAACAACTTTAAAATCTCCACATATCAGCTATTTGTGTTCCTGGTAGTTCAGAGCAGACAGGATAGGGTCCATGCTGTTGCAGGTTTCTTTCAGTGCAGATGAGTGTCCAACAGAGATCGATGAAAACTTATTGCCGTTATTAAGAATAACTGCCTTGAGACTTCTGTTAGATGAGTCAATGAAAAGTCTCTATTCCATAGCGTCATATCTCAGGCCCATTAAGTTGAGCAAGTCATCAATGTTGTTACAGTAAACCAGTAAAGAGGCTTCATCAAACGAGAAAAAAAAATCTAAATTCTTTCTCGCGGTCCTCATACCAACAGAATGTTGTCCCTGGTGCCAGCATACATTTCTCTAGAAGACGTAAACCCAATAGCTGAGCAGATTCTTTAGAAAGGTTCAAGTCTCGTGACAGGTCGTTGAATTCGGCTTGCGTAAATGACACCAGTTGGTCGCTCTCATCTGGCTTTGTATGCATCAAACTCAGCTGTATCGATGGTGACACTAGCTTTGGAATCAAAGCTAGAGCCCATGGTAAAATCAGTCTTGGGAACAGAAAGATCGGTGCCATGTGGGACTGGTTTACAGCATAAGGAACATTGGCGTATTGAACATGTTGTTTTTTCTTGCGATTGATGCCTTTCAAATTTGACATGCAGAAGTAGCCGTCGGTGACGTGATCTTTGTCTTCCCTCCAGGACACCATTGGGACATCAAATGGCATACTTTTCCTTTTCTTATTACTCCAATCCCGTAAATTTTCCATACATGTGTTGCAGCAAATATGGGGAGAAAATCGTTTATCCTGGTCTCCTAGTTTCCCTTCAAAGTAAGCATGATATCCATTTTTTACAAAATCCGTGATTTTTGCTTACCGGTTTGGAAGAGCGACATGTCTGCAGATGTAACAAAACCTATTCGGATGATTCTTACACGTACGATACATTGTAATGTAAATCAAGACCTTTAAAGATGAATAAAATAGGTTATGTATCATTACTCATCACTAGATGTGGCAAAACAGAAGTAATAAACGGTTGGATGGTAGCGCTATTTTGGAATATAGGTTGTACTATAAATCGAGCCTATCTTAGAAACCTGACCTGACCAAAGAAAACTAATTATATTCTTAAATTCAGCATCAAAAATTATTCTAAATCAGTTTGAAAAAAGTTTTGAAACGCAGACCAGTGTAACCATATCAACGAATCCTTTCCGACCTTATTTGACCTTCAAGTAGCGATTGGCTCAGATATAAAGAAACACGCCCATGGACCACCCTAATATATTTCAATTGGGTTTTTGACTTTAAATTCCTCCTAGCGCATGCGAAGTAAAGTAAACTAGGGAAAAGACATGCCCCTTTTTAATAAAAATTTGTTCATTTATTTTTGTTCTACCTAGTTCCAAAAATCATTATATTTATACATATGATACTGCTATAACCAGTAGCTTAACTCAGAATTCCCAAAGGTTGACTAGATATTAGTTTGATATTGGACCTTTCGAAAGCTGTAAAATTTTGCAAAGAAGTTCAACTAATGTGATAATTAAATTTGAGAAAAAAAGCCACTCCTGTTTGGACCTTTCCATTGGCCAGAACCTCTTTATTCAATTCAGAGTTCCTATTGCTTGACTGCCTGCCTTGACAACAACTAAGTCAAACTTCAAGAATGCACCGTGAGGTGAGGCTGCCTTTCGTATCTCCAAGAACCGTTCCCTCTCCTTCACCCAACTAATCAGACGTGGAGCTTCTTCGAGTAACCCGAACACCCAAAAATCTCCGCAGTCTTAAAAAGAAGACAACAGGAAGCCATCAGAAAGCCATCAGGAAGTACTCATCTCAAAGTAAAATGTAGCAAACTCGAGGTAAAGACATTTGTTCTTTGAAAAACGAAATACCCCCTTCGATTCCCTAGAGTTTTAGTTGGGGAAAGATTCAGTTTCTGCGAATATTTTCTCGAAGGCCGATTTAAATTCAATTTAAAGGTATTTTAGATTCGTCAGCCTTATATTTTAGGGATAAAACTTTGCATATTCTGATATTTTTGTCGTTGTTTGAGCGATATAATTTTTAGTTAGTCAGGATTGAAATAATTGAAGTTAAAGAAGTCAGGTTGCAGTGCCACCTCTTAATTCAAAAAACGAATGAGTCACGGATCATTCACAAACGATAGATTTGATTACCAAAGTCAAGACTTTGTTTGGTGCTTCTATAGTATGTATCCTACCTGCCGAATTCTGCTATAGCATGTATCCTACCATCATATTTGAATCCTACCTATATTTACATTTGAAAAGGGGGTAAATTAAAAAGTAAAATTTTTAATCTAGTTTAATAAAATGGTTAAAACATTTGAAGGTTAAAAATTTTAGTGTACAAACTGTTCTTTGATATCTTGTAAAATATTAATAAAAAGGTCTGAATTTTTGCCTTTCAATATCCGCCAACATCTTTCATCCAGTTGTCCTGGCAGAAATGATAGTGGCACTCCACGTTTTTTCTTCATGATCTTAATTTTGCTCTCCAGCCATGTTCGCTCAATCTGTTGAGTGTTAGTTTGAGTTGTTGGATCTACGTAAAACTGCTGACGATTGACTGTACGGTGATTATAGCCTAATTGGGAAAGCCTACTATATGCGGCCCATTCGTCGGAGTGTATGTACGATCCACTTGCAACTTCCCTTTGAATCATTGGCAGCAAAGTATCGGTATCGCGTCGGTAAACATAGAAATAGCACCGATCATTTTTGTGGCATAGTCCAAAGACCCAAGGACCATTAATGCGTAATCCATGATTTCGCTTGTTGATAACAGGGCTTTAATCCAATTCCTCTGGCACTCTGTCACCTTCCAAAATGCGACCTCTATTTTACTTTCTTCGTCCAGCAAACCTTGCTTCGTCGATTTGTACTGGCTCGTTTTCTGTACCAATCATCTGACCTTCACGATTCACAGATACATTAAATGAACAAACTTCACGGCAGTAATTAAGGCAATCCACCACAGTGTTCATAGAAATACCGGTATATTTCATTACTGTTCGCAACGGCATTTCAGAGGACCACAGGAACGAAATTTCTAGAATCGAACACAAGCTCAAGTTGCAATTAAGCTTGCCATTTAAATCCGTGTAATGGAAAAATCTGTTACCACTCCTTGCAGACATAATAGCTTGACAAACCTTTATTTTACACCTCCATACTGGATAGTCTTTTCCCCGTACTTTCTTAGTTGTGAAGTTAAGTGGTCCGCTTCATTTGTTGTATTCAACTTTATCGGCTAAAGTAACTTTATCTAGTAAGAACTTTGCAGTAGTACTTTCGTTACTAACAACTTTAGTATAAAATTTGAGGAGCAACATATTGAAGGGTGTAGCTTAGAAGTAAATAACTTTCTCAAATACAGACAGAGACTAAATAATTTCCCTAAAACATTCTTAAGAAAATTCCC
Organism: Ceratothoa steindachneri; assembly: GCA_963969495.1. Classification (NCBI taxonomy): domain Eukaryota; kingdom Metazoa; phylum Arthropoda; class Malacostraca; order Isopoda; family Cymothoidae; genus Ceratothoa; species Ceratothoa steindachneri. The sequence goes on along the minus strand of OZ018318.1, from coordinate 27,228,788 downwards.
TTTGTTGGAGGTTGGGGGAAAATTCCCTGTTATTAAGAAATTTCCCTATATTAAGGTAGGATACATACTATAGCAACACCCTTTGTTTTTCCTTTTGATATAGATTTCGATTGGCCCTTTACCCCTTGGTGATCCGAAGTAAACCCCCAAAACCCCACTAACATGCTTAATCAAATCCATCTTATTTTGAAAGAAGGAGCTAACTAAGGGCTACTCCATGAATCTTAAATTTAAAAAGCGAGCACCAAGAAAGGGCTTCTCCAAGTATCCGTAGTTTAGCAGAATGGAAAGTACTTGGAATTCGCCTTTCATTTTCCTGTGGGATTTTTTGCATTTATTGCTCTACTCACGCGCTACTTTGTGAATTTCTCATATATATATTTTATTGTCTACAATTGAGTGTTTGAGTAAAATATCCTAGACTGAAAACTTGCAGAAAGAATGGAATAGAGCAGTAAAATGGTTGTATAGGCAATGATAATCCTCGAAGAAAGTCCAATTTGGCTGGTCAAACTTTAAACCTTAAACATGGCAGGGATTTACGCGTCCTACTATCAAAAGATCTCAAATTTTCAACACAATGCACCATAATCTCATAAAACACCAATAAGGTTCTAACTAAACATTTTGAATTTAAATCGAAACATATTAATCTTCCCTAATAAAGCGCTTGTAAGACCTCACTTGGAGTATGCGATACAATTTTTGTCCCCACACATGTATCAGGACATTAGAATATTGGAATGCGACCAGGAGCGAGAAAGAAAATAAACTCCTGAACTTAATAATAGATCGTACCAAAAAAAAACTCAGGCATCCGGATCTCTAACTGAGTATTTAAAATATTAAACGGGTTAACTAATATAAATTGACTAAATATTCAAACTAGATAACCGAAAAACAACCTGAAATAACAGTTTAAAGTTAATAAACAAAATATTTAACACTGTGACCGAACAAGATTTCTTTTCTTATAAATAACAGACGTGGAATAACATACTTAGATAAATATATTTGAGATTAGAATCGATCAATATTACTAAATTATAAAATCTAAGAGAAATAAGATTTATGATTCTTCAACCATATCTTCGCTTCCTTTTATCTGTCTTTCTTCTCCTACTTTCCTTCCATCTTTTTGGAACAAGTCTTGAGTGGATCATAAAGTATAAATCTCTCCTTTAAAAGTTATGTATACAATCGTGTACTAATCTCCCCATTACAAGCTATATCTAGCATAGCCTCAATGAGAACTGGAGTCATTTAAAATTAAATTGGAGATATTTTGGAATAAGAGGAATAAGCACAGCCTCTCCTGCTCCACAGCCACTTGAGGTCAAACCCTCTCTCCTTCCTATCACCCTATCCTGCTATCCCGCTCTTTAATCTTCCCCTCTCTTTCATCTTTTCATCTCAACCCACCCCTTCATCCGAAACGAACTTTCGTTTATATATATATATATATATATATATATATATATATATATATATATATATATATATATATATTAAAGGATGAACGAAAGGACGTATAAAGGGAGATTCACTACCCGAAGATGGGTGAAAAGTTCACCCGAAACGTTGTATCAAGAAAATGAAATGAATTTCCCTTTATACGTCCTTTCGTTCGTCCTTCAAATTAAATTGAAGCTCCATAGGAGAAGCCCTAACTAATATATATATATATATATATATATATATATATATATATATATATATATATATATATATATATATATATATATAGTCATATGAGTTGCTGCTGACCAGTCTAATCTTCAATTTCACTGTGAAGGTAAGGACACATAGGAGGCTGAGGTACATGTGATTTATTTATAGAACAACGTTTCTGGCGTATCACCCGGGAATCTTCAGGTTCTAAAACCATAAAACAATAAAGTACAGTTAGATAGGATTAAATTGTATTGTCAGCAAACTTAGTACGAGGTCAGAAATTCTGCTAAAACTAGAAGTTGAAATATTTTCATAGGGGAGGGGCGTTAAAAAAAAAGTAATGGAATTTCATTAAACTAGAAAAATTAAGACGAGTAAAAATATAAAACTCCCAAATTATGAACAAAACTAACATTATAAAAAGGCAATTAAGATCTTATTAGGAATATAATATGCTAAAGTAAAAGATCCATATGGTAAAAAATGACGATATAAAATACAAAAAGATAAGAAAACTAAAAAGGACTAGAAAACAAATTTAAACTTGCAATATATATATATATATATATATATATATATATATATATATATATATATATATATATATATATATATATCCGGAGTAAGAATCCAATGGCAAAGAGAATGACAGTATTCATTCTTTATTTCTTCTGGCTACGTTTCGAGCAAAGACAAGCTCATCTTCTGGCCTGATAAATTGAACAAAAATTAGCTTTAAATAGCAAAACAATTAAAATTAAGATTAATTAGGGCTGGAAGGAACAATTATATATGAATATACATATATATACATATTTACATTTTATAGTGATAAATCATAAATAGTTAATTATTTAACAAGGATTAAGAAATAGGGGGAGGGGTGGGGTGAGGGCAAATTTATGAACAGCTAAGTGCAATTTTTTTTTAATTTTAATTTTTAACGAATCGAAATCTTCCCGGTCACAGAAGTTGTAGAAACACGACTAAAGCAATAGAGCGCGAGAAACAATGAAGAAGGGAGAGGTATAATAATTGGTTGGTTATTGTAAGACACGGAGAGGGAAGGCGGATACATCATTGTTGAGAGAGGGTATAAGGGTCTTAATATGAATGGATTCAATTATTCGTAGGCTTATATCATCATTGGAAGAATCTATAATTTTGAAATCATTAATGGTGACATCGGTTTTGCAAATGGTAATATGATCCCGAACAAGCTCGAGCATGTAACAAGCACAGTGTACTGCCGACATAATTTCCTCTTGAATCTTAAAAGAGAAAGATAGAATAAGAGGGGGGGGGGAGTTTGGAAGAGAGGGTGAAGAGTAATAGTGAGAAAAGGAAGGAAGTGGTAGTCAGATATGTATGTGTGTGGGTGCCTGGTGAACGGGCCATCTCCATTTGTTATTTTGTTTATTTTTTCGTACTTGTTAATGTTGTCTCATTGCGGGATCTTTTAATTATTTTGTATTTGTTATTGTCATTCTAATTTGTCCCATTTGGGGATTTTTTTGTCAAATATTATTGTTTCGCAATTTTTTCTTTCCTTTTAGTTGTACTTTAGTACAGGTTCCGTTATTCTGGTGCTGGGGAGGTACACTCTCTATAGGGAGAATAGCCTCTAGTCTAGACCTGATGTCTCGACCTTTTTTATAGAGATATGTGTTTAGTGGTTCAAGACCTGTTTCGTTATGGAGGCTACTCGAGGTCCGATTACTCATACCACTTAGCGTTGGTAATAAGCCGGAGGCCTCGATTTTGCACTCTCTGGAGTCTTGTCAAAATTTTCCTTGACGCTGCGTTGAGCGGAATAGCAGGGTACACCAGTTTCGATTTGACTAGACTGGTGTACAACTTTTTATTGGTTGTGCTGAGGTTTCTGAATCGGGGGAGTTTGTCGAGTTCAGTGTTAGCGTACCAATCCTGGAGCTGACACGTCTGTTTATGTCAGTACTGGCAAGTTTGTAGCCGAAGACTGACACGTGCGGTGAGTAATTAATTTCGGATTTTTCTAGATTGAGAGGGTCGGAACGACGTCTCTCTATTGCGGTTGCTGGGATTTTTGTTACGTTGGTCTGTATTTTCCAACGTTTCTCAAACCTGGAGATTCTTTCAGATTCTGCTGTCGTGGTGTTGGCCATCATCTTCGCAGAATTTGTTCTCCGAACCACAACTTGGGTAATATCGTCCGCATATTGGATGGTGAGAGTTCTTCTATCAGTTGGCTTGGGAACGTCTCTCGTAAATATGGTGTAGAGAGTGAGGCTGAGACATCCTCCCTGAGGGACGCCGGACAGGAGCTCAAAGGCTTCCCCTGTATACTTCTCGAAGGTAATGACAGCTTGCCTGTTGGTCAAGTAGCTACAGAGGATCTTTTCGAAGTGGGGTGTGAGTCTTAGTCACGAGATTTTGTACTTCAGGCCGTTGATCCAAACTTTGTCGAAGGCCCTCTTAACGTCTCTGCAAACGACGTCGACTCAGCACCACCTGGCCTGCCCTGCCGCTGCGTATTGAAACATGTGGGAAATGGCTGTTTCCGTGCTTCGGTGTCTTCTAAATCTGTGCTGTTTCTCGTTCAACAGAGAGTGCTCTGACAGGTGTTTTGATAGTCTGCTGTTGAAAATTTTCTCAATAACCTTCCCAATGGTCTCCAGCAATGAGATAGGTCTGAAATTCATGACCTAGTTCGCTGGCTTTCCAGGCTTAGGGATGAAAATCATTTTCGAGGTATTTAGGCCACCTGGGAAATATGCCATTGCTAGGGACGAATTGAGTAGGTTCAACAGCCTAGTCCGAAATCTTTCGGGGGCCTCCTTCAGGTCCCTGATGGTGATTTGGCTGAGGCCTGGGGCTTTAGGCCTAAATGAAGCGATTGCTTCTCACAATTCCGCACTGGTGATGGGTTCCCCTCTTGAGAGTTGCCATGTAAACGGTGGAGGTACGAGGTTCCATAAGGATCGAACCTGCCCTCCTTCATCTCCATGTACTTAAGAACCTGATCTTCGAAGCTTAGGTCAAAGTTTTCTTCCTCTTCATCGGAGATTTTAAAAACGCTTTTCCAGACTCCACGAAACAGCCTCTCCTTCTCTCTGGGAGTGGTCGCCGTGTTACCTTCGAGCGAAATTGCAGTTGGGCCATGAAAACGGGAGTTCCCCTTTGGTATGTTGACTGTTTCCCAGAACGATTTCGGATTCCTGTCAGTGTCTAAATTTCCAATTAGACGGTTCCACTTCTCCCTCAGTTCGTGCGCCACCATAGTGTTCAGCTGTCTCATGCGGTGTTGAACAGGTGGGAAAACAATGGGTTTGGTGTAGCCCGTGGCGAAGATGCGGTTGTAGACATCAGCCAAGCGCTGTTGGAGCACCTCTCTCTCTTGTGTAGAGGTTGTTGTCAGTGTGATTTTGTGAGAGTTTTTCGGAAAAGCTATCTTATCTGCGTTTGAAATGCAGATATTAATGGCAGTAAGTTCATCTTCAAGGTTTACCTCGGATTCACCGTCTAAGACAGGGAGGTCCAATGGGAACACCCTCCTGTATGCTTCCCAGTTGGGCTTCGAGAAGTCTTTACTTGGAGCAGTTCTCGGATCCAGTTCTCGGTAGAAGTTGTACAACTGTTGTTTATTCACTGCCACCCATGCCCGTTATGTCCTAGAATAGTTAGCCTATTTATAAATGCCATCGTGTGTGTCTGAGCTGCTTGAGGGATTTTGCTTGTTGGGTCTGCCCCATTGTAGCTTTTTGAAGAAGCTTTTTGTCGTCGTAGAGCCTTACTGTACATTTCATTAGGGCTGTCTTGACAGAATCTTTTTCTTCGGGTGAGTGATAGCACCATTTGATGTGGCCTCTTTTGACCCTGAGGCCACCTCGTCGATAGATATCTCTTTTTGTTAATGTTGTTTTTTGTTAAGGACGATGGTGAGTTTGATATCCCTTCCGTCGAGCTCATGTTCCTCCTGCCGTGATAGTCGTTCTGTTTTCTTCTCTTGTTTTCTGTTTTCTTCTTTGTTGCTCTTTTTTTTCTGTCTGGGCAAGGCAGGCAGCTGTGTTTGGTTGGCTCCAGGCTCATGTCCAGTCGCTGTAGGAATATCCTCGTGGGTTTTTGCTTCTTTTGTTGGCTTGACTAGTTCTGCTGGTTCTCCCTTGGCGCATGTTGCCGAGAGAACTTTGTGCGACTATGGGTTGTCCGGGAAGGTGATAGATTCCATGCCATTTGCAGCCAGCATCTTGTTCATCTCGGTATTCAATGAACCCGGGCAGGCTAAGTTCATCACATGTGCGTGAAGAATGCATGTTAGCATTTTAGGATGGGTCGCATCGGTAAGCTGTATGACTATTTGTGGTTGTGCCGGCGTTGTGTTTATTTGTGGTGGAGTCTTGGCGACTGTTGCGTAAGAGATGTTCGACCTGTCAGCCGCTACTCTCTTCTTTCTTAGGTGTTCCTTCCTGACTGGGCACTGCATGCTCAAGATACGGTGGGGACCAGCGCAGTTAATGCACATTTTCGTGTCGTTAACGCAGATCTTAGCGTCCTCCTTGTCTGGGCAGGCACTAGTAGGGTGTTCTTCGACCTTGTAGCAGGAGAAGCAATTTAGCAGCTCGAAGAATCTCTCCCTTTCAATCTGCCCTGGGGAGATTATCATGGAGAATAGTTTCAGTCCTACTTCCTTCGCCTTGGCCGCCATCTCCATTTCTCTGAACACGATTTTAAACACGTGTGTGAGGTTCCAAAATTTAACTACTTCGGTCACCTCTGCCCATTCTTGATTTCTCTCTATTTCTTGTTTGATGTCTTCGGTTGATCTTTCGCCTACCCATGGGTCAACTCGCCTGTATATGATAGCCTTCCTTGCCACTAGGGCTGGAGAAGGTTTGGGCTCTAGTCCTATGGCGCTTAGGTCTCTGTTGTTGGTTGTCGAGGTCAGTTTAACCAGGTCCGCCTGAGTGTGGCAAATAGTGGTGTACCCTCTGGTGACTTCGATTAGTCTTTTGAGATTAATTCCCAGTTTCCCGAAGATTGTTTCAAAGACCTTGAATTTGTCGGGGTTTTCATTCCCAATGAGCCTCAATGTGACTCGAAAGACCACAGACTCCCCCGCCCTGTTCATGGTTGGGACTCTGTAACATTAAAAGGAGCGAGATGCCCCATTTCACCTCCACCGAATAGCTCTCTCCTTCCCCACGGGCAAAATAGAAACAGGAGGAATCTCCAATCAGTCTATCTCATCCTGTTTGGTGCCTGCCAGGATCGTCAGAAACAGGAGATATCTCCAATCAGAACGACGTCCTTTTGATCAGGCCCCGAGGGGTAGGGCTGACTAAGTCCTCGGTGTCCGGGGGCAACCTTCTCCTCCCCAGACCAGATGGAAACACGAGAGATCTCCAATCAGTCCCCTCGAGCCTGTTTGCATCCCAGCCAGGAGCAGCAGAAACAGGAGGTATCTACAATCAGTCCACCGCTCCGTAGCAGAGTTGGTGGCAGAAGCAGCCCCAAAGCCTTTCCGCACTAGTTCAGCAGATATCGGCAAAAGTTGAGTTGAGTCACGGTGATTCTTCTCTAGGCAGTCTTGGTTTAACCGAGGAGGGCGGGGATTCCGTTTAGGAGGTCCCTGATGACATGGAAGTGCTCTCTAACGTGATGGACACAAACTTCCGGTGAAATATAAACAGAATGACCAGGACAGAGCCGAAAATGCCTCGTAACATTTACTTCAAACGTTTCAGGATTATAACTAATCCCATCATCAGTGCTAAAGAAAGAATAAAATACAGATTTAAATATATACATAAAAAGTTGAAACATGCAATAAAATTGTGAAACATGAATATTAAATTTGAGACGAATTGATTACACTTGGAGAAAAAAACAACAACAAGGGAATTTATATGAAATAGTAAGGAAATTAATTGACAGTGAATTTTGTATGAACAACTCGATGGGGTTGGAATGGGACTTCCTCTAGGCCCCTCGTTGACAAATGTTTTTATGTGTATTTATGAAACACTTTGGCTTGATGATTGCCCATTATTTTCATCCGGTTTTATATATGCGCTATGTAGATGACACTGTTTTTATTATTGAGACATAAGTCATATTGTACACTCTTCCTCAATTATTTAAATTCGAAACACGCAAATATTATATTTTCCTGTGAGCTCGAAAAAAATAATAACATATCGTTTCTTGACGTGAAGATTACCCGAATAGACAATCATTGCACGTCAAATATTTACCGAAAACCCCCTTTTTCAAACCTTGGTTTAAGTTTTTTTAGCTTCTGTGATTTTAACTTCAAAATTAATGCAATCCATACTCTCCTCCATAGAGCATATAACTTGACTTCAACCTTTTCAGCCCTACATTTAGAATTCGAATTCTTAACAAAATTCTTCACCTCCAATGGCTATCCCAAATCACTATTTCTGAGACAAATTAGTCTGTTTCTCAATAACTACTCAACTCTGCCTCCACTACAAACTGTCAATAAATTAAAGATCTTCTTTTCCTTACCATACTTTGGTTACCAATCCGAAAAACTTAAAAAAAGAGTTGTTAAAACTGCAAAATTCAGCCTATCCTCATTAATGACTTCAGACTGGGATAATTATTTAAGTTCAAAGATCAACCACCCACCAATATGCAATCTAAAATTATATACGTTTTTCGTTGTACGTGCAGTAGCACTGTATCATATGTGGGGGCAACAAGGCGTACGCTTTACTCCCGCTTCATGCAGCATATGAATAGATCTGAAAGAACTGGACTACACCTTGGAAACCCTGATCTTTCCCCAATTCGAAACCATCTGTCACAATGTGGCTCTAGGGCTACACTCGAGAACTTCACTATACTTAATATGGTAAGAAATATCTCAGACCTTTCCCTGCTAGTCAATTTATATTAAAAACTTCAACTCTTCTATATTATAACTCATTATCTGTTCCACTAAATATAGTCACTCATTAAAAATCATGCTAATTTATTACATTTTACATTGTATTTTTCAAGAATAAAATCCACTGTCAATTAATTTCCTTCCTATTTTATACAAATTCCCTCGTTTGATGTTATATATATATATATATATATATATATATATATATATATATATATATATATATATATATATATATATATATATATATATATGCAACAAAGCCCACAGGGAAAATTAATACGAGGATTCCAAGTACTTTCGAATTTTATTTCGAGTTCTTTATCAAGGAATAACAGAAGTATTGAAAATTGTAATATTTATAAGGATGATACAGAGGAGAGGAAACGCCCACAAAAAAAAGCAAAAAACCAATCAACAAAATGATATAATATGAAATGGAAACCTTAGGAGGAGCGAAGATAAATACAAGATAAGATCATTAAATCAGGTAAATTCAAAAGACTAAAGGCTGACAAGAGGATTAAAATGCCCACCTAAGCAATTATGGAGGGAGAAATAGCCCTTCGGGCTGTTAGATCCTGACCTCTGAGGTTAATCTCTCGTTAAGATTTTTCTCCCTCCTTAATTGCCTAGGCTCCTAAGGTTTCCATTTCATATTAATTCATTTTGCTGATTGGTTTTTTGCTTTTTTATGGGCGTTCCCTCTCCTCTGTATCATCCTTATAAATATTACAATTTTCAATACTTCTGTTATTCCTTGATAAAGAACTCGAAATAAAATTCGAAAGTACTTGGAATCCTCGTATTAATTTTCCCTGTGGGCTTTGTTGCATTTATTGCTTACTCATGCGATACTTTGTGAGTTTTCCATATATATATATATATATATATATATATATATGAAAATTAACCCACAGGAAAATGAAAAGATGAATCCAAGCACTTTCGAACTATATTTGCAAGTTCATTTTCAAGGAATAGCATGAAAATGGAGAAGACAACCTTATATAGAGTACAAAGATACGAAGGGAACGCCCATCACATAGTACAAACCAATGGAAAAAAAAACACAATAACAAGACAAAGAAATACCAATAAAAAGATCACTAGGCAACTAATAACGGACATATGCGTCTCAAAAACGATATACACACAACAACGCCGTGTATATGAATGGAAATGGTGGTGAAAAAACAAAAACATTTTAAAGGATTATCATTAGAACGAAAACATTTAGGGCTGAGAGTTAATCCACGATCATAGCAGATCATACAAAATACTTACAATGAGTCAACATTTCACCGCGCGTGCCCGGCAGTTTACGCGCAGGCGTGAATGACCGTTAGTTATGAGCGAACAACATTATGGCCACAGAAAAAGATAAAGCGACTTATACGAAGATACAGATCAAATACGTATTATAAAATCTTGTCATATATATCCAAATAAAGTACACTTCATAGACTTACCTTAGAGAAGACGGCAGAACAAGAGTCAACAGATAAACTTCTTCAACGCTAATTAACTTAGGTCAGTATATCGTATTATAATGGCCGTGATAAACATCACTTTATACAACAGCAATATAGAGAGTTTATAGTCTCTTCTATAATAATTCTATAAACCTAAATCTAACTGTAAAATAATACCAAATGATTATGTAAAATATGTATTATATACACAAATCACACGTTCATAATAACTTCCTATAGCACATGATAATATTTAATCTATATGCATTTTTAATATGGCGCTCAAAGATTTAATATGAACAAAATAATAACGCAAAGCTTAAACTGTGTGATTACAACGAAACATATTTATTCTCTCAAAAGCGTTGTTCACTGCAGATTTAGAACAATGAAAAATACTATGAATATATATATATTCATAAAAATTCCTTGGAGGTTCCTAGCTTAGGGATATACTGAGTTTGATGGGGTAACGCTTTGGGCGAGATAGAGTCACTGTTCCTGGTAGCTTAACGGTAGAGCACCTGACCAGCAATCAGCAGATCCGGGTTCTAGTCCCGGCCAAGAATTTCAAACTTTTTTCTCCTGGCGTTATCTCTGTCTTCTCGGTAAAGGATTGCCTTCATTGTGCCGCCCTCTGCTCTCTATGATTCTAGTCTTCTTCTAATGTCCCTTTCTCTTACCTCTAAAAAACTCCTGTTTCTTGTCTCATTGCTCATTCGCGTCCAATTTCTCTTCCTTGTACTATATTGTTATATAGTTTGCAATGAAAGGTTTCTGCACCTTTCTTTCTGTCTTCAAAATTGTTTTGAAAGGCAGAAAATAAATATGGTGAAAGCCCTGTGGTGGTTGTTATCACCCGCAGAACTTGCATTTGCTCTTTCTTTATATATATATATATATATATATATATATATATATATATATATATATATATATATATATATATATATATATCCAACACAACGCAAGAAAGAGAAAACAGAATAATATTTTCATCCGTTTTCTTTTTTTTATGGTGCGTTGGATTTATTTCATCATTCTCTTGCGCTCATGATATATATATATATATATATATATATATATATATATATATATATATATATATATATATATATATATATATATATATATATATATATATATAAGCGCCATGGCTTCGCCACTCACCTTACGAGGGGTAGTTTACGCTTTGCTGCATTTGCTAATAGCCCTTCGGGCTGTTAGTCTCAGGGCTATTTGGCCTTTGAAACCCCTTTTTAACCCCCTTTCATTACGTTTTTTTCACTATTTGTTTGCACGCAGCTTGAACTCCTTTTAAAGTAAAAGGAAACAAAAAAACACCTTTAAATACAATAAATACTTTATTTGTTAATTATTAACCAACACCATACAAAAATGAATTAATTCTGAATTTCTTTCTTCAAACAGATTCTTTCTTTCAAACAACCTGGACTTCTTCAATTTTCTTCTTCTTGTTCTACTTTCTTCGTATTTTCTTCTTCTTCTTCACCTTCTTCTTCTTATTATTATCAGTAGCCTCTCCTTCTCAACGTTTTCTTCCCCTCCTTCTTCTTTTCCTCATCTCCTCCTACTTCTATTCATTCTCTTACGTCTCTTCCATTTCGCTCTGTCCGCGCAGATATCAGGAGAGGCTCACTTTCCTCCAGTCTTTTCGTTCATATGCAAAATTATGACCATAGAATCGAATTTAACCAAGCCAAAATTATTTATAAATCAACCAGGTAATGGCTTCGCCACTACCTCCTACGGGGGGGGAGGGAATGTTGCGCTTCGCTAGTAAGATTAAAATTTAAAATCTCAAAAAAACAGCCATGGATAAATTTTTTTTAATTTGCAAAACTTCGCCAATTATAATAATTTTAATAATTTTTAAAAATATCACGTTGCTAAAATATAGTTATTGAATAGAAGATATATAAAAATAAATTTTCTGAACTTCACCATTTGTAATTCTTTGGGTTTTAACAAATTCACAAAATTTCGATACTTATATTTATTTCCGAACTTCATCATTTTGTTTTTTGATATTATAAAAGAATTATTAGAAATAATTTTCAGAAAAAAACAAGTCATAACCAAAATAAGATGAAATTATTATTCAAATACTCAAAAAAATCCTCTTCTTAAATTATAGAGTTAGTGAATTGATGAAGTGATGATGATGATGACAAGATTACCTAATCAATCATTATTAGCAAGGTTGATAACTTTAATATTTCCGAAGGACAATATAATTTTAACAAATTTATCTCGAACACTTTGCCCAATACATTTATAAACCGATAGGGACTAACAGTTGCTTCCCCATATATATATATATATATATATATATATATATATATATAGTACAAGAGGAATAAGAATTGGACGCGAATGAGCAAATGAAACAAGAAACCCTGGCGTTATTTCTGTCTTCTCGGTAAAGGATCGCCTTCACTGTGCCGCCCTCTGCTCCCTTTGATTCTGGATTCTTCTAATGTGCCTCTCTCTTGCCTTTAAAAAAACTCCGGTTTCTTGTCTTATTTGCTCATTCGCGTCCAATTCTTATTCCTCTTGTACTATATGTATTTATAGTCAGCTACACCAGGTTTCTGCATCTTTCTTTCTGTCTTAAATTTTATTTGAAAGACAGAAAATAAAAATGGCATAGCCCTGTGGTGGTTGTATAATCCCCCGCAGATCGTGTAATGCTTTCTCTCTCTCTCTCTCTCTCTCTCTCTCTATATATATATATATATATATATATATATATATATATATATATATATATATATTAAGAGAGCAGAAGGGTTGCGCGTTGCCATGCGTATATGTATTTTTAGGATAAATAGGCAGGCTAAATTTAGGAAGTTTATTATTATATTTTAACTTCCTGGTACTGAAGTTTCGGATAGGAACCCATTCTCAAGGATATGGCATTATAAATATATACAAACCTAAGAATTTTTTAGATAAGTTATCAGATATTTATAAATTAATTATATGGGAAATTTGAAGCAGCAGAGGTGGTAATATTCAAATTATAAAAATGCAGGGCTTTTAACTATTATGAAATAGGAAATATGTTTTTGTTTTCAAATAAAACTGAGGTTAATTAGTTTGGGTGACTTCATTGTAAAAAGGGGAGGATAATAGAAATATTTGAAAGATAGGGGTTGTTTTGGGTTGAGTGGATTTGGCGTGTGTAATTCGTGGGTGATTATAGTTGTAGTAAAAGTGAAAATGAGCTTGTGTCAGAGTTTAAAGTGCTGTTTTTAAATCTAATATAAAGAGATTCCAGTGTCCGTAGTTGGTTTTCGTTGTTTGCTGTGTCTTTAATTGAAAAAATTATTTAAGTTTTGCTTATGGTGTGGATGTCTGTTTTCGTAGTGTATTCGGATAGGGAAGAACTCGGGAGTAGTGAGTAGGGCTCCAGTTCTATTGCTGATGCCTAAATGTGCAAAAATACGAGTATGTAGTGTGCGCCGTGTCCATCCTAAATTCTCTCTTTCACTGTTTTCATGAGAAACAAATAAAGAAAATAGTACTTACAGTTTCTCACGAAAACTATTTCTGATTTAATAGAAACTTTTTACACCAAATCGATGGCCTCGCAATGGGAAGTCCTATTTCCGCCCCTCTCGCAAATCTCTTCATGTGTAACTTAGAAGAAGAAGCACTTGACAAATGCCCCTTACAATTCCGTCTTATCTTCTACAGGAGATACGCAGATTCATCTGATAAATTCCTACAGTACATAAACCAGTTATATCCAAATATTAAATTCACTCAAGGACAAGAAAACAACAACTCCCCTCCATTCTTAAACCTAATAATAACACACACAACCGACGGCTTCTTCACTTCTATTCACTGAAAAACTACACATACGTTCTCTGGACTCCATTTTCTTAGTCATTGTTCCACCCAAATCAAATTAAACTCTATCAAATCCTTACTTTCTCGCGCTTACAATCTCTCCACATCATAGCTCAATTTTCACAATGAGATCACTTTCCTCACTAACTATTTCCAACAAAACAGATATCCTTCAAACTTATACAACTGAACTCTTCGAAATTCTATCAATAATATATTTAGCCCGAAAGATCCCTCATACAACGTCCCTAAAGAGAAGGTTTTTGTACCTCTCCCATATATAGGACCCCTCAATTCACTTCTCTGGGCCAAAATCTCACCATTTCTTACAAATTCATTTCCTGCAACACATTTTAAACCAATTTTTCAAAACACACGCAAAGTACAACATCTTTTCAACATTGAAGACAAAATACCAACGCTGCTTCGATCCTCCATCATATATAAATTCAACTGCTCGAGATGTAATTCCGAGGTGTATTTAGAATCGACACAGCGCACACTACATACCCGTATTTGCGCACATTTAGGCATCAGCAACAGAACTGGAGCCCTACTCCCGAGTTCTCCCCTATCCGAATACACTACGAAAACAGACATCCACACTATAAGCAAAACTTAAATAATTTTTCAATTAAAGACACAGCAAACAACGAAAACCAACTACGTACACTGGAATCTCTTTATATTAGATTGAAAAACCGCACTTTAAGCTCTGACACAAGCTCATTTCCACTTTTACTACAACTATAATCACCCACGAATTACACACGCCAAATCCACTCCTCCCCAAAACAACCCCTATTTTTCAAATATTTCTATTATCTCCCTTTTTTACAACAAAGACACCCAAAACTAATTAATCTCAGTTTTATTTAAAAACAAAAACATATTTCCTATTCCCTAATAGTTAAAAGCCCTGCATTTTTATAATTTGAATATTACCACCTCTGCTGCTTCCCATTTCCCAAATAGTTAATTTATAAATATATGATAACTTATCTAAAAAATTCTTATGTTTGTATATATTTATAATCTCACATCCTTGAGAATGGGTTCCTACCCGAAACGTCGGTATCAAGAAGTTATAATATAATAATGAACTTCCTAAATTTAGCTTGCTTATTTATCCTAATAAATATATATATATATATATATATATATATATATATATATATATATATATATATATATATATATATATATATATATATGTGTGTGTGTGTGTGTGTGTGTGTGGGTGTTTAACATGTTATAGCTATTAAGGAGCGATTATATTATTATAATAAATCCGTGGTCAATCCGACATTATGGCGTATACTCCTCATACGCATGGACTTTCATTGTCCCAAATTTCCAGAAAGAAAGGATGGAGTTAGGAGATGAAGAATAAATAAAAGGAGGGGAAGATATGGATAAAGAATTAGTTTTACACTCTAAGATATTTAAGTTTATATTCTAAATAATATTTCTCAATTCTTAAACATATTTAGCACCACTCGCGAATGAGTATAACTTGTACCTGGGGTTTAAACGTTAGCGTTAGCGATTTCTCCCCGGGTACGCCTGTGCGTGATTGGTTTAGCGTGGATGCACTCGAGCACGAACATTGCGCCCACAATCTTTACTGCTGAGATTGATGCCCAGTGGAACAGGAGACCGCGACGACCCAGTCCAGTCTACAGTTGCAACTTCTCATCCACCTTTGCAGATATTCAAATGCGGAATGCGTCATCTCATCTGTTTGCTTGGCCGTTGGAGGATTTGAGTTAGATGATCGTTCTTGGTCTGCCTCCTCACCCTCGACCAGGTGCTCAAAAACACTGAGGCTGCTCTAGGTGCCGTTGGAGCACCTGAGCTTATCCACCTTGTTTACTGAGAAGACCCAGTGTTAAGATATAGTGTGGTGTCTAGTGAAAGTTGTTTGAAAATGTCTTCTGAAAGATCGATTAACGTGAATTCTATACGATGTAACTTAGTCCATTACGTTAAACTTCGTTCATTTTGTTTGTTCTGCTTAGCGAAGTGCCTACTAAGGATAATTGACTCAACTGTAGGCCCCTCACTAGGAGATGTGTTTTTGGAAATAACAGGATAGGAGCTTGTGATAAAAGATTTGTGGGTCATTTTTGGATTTGAAAAGAAGTATATCAGAGCTCTTTCAAAAGCCTCCAGACATGACTTCAGCTGAGATTGAAGTACGAGGGGCGACCGGTCAATATGTTTTGCAATTCGGATATAAGGAAACGAGATATGAGGAAAAGTGTTTTATTATTTTCCAATATAACTACCCTCGACTTCAATGCACTTGCGCCACTTTGTTCCTGAGGCTTCGAATTCCCGACAACCAGAAATCTCCCGACTGCTGTTTAATCCACTCCTGGACGGCGAGCTGGACATCTTCATCGTCCCCAAACCGGCGTCCACGCAGTGCAGCCTTGAGCTGGCGGAATAAAAAGTAGTCGCTAGGGGCCAGATCTGGACTGTAGGGCGGATGGTTGAGCTCCTCGAATCCGCACTCACGCAGGGCAGCTTGTGCAACTCTGGCCTTATGGACAAGGGCATTGTCGTGGAGGAGCATGAGACCGCGTGTCAACTTGCCGCGCCGCTTCTGACGGATGCACTTCTTCAACCCAGACAGTTCCTTGGCGTAATATTGGCCTGTGATGGTCCTTCCACGAGGTGCAAAGTCCACAATCAACACTTCCTCAGAATCTTAGAAGATGGTGGCCATGATCTCCCCGGCTGAGGGTTGTGTCCGGAACTTGATGGGGTTCAGAGAGCCCCTGTGCTTCCAGGCCATGCTTTCGAGCTTGGTCTCGGGATCCCAGTGATGGACCCACGTTTCATCACCTGTCACTATGCGTGACTCGAATCCCGCTGGGTCTTGGTTGTACAGGAGCAGCAGCAACTCTGAACTTTGACGACGTTGAAGTCGATCATGGGGCGTGAGGTTTCGTGAGGTTTCTAGGGACCCAACGGGCAGAGACCTTAGCCATGGGAAAATTGTCGTGGATGATGTTGATAACACTTCCATGTGATATTCCAAGTTGTTGCTCGATTTCTTCGACCTTCACCCGTCGATTTTCGAGGATCATCCTCTCCACACGGGCCACATTGTCCTCGTTGGGCACGTCTGACGGGTGTCCTTGACGACAATCATCTTTAAGGGACTCACGACCATGGCGGAACTCCCTATTCCAGCAAGCAATGGTTGCATAGGAAGGGTCGGTGTCGGTGTACACTGCAACCATGCGTTCATGGATCTCTTTTGCATTCTTGCCTTCCTTGGTCAAAGATTTGATCAGTGCGCGGTGCTCAACCTTCTCCATTGTTGAAAGATTTGTGACTGACGATCTGCGATCAGCTACTGTTTCTTAAATAGACGAGGCAGGAGCGTGCGGCTGCAGATCCTGACTTGTCATAACTTGTCCTAACACCCCCACAAAAAGCCATCCCCCTTCCTCTGTTTTGCCCTACCGATTTGCAAAACTTATTGACCGCCCCTCGTAAGTTGAGGAAAAGGTCGGTTTCAGGAGGAATCAATCCTCGTTTGGCTCCCGAACGGCGACTCGCAATGCCCCAACTGATTTATTAAGGAGAGACTCAGCGCATTTTTCAAACTTGAGAGCTTGCGGATCTTTCCGTCATGATTTAACGAGATTCCTGGGCAAGTTAGTCCAATTCGGGGTTATTTTATAAAACAAGCGGAGCAGTTTCAAAATTCCTCCTTACAGGAGGAGCTTGCGCTTCGCTGGAAGACCTTTGGGCTGCGGTTAACAGCCTATTTGGCTTTGGCAACGACATTTGGGTCGAAAAAAAGTTTCCAGTACATATCCCTAATAATTTACTCTTCGTTTATTTTTTTCCTCTATCTAAATTTGGTCGAAATAATTTCATTTTAATTTACTTTACTCGTTTTGGGGGGACAATAGTTATTTCCTCCTGATAAAGATTAAAATTGAAAATCTATTTTAGAAATAACTGATAAAACTTTCTAATATACAAAAAAAAAGCAGCTATGCTTTTCAAACTCTACAGAAACTCTTAGAATGAACTTGGATAAAACTTAAAATATACCTCGGTGCTAACCAAACTAAAAAAAAA
The DNA here is from genome assembly GCA_963969495.1 of Ceratothoa steindachneri. Taxonomy (NCBI): domain Eukaryota; kingdom Metazoa; phylum Arthropoda; class Malacostraca; order Isopoda; family Cymothoidae; genus Ceratothoa; species Ceratothoa steindachneri. Next base: position 27,210,755 of record OZ018318.1, on the reverse strand, counting down.
AAATCTATTGTTATTCAAGACCTCAAAGAAATCCAGTTATTAAAATATAGTTATGGATAAATTTTAGCCCCTTGTGTCATATCCTTTTATTACATAGTTTTGAAATCGTTATTCCTAGTTGCCGCTGTGTTATCTAACTCAAATATTGAGTCACCAGGCAATGGCTTCGCCACTCCCTCCTATGGGCGGAGCTACTAAGATTAAAATTTAAAATCTAAAAAATAGCAGCCATAGTTAAATTTTCTGAACTTCACCATTTGTAATTCTTTGGGTTTTAACAAATTCACAGAATTTCGATACTTATATTTATTTCTGAACTTCACCACTTTGTTTTTTGATATTATAAAAGAATTATCAGAAATAACTTTGATAAAAAAACATAAGTCATAACCAAACTAAGATGAAATGATTATTCAAATACTCAAAAAAAATCCCCTTCTTAAATTATAGGTTTATTGATGATGATGATGATGATAATTTATATTATTGAACTCCGTTAGTATTTTAAAGACCATTAAGTTAGTATTTTAAATAATTCATTAAATTGGTCGCGTAGATGCCGAACTGCCAGCGAGGGTAAATTGAGGGAGCCTCAGTCTGTCTCCGTACACGCTGGACGCTCCTATAAAAGACCTGTATTGTACCGAAAACGTTCCTTTATAAATTAGGGTTTTAACCATTTATAATTTAAAATTACCTATTACCAAAACCTCTTTGAGGGGACATTTTATGGGTCATATTTAAGGGAACATTACTTTCTCGAGATCCCCACATTCTGCGATCTCCTGGTTGAGGACAACGTTAGAGTTTGTCTCTTTTCTACAGGAGTGAGGTTACCAGTGACACAAAAATGCCCTTAAAATTATTCACCCTTATAGTATTGAAGATGTCTACCCACCCCCATCCCTCCTTCAACTACCACCACATAGCTTGCCCTTGATACGTGGTGGGCGTGTACAGGAGAATTGTGCACTCTACCGATTTCCTGCGGTTCCAGTAGCCTCCTATTAGCGTAGCCTACTTGAAGCATGGTTCTTCCATTTAGTCTCACTTTCCCTAATTTTTTACTTCCGTTGTAATTCTCTATTTAGAATAAATAGTTTTTTCGTTATTCCTGTTTTCTCTATCCATTTTTTCTCTATCTGCATCTCGCCCATTCTTTCTCCATTGAATGGCCTCGTCGGTTATTTTATCTCTGCTTCTCGCCACCTTTTATCAATTTATGGAATGTCCTCGTTGATTACATTCGTTTTCTTCAATCATTCTTTAAATATTGTTCTAAGCAGGGAGAGAACGTGTATGATTTATTTTCAGAAGAAGAAGAAAAGTGGATAACCAAAGAGAGAATCTCCCTCGTGTATAAAAAGGCCAAGAAACCTCGAAATATCTTACAAGTGCTGTATGAAGCGGCTAAAAGAAAACTCTGGCAACTATAAATACTGAAGCGATGGTGTATTTATAAATACCAAGGACACGTTCGTAAAATAGACTACACGAAACCGGATATAAGAACGTGGGCGTCGTCGTAGCTGCGAACATGTAAACTAAACACGCAGGTTCGAAATCAATACACATGACCGTTTTTCTGCATAGTTTGGGGGGGAAACCCGAAGATTCAAAAGCGTGACGTCATAAAACCGTTACAGCTCGTGACGTCACGGGTAATCGTTATCAGTCTCCCCCGCAGTGCAAGAACGTTATATAAATCACATTGATACAGAACATTTGTTAGATTTTGTAATTAAAAACAAAAAATAAAGAAAACAAATGAAAATAGTAAAAATTAAACGAGAGATGGAGTCTCTCCTCGCCTCGACGCGGGGACTGGCCGCCATTTTGTTTTCCTATAATCAGAGCCGGAAGCTTGGAAAGAATTGCTTTAATTGAGGAAGGAAGAGAAATTGAGGTAACCAACAGGGGCATTTTAGCTCAGTAGAGAGAATGAGAAGGGGGGGGGGCATAAATATAAAGGAGAGAGATAGATAAAAAGAATAGGAATAATAAAAAAGACGAAAATTAAGCCTAAGGAATGGCGCCGCTGGGCAAACCTTCAGTGCCAAGTTCGTACATGGGGTAAAGAGCCCTCTGGGGGTACAATCAAGACTGGGGAAGTCGCGGAGGGGGTAGGATGATGATGGGGAAAATATCGAGACGACTATCGAGAGCATTTAACCATATAATAGGGTGGGGAGAAGAGGGAAAGAAAAATACCCCCTAAACCGAGGGGGGCAAAGGAGGAAACTACTTGGTGCCCTCAGGACCTATTGTGGAGAGGTAAACTAATACCCTGAACTTCCGATACGAACTTGAGGTTGTGGTTTTATAATGCCCCCTCCCCCCACCTCTTCTAAGCCCCCGTTCCATGGTCGATAAGTCTCGTGTCTCCCCAGTCGTAACGGCTGCAGGTTTGGGGAACTTGGGCGCACCCCATCCCGGGCACAAACGCTTCAGATACCCCCCCCCACACACACACAACACCACCACCTTCCCCTCAACTAATTTTTTCCACACATTTTCACTTCCACCAATTTCACCACTTTTTATACACACCCTTTGTCATAAAGTAGCAGAGAGGATTCAAGTTAATAATAATTGTCGCGTCTTATCTACGATCCCAAATCAACCTTTGCAATCGAATATTAAAGAGAGTTGCGCGTCCTTCTGGTGCCCTCTTTCCCTAGTGGTCCTCCCCTTTTCTCCTCTTCAGCAATGGCCTCCATACTTCTCTTGTCCCACCCATACATCTGCAGATGATTCTAAACTTCATAACTCATCTTCTTTCTCTTCTCTCCTTACCTCTTTTGCACGCCTCATTCTGGCCAAAGCTTCCAAGACAAATTTCCTTCCTATCTCTCTATCGAATTATTCCTTATAACTTTTCAGTAGTATTTGATAACAATTTAAATTTAACCATTTAATAATTTTTAACATTTTCGGTTTAAAAAGTAGCAAGAGAATGTTTTTGATCGGTCATATTATTATTAAATCTGCGTGTAAATACCTGTCTATACTGTTCAGATGTGCTGGTACTTCTCATCTGAGCAGTTTCCTCTGATATATGCGGGGCTTATTCGTCTTTGTGTGGTATATTGTTCACATGCCTGAGTTAGCTCATTTTTAGTCGCGTGCGACTCTATATCTCACTATGTCGGTCAGTCGGTCCGTCGTTCCCGGTTTGGTTTTTGTTTTGGCAATAACATTGTAACTATTCGGCCGATTCTAACGAAATTTGAAACTATTGTGTTGTTTTACATTCTATTCCAAATGATATAATTGCCAAGGTACCCTCAAGGTTAGTCCGGGAATTATTGAAAGTTTTGAATGTCGTAAGGTCAAAAATCAGAATAAGTGAGAGCACGCGACTTTGGTCAGCAGACCTTGTTTACTTCTCTTTTTGAATCAGGCTTATCCTCTCATCGACAGCCTCACTTCAAACTTGGACTAACCCAAACTCCGCCCTAAAGTTGCTGTAATCTCCCTATTTTACAGATGCTATTTGGGGCATTTCTCTACTGAATTGTATGAGTGTACGCCACCTCTACTCTCCCATCCATACAATGGCCACCACGTTCCCCATTCACATGATCAGAGCGTAAAAATAGTGAACACCAGGATAAACCAAGTTTATAATTCGTCATTCCCTATATAGCTAGAATATGGAGCTCTTTACTCCCTAGTGTTTCCCTTCACTCTTATTACCTGCCTCTCCTAAGGGTACTAGTCCATTAACACTTCTCTTTGCTGTTTTTATCATCTTTTCTTGTTCTATTTTTGTTTTGTTTCCTTTTCACCGAGGCTGAGTTTGATTCGGGTATCTCTCGCCCGCCTCTTTAAACCACACATTGTCACATCGCCCAACTTAACCACTCGCTCGATCGGATTAATTTTTAAAAAACAAAAAGAGGAAACCAACGAGGGCATTGCCACTGGCCGTGTTCGGTACGTGGATCAAGATTCGTACCTCTGAGACCCGATCTGTGGGTACGAATTTGAGATTGGGCGTATCCTCTGTGACCCCGTCACTGAAGGTAAAGTTCGGGGTTCTCCTTCCAACCCCTCCGCCCTGAGGAGGGGTGCTCGTAGTTGTGAGTCGCCGACCTCTCTGTACGAACGTAACCCCTTGGGAAGTGGGTCTTCGCGGCCCCACTAATTGGTTTACTGTCGAGGTCTTTCTCCCTCTTCGTTTCTTTCCTCTCCCCATTTGTCCTCTTTTTTCCCTATTCTTTCCATCTGTTCTTTTTCTCCCCTTCCATATTTTACCCTCCTTTCCTCCCGTCTATCCATTTGTCCTCTTTTCTCCTCCTCTATTAAATTGTCCTTTTTTAGTCATCATTCCATCTGTCCTTTTTTCATTTTCTTTTTCTCTCTCTTTCGTCTTCACTCCTTCCTTCATTAGGTGAAAATGCCCTCATTGGTTGCATTAATCCCTATTCCTTTTGCGCTTTTTAAAATAACCGTCTCCCCCCCCCCCTATTAAGCGAAATTGCCCCTCCCTTTCGACGGAAAGCCTTGCCACCCGTGCTGCAGTTGACATCTGTAGGATTACGTTCCCGCCCGACCCCAACGCGCACAGATGAGCTCCTTCCCGGCTCCAGTTATAAATATTTCACACATTTTTACTTCACTCATCTCTCCTTACAAGATCCATGAGGGATTCGTCCTCGTTTTTCTTCGCTTTAATTTTAGAAATGGCCCTTTATAAAGCTTTATAGGGACGTGTTCGTACCCCAAAGCTATCTATTTCATCGTTACGAACTTTCTTTCATTGTTTGGACGCCGAAGTGCGGCTTTTTCTCTGCTCCCCCCCCCTTCATGGCTGCCTCTGCCCTCGTTGAATGCCGCCTGGCGATGTTCGTATGCGTGGATTTGGGTGTTCGCTTATGCGAGCTTATCGTTCTCGATGTGTGGACGCGCGAGGACGTAACGAGGCGCCCATAATTTGGGGTTCAAGTTTAGAGGCGAATTCGTGTGTTCTGCCTCACTCGAGTTAGGCTCCCTACGACTGCATCTGGCGAGCCCGGCGTTTAGGTTCGGTTAGGTTAGGTTAGATCCGTGGTTTTCAACCTTTTTGTGATAGTGGCACCCCAATTGCTATCTAGAAGCAGCCGTGGCACCCCAATATAGAATAATTTACGTATAAATAATTGATTACGTGGAAAGCACTTCAAAATTAACCACGATTGACATTTAACCTAATTTAATGGAAATAAGACATAAAACTTTTAAAATAAATAAATCTTACCTTTATTAGTTTAATGGGAAATTTGAGCTTGATGAATATCAAATAATTCTTTAGTAAATGGGACGTAGAGTGGAGAAAGCAACTCTCATTTATTCTTTCACTGACGGCAATCTTTCACTTTTCCTTGTTTTTATGTTATGAAATGTAAAGAAGATAGTTTCAAAATACTTTTAATTCTCGTTAGATTTATTAAAAAATGTTTGCAATAGATATTTTTTTGCAATTTACGCATTTTAAAAATTATTCTTGGTCGCTCCGCGGCCCCCGGGTTGAAAATCACTGGGTTAGATTGTTAGGTTAGGTTAGGTTAGCTTAGGGTGGTAGTTTAGTTTAGGTTAGGTTAGGTTAGCTTAGTTTAGGCTGTAAGTTAAGTTAACTAAGGTTCAACTACGCTGCTGCCGTGGTCCCGTTCAGATGTTCTTTGTCTGACTGCCCTACCCCCGATCCTTGTACCCTCTGAGGGAATGCCCGCCGTTGGATTACACCAGCCTCCTTTTTTTAATATAAGCCGAGAGGGATAGGGCTCATTTGATCCTTTTGAGACGGTGTTATTATTGTATGAATTCTCCCTCCCGGGGGGGGGGGATTATGCCCTTCTGGCCCTGTATGTGAGGTAGAAGGGTTTGTTATGGGAGATTTTCCCTTATTTGTTCTTCACCCGTTTCCTTTCTTTTCACTTCGACGGCAACAACTTTCTCAAAGGGGTCGGCGCGCATCAACGGCTTTAAAAGTATCCCCCCCCCCTCACCCTATTACGCCCTATCAAGCATCCCTCCCTCATCATTTAGTTTACGCTCTAGGCCCCACATCGCGATGGTTTCCGATGTGTTTCGGTGTCTAGTTCACTCAAGGTTCCTCCCTGGGCAAAAGACCCCTTGCACGTCCCCTCAGACCACTCCCCCCTTCATGCACTCTTATCATCCACTCCTTTCTCGCCCAAGCACTCATTCACGCAATCAACCTTTTGTGTGTCCCCCCCCCCCCCCCGTGCACTCCGTCAAACCCATATCTTGTTCTCAAAAATAAAAACACCCCTTTAAACAATCAATACCCAGGCGGGCACGGGTCTTGAATACAACCCGATAACCCATTTTCCTTCAATACCTGTTGGCCGCGAACGTCAGAACCGAACTACGGGGGATGAGGACGACCTGAATCCATCTACTTCCCATTATAAGGTGAAGAATATTTTGTCTATTTTCTGCTTCATTGGATTACGACTCGAATTTAGCTTTGCCATGCATGTTGTATATACAAGACTTATTTCTATGGGAATTAAAAATGCTCGGAATTTAAATGGGAACTGGGTGTCTTGTATTTCAAATTGGCAAATCTGGCAACCCCAGTGGTATAACCACACCGGGGATGAAGAAAAGCGGACTTTCTAAACATGAGAACGGGCAACCGGAACTAATTTATACAAGGCTCAAATTATCAAAGTCGATTGTGATTTTAGAGCATAAATTTTCTTAGAACTACTTTGCGTTGTTTCTCACCGGACTGTTCGTCACATTCTTGATGAATGTCCCAATTTGGGTTTTATTCACGTAAGTTACTCGTCCCGTACCGGGACGAGCGGGATCGCTACCGCTTGTCCCTTGTACTCGCGACGGGCTCGTGTACACAAACTTGCGGACTATATGGAATTTTGGAGGAGTCTGACCTCCTCCTCCACTTTATTTGACTCTTTGCAGTTCTCATTTTCCTTCGCCAGAAGGAAATGTGTCAATATCCAACGCCGGAGCGCACTCTTGTTGCCTTTTTGCATATCTTGTTTTTATTTCTTGTTGTTTTTTAGCTTGTTTCTTAGCCTTTGTTCCTGTTTTATTTTATCTTTGTTATTTACATGTTTTTGTGTTTTTTTTAATCTAGCCTAGTATTAGACTGTAGCGTGATTACGGCAACTTTTGCCCTAGTTGGTAGTTGCCAGATGGGCTCTTAAAAAAATAATAGAATTACCTTCATACCTCCGTTATTATCCAGTGATGGCTCCATTCCCTGGGCATCAGGCATCCAAAATCATCCAACAGTCGCGAAACAAAACGCTAAAGCAAAAATACCCGCGAGAAATAGAAACGCACTGTTATTTTTTTATTCTCCTTCTCTCTCTCTCTCTCTCTCTCTCTCTCTCTTAGTGCCTTCGCCAATGCTTCTCTGTCCCTGGTTCGTTTCCAAAGCGTGTTCGTGGCGAGGTCAAAATTGTCGAGGAATGTTTCCCGTTGACCTCCTCTGGCCCGCTTTCCAGGGATTTTCCCACGGAGGAAAGGTCTTCGATGTCTCTCTTTCTGATTGAGTGTCCAAGGAATTGTTTTTGACGGTCTATAATAATGTTCAGGAGTTCCCTCTCTCTCCACACCGAGCCGAGTCAAAACCTCTTGGTTCCTCACCCTTTCTACATATGAGATCCGCAGCATCCTTTGGTAGAACCAAAACTCTACTGCCTCGATGTTACGTCGGGCCTCGGCCGTGAGTGTCCATGACTCGCACCCATAAAGCAGAGTTGACAAGAAATAGGCTTTTAGGCTTTTAAAACGCGAATCTTGACTCTGATTGACAGCTTTCTATCTACAAAAATTGTCTTAACCGTCCATAAAACGCTTATCTCTCGGCGGCGGAGGTCATACGGTGGCTAAGTTAAATAAAGCGAACAACGAGTCCGCACCTTGTCATATTTATGAGTTGACCGCGTGAGATCAGAAACCTCAATTAAGGGTAGCTTGTATTTGCTATGTTATTTTTAGAGCCGCTTCTCTTTGCAAGCTGAGGCAAGTTAGGTTAGTTAAGGTTAAAAGAAAAAAATAAGCAAAACGCTTTTCATTCTTTCCGCGGGGCAAGTATTGATCAATACCAATTCAACTCAATTTTTTTACAAAGTTATGTTCCTAAATTGTACAATCCTATAATTTTAATTGTTTATTCAATTTTATATAACATTCAATAATTAAATGTTCTTTATCTCCTACAAAAACATCTCGGGGTAGCTGTTAAAGTCCCTGGTACCCCATGAAACATCGAGAAATGGCGCAGACTCCCCAAAGGGCGCGCCAAGTGTAGCATCGGCCATTATGCTGCAGCCGACATCTGGAGGATTTCGTGCTCTCCAGACCACAATACCTGCAGGTTGATGGTCTATTATATATATATATATATATATATATATATATATATATATAATGGCAGTCGTTTTGCACATTTATAAGGATCCTATGGCATATAAGATCCATTCAGGATCCATCCTTATTCTAAATACATTAGATTGTCTCACGAAGAAAGATGGACTCGAGTTTGTAGAGAAAAAAAGCTTTAGAAGATCTAGTAGAAAAAAAAACTTTCGAAGATCTAGTATACATAAAGCATTAGATCTAGTCGAAAAAAATTTAGAATATCTAGTATAAATAATACATTAGAAGAACTCATAGAAATAAAGCATTACAACATCTAGTATAAATGAAGCATTAAAAGATCTAAAAGAAAAGCATTAGAAGATCTAGTACATACATGTAAGCAAAACACTAGAAGATCTTGTAAAAAAAAACAACATTAGACGATCTGATAGAAAAACAACACTAGAAGAGCTGGATGAAAAAATATTAGATTTAGTAAAGAGAAAATTCTAGGAAAACTCTAGCTGAGTAGGAGTAGTAGTAAAGGCGAAAGACAATGGCAACTATTGAGTTGTTTATGTGTTGGAAAGATTCGTGGTGGAAGTGACGAATTTATGAAAGGTCGGTGAAAGTATAAATATAAGTAGATTCCGAGAAACCTTAAGAATAGGCTTGTGGTACCTGGGGCCCAGAGAGAGTGTAAGTTTATCCTGAACCTGTCCACGATCCACAGCGAAGGCGACACCATTTTGCGAGGTAGTTTAACCTGACTTGACCTCGAATTAACCTCGCTTGCATCACGCCAACATGGCAATGATTACTTACTCTGCCAATATTCCCTTCATACATTTCTTTTCGTTATGGCAATTCTAACACGATCCACCGATAACTTCTTTCAAAATGTCTGGTAGATAAAATTCTGTGGATTTGCGTCGTTTTTATAAATAAAAACTTTCAAGCAAAAATAATATACCGGATTTTCTTTCTTTGCAGCTCAAGATGGCGGCGGAAGCACTCGGAAGAAGCCTCATTGTTCGTACTGCAAAAACCACAAGAAAAAGTCATCGACGCGACAGCACCGTTGTGGCTACAAAGAGAAATGTTCTTGTATTCTTTGCCAACTGACGCGTAAAGCGCAACTCATTATGTGTCACCAACAACGTGTATGGCGGTACCGAAACCAGGTTCTGAGCGATCAACCGGTTATCAAAGGCCAGAAATGTGATAACTGCCGAAATCACTCACGTTACGTCAAAAAGAGTAATCACGATTGCTCCTTTAAACACTGCGATTGCAGATTATGTAAACTCACTTTCAAGAGAAGGGAAATAATGAAGCACATCCAACGGGCAAGAAGACTCGGTGTCACCATTGAGAGCAATATTCCGGACCAAACTCTTGACTCAGAATCTCTGGACGGGTGTAACGAGAAACAAGATTCCCTGACCAACGGAATGGCGGCGATATGCAATGATATGGATGTAGAAATGCTGGTTTCTGCCACCAATTCTGTTTCAGTGAGATGTGTAAGTTCAATTCTCCCCACTTCTTATATTCAAAGTCCACACTCCATGACATTTTACTTCAATATTTCTATTTCCGTATAAGTAGTACTGCTAATGCGACCTCCCTCTTTTTTTTTTACAGACATCTACATCTTCAGTGAGTCCTCACATACCGCAGAGTTGCACAGATTCTCCCATAACACAATACTCTTCGAGTTCAAGTAATCCTGCATCGTCTGATCTTACAAACCCACCTCGACTTTTAGCTGCTGCAAATCACGAGGTCCTGGAAAACATCACAGGTGAGAGAAAGAAAGATGTATCCACTCCCTGTGTCTGCGATCTCAGCAGTCCGGATCTGAAAACCTCGAATTTCATTCCGGTGAAGCAAAGGGAGCACGGCAACGACCCTAGGCTCAAACCGCGGATTTTCTTCCCGGTTAATGAAACACCAGCAGTCAAAGGACAGGTTCCAGATATTCCTCTCAACTACCCTCGCCCCCCCGAAGAGGATGTAAAACCATTATTGTTGGGCCCCACCTTCGAAAGTCAAGAGCCGACATCAGAGAGAATTCCACGACTGGGATTTTGCGACCCACAATGTTGGGCGAACCCACCGACCCTAAAACTAATCCATGATTTTCAGCCGGTTAGCCCATTCAGTGGGATGAACCCTTACAGCTCTTTCGAGTGGGGTTCTTACCCTTCCTCTCACCCGATGCTGTACCCCTCTTACATCGAGCCACCTAGTACTCGCCAAACGGTATTAAGACCTCGCCCGATCATCCCCAACAGAAGTGCTCGATCTCCGTTCTTGTTCTCGTCCCTTTTCTTCCGATACCCTAACGCTACTTTGCAATCCCTTCTGCCCCCCAGTGTCAGGGAAGCCGGCAACACTCATATGAGGTCCACCGACTTCTTACAGGCAATGTATTCTCGGTTTCCTCCTCCAGATCCCGTGCCCCGCGGACCCCCGTGGTAGTCGCACTCCACTCGTCAACTAAAACAAATACTCCACAGCTCCTGTCAACACCTTATAATTAGATTCCAGGCCTATTGTTTAAAAGGTGATATTAAAAACCACTAAGGTACAGAAAACTCTCGTTTTGGAATTTTGTATAAAACTACTATGAGTAAATTGGGAATATCTGAGATTAGAAGACCAAGCCTATTTGTTTCAATTTTACAGATTTTTCTGTGATAGCGGTGAAATCGCGTTTTTGAACTTAAAGTTTACTTTGTTTTGTCGTCTGCTTCATATATTGCAGTCATTGGAACTATTAATTTTTCGATACTATTGTTTATTTGAATACTTTACGTAAGGAATTGTTATTTTTATACGAATTCTATAGAGAACGCAATACCGATTACAAGCAGTTAGTCGCTAGATAGCGTCCCAATTTGGGCCCACTGTAAATCCCGACTGAAAAAAATAAGAGGCTTCGAAATGAGTGTAGATTGGCGGTAGAACAATTATTAAAATATTTATTCTAACTGATTTAACTCAGTCATACCCATACCACACACATGTACAGCCCCTATATAATGTAGATAGGCTCTAGGTAAAGAATAAAGAAACCTGTTACGTGTTGTTGTGCAAGTTTTATTAGTAGTTTCAAAAGAATTATTTCCGTATTTTAACTTAAGCCTTTATATTCCTTGTAATTTCCTTTGGGTCGAATTTCATAGAAATTTCACTTCAATTTACCAATATACCCGATCACATAGTGAGATAAATTAGTCTCTAGTCCGCAGAAACGTTCTAATATCAAATGTAATTCATTATTAATTCAAATTCGATAGTTTATGGCACTAAAAAATATATTTAGCCTACCAATTTAGAGTGGATTATATCTAAAATAAATAAATTAAAATTTTGTATTTTCCCTGTTTAAATGGACAGTAATATAATATATATATAAGCTTAATAGGTCTTAGACCTCGTTATTTTTAAATATTATAAGTGTATCTCAAGGATAACACTTAAAATCTAAAAATTAAAATATCAGTAATCAAATGTTAATATGTTGCTAAACGCTGTAAATTTTCTTTGAAGAATTATTTAAAAATTGTTTCTTATTAAACATTCAAAGATTTTATTCTCTCTTTTTCGCCCCGAAATATTGGAATGCCCTAGGCTACAAAATGACGAATTTTCTATGGATTTATCAAATATTTAATTCAACGACAAATTCTCGAGTGAGAATGCATGGAAGGGTTACGAACATAAAAAAATAAAGGGTTTACATTACGATCGACGGCGCGAACGATGGGACGTAAACTATTTCATCCGTGTTCCAATATGTTTCATCTTTTTGGAGTAAATTCTAGGGAACTGCTGGTGGGGAGTTTAAACAGTGCGCCCCCGTCGTACGATGATCCTGAGTTTAACCAAACGCGCATGAATATGCATGCGTGGGTGAACGAAACATTCACGCAACAAAAACCAACTTTTTCAGGCGCGCAGCCGATCTTCATGTTTACAAAATAAAAATATCTCAAAGGAAGTGTGATAACGAGAAAAGGGTGATAAAATTCATCTATTAGTAGAAGTTTTTAATGATAATACATATCATTTTCTCTGGTAACGTTACATAGTAGATCTACGTGTGTTTGTTTATTGGTTTAGCTTTGATGTAGTCAAAAGGTTTCAAATGCAAATGCGTAGCAAACAAAATCTGCCTAGTTTCATCGGTTCGTGGTCGAAACCAGAACTGGCTGCTTGTCTTAACAGCTACCTTACTACCGATATGTTTCTCCCAAAACAACAAAGTAGGGTCCTTATTCCGATTTTCAACCTAGTTTCTCGAAGTACGCAATAATAAACTGTAAAAAAAATATATATTGGTAAGCATTGAGGAACAAAATGTCAAGAATTTAAATTTACCAGCAGGTGGCGCTGTGAATTAACAAGTTAATTTAAAATTGCAACAACATAGTTATCTTTTTCTCCCCCTCCTTACTTGGTTGGTTTGTTGACTTTAAAATTATTAACTTATAATTAATGGTGACTTTCGAAGTGAATTCTAATTTCACTTGAGGTATTTATTGAGGTATTAAGTCGCAATTTTAAATTTTCTATCTCCATTAATCGGGTAAATGAGGAAATAACCTTATCTAACTCCACCTACAAAATGCCAATAGTCATTTACCTAAATCCGAAAAATGAGTTTAAATTAATGCTAATTCTTTGTTATATGCTTCAAAACCTACTATCCAAAAAGAATACGGCCAAACTATCCGTGAAATGTTAGGAATGCGGGACTTAAAGCGTAAACCATTGTAAATAAACAAGCGTAAATGACTATCAAGCGAAAACGAATCGTGTTCGACACTATTCATATTGTGGCGATGGGCGTATTTGGCTGGTTCGATTTTTGGAAGCTTTATTCAACTGTTAGATATTGAGCGGGAGATGGACTTAGCAACAGTAGGCTGAGCTTTTCGGGTAGAAACCGGGTGTTTGGGGAGACTTGGGGAAGAAGAGTTGGCGTGGGAGGTTGGTGAAAGATGCAATGGGGGAGCTTGAATTGCTCTAAAAGGGGGGTTTCTCTCTTGCTTTTTTAATACTTTATCTGAGTTTCGAGATTTACGAAGGCGTAGGAAATCCGGTAACGTCACGACAGGGTGATGGATGTGAGATTTGGAGAATCAGAAAAGTGAGACACCAATAAAGAATAATTACAGAGAGAACTTATTAGTGCAGAAGACTGATGGGTATCTCTCACTAAACCCCTTATCTTAAAAACTGGGACCGTGCGAGAGTCCCAGAACAAGCAGTACTCCGAGGGCTCAAATGTGCGAATCTATGAAGCAAAAAGTGGTGCGGTTAGTATAGAGCAAAAATTGACAACCACACTACTTCAAGGACCCTGAGGGCAGGGCATCCTGCTTCACCAGGGAAGGGAGGGGGGGGGGCGTTAAAAAGATACTTTGAGCATTTCTTCACAGGCGAGGCACGATGACCGTCCCCTCAGGTGGCTTGAAGCAGTGTCGGTTGTCATTTTTTGCTCTATACTAACCGCACATCTTCTATATAGCTTCAGATCCTCCTGCAGGCAATGGGCCAAGGAGGATGCACAACTGTGTGTACTGGGGCCGGAAGGGCACGCAAACTTCCAGATGTCACCTAACTACCCTTGCGGGTGAGAACTGTAAAGGGGGGGGGGAGCAGTTGAATTGGTGGACATAGGAAATCATAACTCTCTTCAGTTTTAGGGCAGGGGTGGGTGAACCTCTTCTTCCTGACTGCCCAGGTTCTCCAAATAGACCATGTCGACGCTTGTGCAGGGTTGTGATTGGGATGTTGTACTGGTTGCTCACTTGGTTGGTCATGTTTCCTTCCTCCAAGAGCATCAGAGCATTTGTTACATCATACTATGTGTACTAGAATCTCCCTATATTAATTTTCTTGATGTACATTCGAGGCATCCTGTTAATATGAAAGAATTAAGACTAGAAAAGATGTTTGTGAGATGACATTCTAATCCTGTTTCCTTTGCCCCATAAAAAGTTTTACCGCATAACAATTATTGTACGGTAGGTGGATAGCCTATTTTGTTATTATAACTTACCTTTAACATTAATTTTGCTTTCTTAAAAAATTAGCTTCAAATGTTAACATTCAATTGTTAACATTATTGTAGTTTTTGGACGTCAGCTAAGGTATAATACTGAATTTAATCATTATTTTCGAGATTTAACTGTATTTTAGACATGTATCATAACAGATACATTCGATCCTAACGGCTTATAAAACTTTCTATATATATTCTATATTATTAGATAACACTTTCTGAATAGCAGAATAGAACTATGGCTTAAAAAATAAATATAAACATAAACGGGTGGTGGGCATCAGCCCCCCCCCGTCCTCCTTCCTTGATCATCGCTTGCTCGTTGAATGTCCCACTCTGGGAGATCTTCGCGCGCTACCTCTCCCGGTACCGGGAAGAGCGAGGTCGCTACCAGTTGTCCCTTGTACTCTGGACCGGCCATGCACTCTAGATTGCAGTTTAATGGAGTTTTGACAGGAGGTAAGCCTATCTCCGGCTCCTGATTGCTCCATTTTTATTCCCGTGTTTCTTTTATGTTTTGGCGGGCGTCTTTGTTTTGTTGTTGACTTTCTATTTATTTATTTTCCTTCTTTTGTATTTAATTTAGCCAAAGGAATAGGCTTGTCGATTAATTCAGATGCTTATGCCCTTGCTGGCGGCATCCAGATGAGAACTTTAAAATAAGACAAAATTGTTCATGGTTGATTACCGCTGGTATCGAGGGTTCCTACAAGAGACGATAAGGCGGCAGCTATTGGGTAGAGAGGGTAGGAGAGATTCGATAGTCAGGAGGAGAAGGCACTAATTGGAAGTGGAGGAGATATATAATGGGCAGGAGGCACCATCAATTGTAATGGCAGCAGAAATACAATGGTCTGGAGGAGGCGGTATCAATTGGAAGTGTAGTAAGAGGGGAAGTGATAACATGGCCAGGAGGAGAAATATAAATTATATTATCGGGGATTTCTGGATGATTATGAATATTAGTTGAAGAGAACAGTAGCAGGGATTGGTCTCAGGGGGAACAGAATCGATGAATACTGGTTTCAGGGGGCCCAAAGAGAGAATGGGAAGAGGAACCAATGTCAGTAAAAAGAGTTAGTGTGGTTGCGATTCCGAGAGTCAACCAAGTGGTCGAGGGCAGAAAGCAAATTGACCTCTAAAATAAAGAAATTCGACCGTAAAACTCGACCAAAACCAACTAAATGTAAAGGAGGGCGATTGTCGGCATTTGAGGTGAGAAGAATACTGTATTCATCACTAGTGTCTACCACAATTGAAAAAAAACCATCAACAGAAAGTGAGTCCTATACACGAAAAAAGGAACCGACCTGGAAATGAAAAGAGACGGCAGAGGTGATCGACCTACGAACCATTTCCTTTTATAGTTTAAATGGGTTAAAGATTGAGCGGGTGATGAAGACGAGGAATTAGGGGTCAAAGTGCCACGAAGAGAAGGTCAATGATAGGGGTGGATAGATGCCAGAATGAAAATACCGGATTGGATGTTGGCGATTGAGATTGAATATAAGGAGGGTGAAGATAGACAGAAGGAGAAACTGAATGTGAATGCCTTGCCGCACATTTCGTTCTGGAATGCTCTCGATTGTTGAGGCTACTCCGGGTGGAGGAACCGGGCCTACCACGATGCCTGGCCTGGCCGTTCCTAGGCTCTCGTTTGTCCCCTTGCCGCAACTTTAGGTTAAAAGGAGCTCCTTTAAGATTTCCTCCAAGAGAGTGCTACTTCTCGGCGAGGGATGGGACCATGCACATTGGCAAGTTGGTGGGGGAAAATTCGACACGTCCTCGACCTGCGAACAAAGACAATAATTATTATATTTTCTTAGAAAAGAATTTAGAGGAAACGTTTCCTCACATTATATATATATATATATATATATATATATATATATATATATATATATTTATATATATTGATGACTTGATTTTTCAGTGGGGACCTACTGATTAAGGTGGGATCCGAACCATGGATATCTATAGCCTATAACAGCCACCGGGAAGACAAGCCGATTCGGGACTCTATCCGTTGACTAACCATATATATATATATATATATATATATATATATATATATATATATATATATATATATATGGCGTGTTTTATAGTTCGGTATGAATTTGAAAGTTAGCACAAAAATAAAAAAACCCGCAATATCTCATCATTAAAAAATAACAGCAAAATTATGGCTGGGAGATAAGAGTTTACTCAAACTAGCCGCCTTCAGCTTTCACAGCGGCCTCAAGACTCCTCTGAATTTTGTCGCAATAGTTCATCGCTCCGTCCCTTGAAAGATCTTTCGAATACATCCTTGATCTTGGCATCGGCTCGCTCTTGATGTTACAAACAGAGCGATTGGTATCTTTCTCACACGCGCCCCACACATAGTAATTCATGAAATTATAATCGAGGGATTTAGTAGGCCTGAAATTGCGGCTGGTTAAGTCGTGGAAATTGTCCGACAACCACTTTCAGGAGCGGATCTAGAGGGAGGCCGATGGGGCTGAAGCCCTCCAAGAATTTTTCGATTCATTAGCCCATAGTAAAAAGTTAAGCAACTTCATTAAGTGTTCCCCCAAATGACTTGATTCTGTCATTGTGTTGATCGAATTCCTGCCGGTTATTGCCATCTTCCTCGAGGATAAGAGCAACTCTGGCGCGACGGCGGGACTCCTACTGATCGCAATCCCAGATCCGCGCTTTCTGATTGGCCTTCTTGTCGCTAAGTCGGTTCTAGCTCGTGGAACCGAGCTGAGCCCTGCAGTCCTTTACAGTTGATTTCGTAGCAGCATACGCTACGATCATTGAAGTAGAGTCGTATCTTAACAAGACCTGGAAACGTGTACTGACCAGCTTCTACGACGTTTTAAAGAAGGCAGAGAAGCTCTTCCATGAGATCGGCTCATCACATGACACCATGCCTTTGCCTCGAGTTTGTAGGCGGCAAATTCAGCGAGCGAACGTACCCTAATAGACAGCTGAGGAGTATTACCGCTGATCAGTATATGTCCTGTTCATTGATCAGGTGTTAACTGAGCTGCAGGTCGGTTCGGGTACGACACTATTCCCGTCGTCTTCAACATCAAGATCTGCTCAGCGTCACGCACGGATATGTTGCTTCTTTACTGAGATCGATGACGTGATCCTCGTCAAAGCGGAAGCAGAGGGTTGGTTTTCGTTAACAATCCAGTTTTACTCCATTGAAGATGCTCTTTCCCACGCCTAAACACAAATGTATCCGAATCTGGCCAAGCTCCTCCAAGTTCTGATCACTCTCCTAGTCTCGAATGCGGAGGCCGAGCGTAATACATATATTTGCCCCGAGGAACAGGAGATTGATGTTCATGTGAAATACCGTCACCAATTGTGTGTGTTTATGTTTACATTTCTTTTTTAAGACATGTATTAATAAATTCAGAGAGAGGAATGTAATGATATATATATATATGTATATATATATATATATATATATATATATATATATATATATATATATATATATATATATATATATATACATATATATATATATATATATATATATATATATATATATATATATATATATATATATATATATATATATATATTTTTTTTTATTTTTTTTTCAACCCGTTGCGATCGAATTTACCTTATATGAATCATGTCTAAAATGCAGTCAAATCTCAAAAATAATTATTAAGTTCAGTATTTATACCTTAGCTGACGTTCAAAAACTACAATTAACTACTACTCATAATTTTCTGATATGTGGAAAAAAAATATGATCTGAGAGAGTCAGTGCTCATTACTGTATGAATTACTATTATTTATTACCAATGGTGTGTAAGATAAACATCATTATTGATCAATGCCCTTTTCTCAGACTACTCAGAGGGAGAAATTCAGGTTACCCCCATCCCCTCTGCGCCCAATTTTTATCCTGGATCCGCCACTGTCCACCTCTGTCTCTTTTCGGAGGTATGGCTTTCAACAGTAATCCTATCCAGCCAGGGTTTGACCACCATCTCCAGCAGCTCCACGTAGCCTTCTTAATTGAGCCTAAGGCTCTGCACAAACAGGTGAGGTGGCATGGCGCCACCCTCACTAGAAATACATGTGCAACAGGTTATAATAGTTTTTTTTCATTTACGAAGAACCAAATCATACCATGCTTAACAGGATGCTTCAGCTTGTTTATGAGCTTCTTTGCCTTCGTCAAGCAGTTCTTCTTGGCTTTGGCTGTCAGAATTAGTCCCTTGTGCCTCTTGTACGAGTGATAGCGATGACTCTCATTAAGGACTGGGCTCATGGTGGTAACTCCTACACCTATCTCTCTCGTTAAAGCCCAGATTTCCTTGCTTCGGTCTTCCATAACCTTGTCCTACAGTTGTTAAAGGAATTCTGACCTGCAGACGCACTCGAAACGTCTCTTGTGTTCCTTTCTGCTGGTTACAACTTCCTAGTCTCCGTTGCAGCTGCCCGTTCCCCGCTTTACAGAGTATAAAGTGTTCACAGAACATTGAACACCAGGCATGATATCGGCATTTTATACCTAGTCAGAGTGGCGAGGCTGTGTAAACAGAATCCCAAGGAGTTCTTCGGTTATGTGAAAAGCCGTAAACCAATCCGCCGCACGATTGGCCCTTTAGTAAATGAGGAGGGTGGATTAAAGCACAAAATGCAAACCTCCTAAACAACTACTTTTCTTCAGTGTTCACTGAAGAGCGTGATCCCACCCCCCAGCCCATTGACTCTCACTTAGGTGAGAAGCTGGAGGAAATGGACTTCACCCTAGCCGAAGTAGAGGAAAAAATCTCAGACCTAAATACAAATAAGTCACCTGGTGCCGACGGGTATCTCCCTAAAGTGTTGAAGGAAGTGCGTGATATGGTGGCACCACATCTGACCACAATCTTTAACACTTCGATCCGGACTGGACGCGTTCCTCGAGACCGGCGTGAGGCAGAGGTGACTCCGATCTTCAAGAAAGGAGACCAAAGCCAGCCATCCAACTACCGACCTATCAGTTTAACCTCAATACTCGATAAACTCATGAAAAGTAACATTGTGGACAATGTAACGTCATATTTGGAGTCAAACCTATTATTGAAGAGTTCCCAGCACGGCTTCCGAAGGCACCGGTCATGCCTATCGAACCTTGTAGAATTCTTCTACTTCGTTTTTAGTGAGCATGATCGGGATAAAACGGTGGATGTTGTCTACCTAGACTTTCAAAAAGCCTTTGACAAGGTGCCACACCGCCGCCTTCTTCGTAAAGTGCGTGCACTGCGCAAACACGGAAATGTAGCAGGTTGGATAAAGAAATAGCTAAGAGGCAGACGGCAACGGGTAGTGTCGAATGGACAAGCTTCTAAGTGGGCGCCCGTAATTAGCGGTGTTCCCCAAGGTTCTGTCCTGGGACCACTAATGTTCATCATCTATGTTAATAAAATGGACGGTGAAGTAGTTGCGAAGATTTCCAAATTTGCCGACGATACCAAACTTAGTATGACGTTTCAAAGGAAGGAAATACTGCCCGATTGCAGGAAGATCTTCGAAAGATTGGGGAGTGGTAGGACACGGGGCAAATGCCTTTTAACGTGAACAAATGCAAAGTGATGCACATCGGCCACTGAAACCCCCAATCTCATTATATCCTTAAGCGTACTGCTCTTGAATCCCCTGAAACTGAGAAGGACTTGGGTGTAACTATAACTAGTGATCTCAAGTTTTCTAGGCAGTGTATTGAGGCTGAGAAGAAAGCCCAAAGGATGCTAGGTTATATAAAGCAACAGTTTAGATATCGGAACAAGGAAATAGTACTCTGTTTGTACAATTCACTTGTCCGACCGCACCTGGAGTATGCCGTACAATGTGGGAGTCCTTCATTTCGAAAGGACATCGCCAGATTGGAACGCGTGCAAGCCAAGGCAACCAAACTGATTCCCTCTATCAGAAATATAAGTTATGAAGATAGATTAAGGGAACTAGATCTGTTCTCATTGGAAACCCGTAGACTGCGTGATTAGCTCATCGAAGTTTTCAAAATACTTCGAGGGTTCGACAATGTTGACTACAGAAATATTTTCAGTCTTATTGAGAGCAGAACAAGAAATAAAGGCTTCAAACTTGAGCTGAAGCATTACAACCGCGATCTGTGTGTGAATTTTTTCACGTACAATATCTGTGGTAGCTGGAACGCACTTCCGGTGAAGGTTGTCAACAGCAATTATGTTGACCAGTTCAATACAAGATTAGACAAAGTCTTGAAAAGTGGCCGTTTAGGGAGGACGTAAGGCAATTGAGTGAGGATATGCCCGCTCGTCAGCTAGTCCAAAGGTACCCTCATTGAATGGACCGTGAGGTCTTCTAGGGTACCTATTTTCCTTTTAGCTCCTTGTAACTCTTTTTCACAATTCAGATGGCTTCCAGTCCTCTATGTCAGCTAACTTTTCCTCAACTAAAACTGGTATCTGTGTGGTATCCAACACCGTCGATGACTGTTCACCGATACATAAACATGTTCCCGAAAAAAAAGGAAATATTAAAAATCGTCAACTTTAACGCGCACATCCATCATATATATATATATATATATATATATATATATATATATATATATATATATATATATATATATATATATATATATATATATATATCGTGGTATGACATTATATTACATCAATACCATATTATATCTATGGAGGAGGGACCGATAACTTACAGGTGAACCGACGAAGGGACGGAACACCGCTAGTTTAGACGGGCTGAAATGCGAGATGAGAGTGCAACGAGGTCAGGTAACAAATGGGCAATGGCAAAGCTCAAAGTTATTTAAAGAGGGATGTACAGAAATATAATTTTATTTACATAAAAATAATGAGAGAATTGATGGGTAAAATTACCTCAGAGAATTAACGGACAAAACCACATCAGTAAACGAAGGGGGGAATTATAGTTATTAATCAGACTATGAAGTTAGAACTCAAGGTATTACGGGAGGAGACTATTCAAATAAGAGGGGGGGGGAAATTAACTCAATTGGGTTACTGAAGAGGGGGGAGGGGTTGGCTTACGGATGTCTTCTGCACGTGAGGTGAGGCCGCTCGGAACTTCTGAGCGGGAGGTTAAAGTGAGGACGGTTCTCCAAAAACAGGGCAGGTCGGTAACTTCCGGTCCAGGGGAGAGTATTTCGGCCACCCGAAACAAGGAGGGCTTCGACAGGAGTTGACGAGAGAAGCCGGAAAAATCACTCGGTGGTGATTGTTAAGTGGAAGTACCTCACTGCTGGGGCTAATTCCAAATACTCAAAATAGTTCAGCTGTCACTTTGCTTTGTTGTTAGCACCTGACTTGGAACTATAGGGAATCTTCTGGGGTCCGGGCGAGACTTCTTAACTTTGTGTCTCTTCATGGGAGTCGAGCGCTATTTATGTCCGAGCCTCTCCCCGGGGTTGGGGGGCGGTAAGCGGTAAACAGCTCTACTCTCGAATGGCCTCGAATCTTCTTGCAGAGGCTATTCTGCCCGTGTAAAAGTGAATCGTGGTGGACACGGTTCGAGGCTACCGCTTGTGGAAGGGGGGAGGGGGTTAGGCTTACCAATTTAGGCCTAACTGGGCCTTCTGCAGCGCATGGAAGTTCCGTTCTGCTCAAGAGATTTCACGCGGGGTTCCCTCATAAAATATATATATATATATATATATATATATATATATATATATATATATATATATATATATATATATATATATATATATACATATATATCTGAAAACCTCACAAAGTATCACGTGAGGTTAGCAAATGAATGCAATGTCTCGCAGGAAAAAATGATGGTGTTTCCGAGTACTTACGAACTTTATTAAGTTCCTTGATAAGGAACTTAATAAAGTTCGAAAGTACTTGGAAACACCAAGAAAAACAGGATAATTTTTCTTCGGCAAAGTTATTTCCTAATTCACAAAAATTCCGCACTGGGATTTGAACCGTGCACACTGAGGCAGCGAGCAACCGCTTTGATCTCAATTAAACCGCCCCTTAGGCCACTCGAAGAATGGAAAACGCAAATACGCCGATGAAGAGGGGGTGAGAATTGTGGTTTTGGGGGTAGGAGACGGCGCGGGAACGGTCGTCATCCACGGGCCCAGGTTGGTACTCGTACCTAAGCACCATGATGACCGAAGAAATAATTCTTATCATGGTAGAGGTTGAGAAAGGGGGTGGGGGGATTAGATATGAAATAGCAGAAGGAGGTGAGC
This sequence comes from Ceratothoa steindachneri, assembly GCA_963969495.1. Taxonomy (NCBI): domain Eukaryota; kingdom Metazoa; phylum Arthropoda; class Malacostraca; order Isopoda; family Cymothoidae; genus Ceratothoa; species Ceratothoa steindachneri. Next base: position 27,188,085 of record OZ018318.1, on the reverse strand, counting down.
TCACATATTAGGAATCATTCGTGATCCATTATTTTTAAATTGTAAAGGAAAAGAAATGCTAAAAATAATCGCGTGATATTAAATTGATGAAATAATTGTAAACAAAATACGAGAGGAAAATGGGATGGTAACAGATGATGGAAGAGATACTCGATGATTCAGATCACGTGACCCGTTAGGTTTTAAAGCTTTGTTCGGAGTCCGGTTGAACGTAACGAGTAAACTAATATTGGACTCAACTGGCGAAGGTTATGATTCGAAATTAATTTAATTTTTATGGATAAACTGGGCACCACTTTATGGAGGCGTCCATTTTGCCTATAAACTAGTGAATTGTCATACTATAAATTCAAATAAATACAAGTAAAACGAGTAAGAAAATTACTGCAACAAAGATAAATATTTTAATAGTAGAAAATAATGAAGGGCAACCATTGGACAGAACAATAGGTGTGATATTGAATGAAGATAAAGGAATAATAGTAAATTCACGATTATGAATATATTCACCTCTCAAAATAACTGGAATGCTATTTTTATATTACGAGAAATGGGATATATTGAATTCCTAAATGAAACGCCAAATGTATGAATGAATATATAAAAAAATGTGAACATACCCGCGGTGTCTTAGTCTTCCTGGGCACTCCGAGTCAAGCAGTTGCTTCCCGGTTCGTAGGAGTTCGAGGTAGGTTTCTTAAATATAGGGTATTTGCAGCCTGTTCGAAATCAGACGGTCTCACGACAGACGAAAGAGAGTTGTTAAGTATAACCATGGGATAAGCTAAAGGAAACAGGGAAGAACTGAAGACAGGGAGAAAAAAAAAGTCGATAAGAGAACGCTTTTATCGGAGAAGGAGGGAGGTTAATTAATCAAGGAATATGTCCATTGACATGTGCTTCCACATATATAGTCACTCCTCATCCCAATTTAGGTTGCACTCAAACAGTACAAATAATATAAGGTATAAAACAATGAGATCCTATTCCCACTCCAAGTTCTGTTCAAGTATTTGTGGAGATCCTCAGGACTTTAGACTGAGAACAAAACGGAATCGTAATTAGATGAATTACAGTAAGGTTCTTAAGGTGTAAGAAGGTAGAATTTAGCTGTAGAAATGATAGGATAGTGTTGAAATTAGAAATAAGTGTAAGAATGTGTTGGTGAAGAGGTGTGTATGTCGTTTCCAAGTGACTGGATGGTTCTTACCCTTCTTAATCTTTTCAGTTCTTACCACCTTCCAACTACTCTCTTCTACTCTCTAACTAAACTTTCAACGTTATATTGGATTTCACCCTGTTTATCTATCTCTCACCTGGGGTATAAACCTACTTTCCCTCTCTTATTACTCGCAGGTTAACACATAAATTGGGACTTGAGGAATTGAAGTTTCATCTCAATTCCCTCTCTTAGTCTCTGTCTCTCCTCCCAACCATTTCTCAGCTCTTCCTTGTTCTTTCTCCATATTTCCACTGACCTCTCATGTAACACTATATTGACCGGTTTCATTCTTGCCTCCCCATGTAATTCTCATTGCCTTCTCATGTCCATCCACCTGGTGCCTGTAATCCATCGGGTACCCTGGTTTTGTACCCTCTGGAGATTGATCATGACAATCTTCGTAGTACTATGTAGCGGAACAGTCGGTTACAGTAGGGTAGCTTTGACTATCGCCATGTAGAGTTTCGAATTACAGTAAATGATAAGTCAATTTCATAGTTCAATCTTGAAGTTAAATTGAAAATTAACATTTCAAAATCGAAAATAATACAGTTTTTTTGAGGTATTAGAATGGGTAATAAAATTTTCGAACAAGTAAATAAAGACATTTAATAAGGACAGTTTTTGATTCTGAATGGTAGCGTGGAAAAGGAAATTAAGGAAGAAATGAAATTAGATTGGCGGGCAAGGAAAAGCCCCTACTTCCTCAAAAGCAACATTTCTCTCTAATTGAAACAAAGTAGTTAACTACTTCATTTTACCACTACTACCATAAGGAAGTGAAACTTCGACACTAAACACATAAATCACCCAAAATTTGAGGACATCTAAAAAAAATGTACATGCTAGAAATAACTTGTAACTAGGTAAAAATTCGATACAAACACAAATACGAGTAAAGGATATAATAAAAATAATAAGATTCTAAAATTACTAGAAGAAGCCATGGGAAATGGACCCCCCAAATACTAAATAAGAGACGATACATAAAGAAACCCGGAAGACGACCTTTTAGAAGATTTAAAGATTAAATTCCACTCAACGACAGAGGTAAGGGGGCAAACTCGACTAGTGGAAAGTGTTCAAGTAAGTGCGGATATAAGCTCATTCATTCGTTCCCTCCCTTAGGAATTCGAATCTCACCATTTCTCTAATTAAACCCTGGAGAGACGCAGAAATTGGAACGAAACGTCCCTTTCCTTCGCGAATAGTAGGGCGGTGGTAGAGAAAATCTGCATTTGGTTGTTTTATTAATACGCATTGGAATAAATGATTGAACCAAACATTATCAATTATATTAGGGTAAATGAATGGGCGAAATTTACCACTCAACGGTGAAATATATGGGTGAAATTTACAATTAATTTTAAATAAATTGAAGATTTACCAAGCAATAGTAAAATAAATGGTTGGAATTTACAACTCGAGATAAATAAATTGGCAAAAATTACCACTCGAGATAAATAAATAGTGAAATTTCCCATGCAGGGTTAATAAAGGGGGGGGGGAATTTAATACACAACAGAAAAATATATGGGCAAAGTTACCACTCATTTTAAATTAATGGGGGATTTACCACGCAAGAGTAAAATAAATGGTCGGAATTTACCACTAGAGAAAATTGACAACATTTAGGGGTTAAATAAATGGCCGGAAATGACCTCTCATTATAAATAAATGGTGGATTTACCACGTAAGAGTAAAATAATGTGCTCGGAATTTATCACTTTTTTTATAAATTTATCACTCTGGATAAATACATGGTGAAATTTTCCATGGAGGATTATTAAATAAGTAAAACTTACCACCCAATTATAAATAAATTTTGTGATTTACCACATACTTGTAAAATAAATACTCGTAAATGACCATCAGGTAAATGAATGGAATAAAATTACCACTCGGGATAAATAAATGGGTGGGATTTACCACCCCTTAAAAATAAATGGGTAAAATTTACCACTTAGGATAAATAAATTGGTCAAAACAAAATTATCACGTAACAGTAAAGAAATATAATATTTTAACTTTGTAATATTATTATCGATATTGCGAGCAGAAGAAATTAGATCTTTGTAATATATAGATTACTCCCGGTCAGAATAATATCGTCCGTTAATACTGCACACAAATTTTACGGTAATTGTGTCGCGGAAAGTTTAGTTTTTCTCGTAGGAGAGTAATATAAAGAGGAGACTACTTGTAGACTATGTAAGCAATGCGGGCGTAGGAAGCTGCTGCAGGGAAATCAACAGAATAGAAGAAACAGATTTTTGCATGAAGTCGTCTGCAAAAGGAAATGTACTAGATGTGGAGGGAGCCAATGAAGCCCTCCCCTTTAGTCCGGCAGATCTGTGAAAGTACTGTGTATTTTAATAGTAAAAGCCTCAAATTTGGTATGGTGACTGTTTAGACCACTCTTAACAAATATGTATATGGAACCACCTTGAATTATTTGATTTTGACTATTTTCCAAGATGGCTGCCACCAATCGGCCATTTTCATCATTTAACCCCAATGTTTGATGCATAAATCTGAACTAAGCTAAATAAAAGGACTGTAAAACAACAAATATCATTATGGTTTAATGTTGCCCACTTAACATATCATAACGCACTATTTTGTAACAATACAGACTATTTTTAAGCTCAGTAATCCATAACTTTAACCATAAAATCTTGTTTTTAGGATATCTTTTATTCCATCTCATGACAAATGTAAACAGGTTATATGTCCAATCTTAAACATGATAGGCAGATATAATCACAATCATTTCTTTTCATTTATATCATATTTAACCCTCTATGTGCTGTGGGTAGATACTCGTATATCTGTTTAATAATGCAAATTAGGTTCAACATATGAGTATACCATGCATGTATAACTTTAAACTAGAGCCATTCCGGTTGCAATTATCCAATTCTAACAAATAAGACATCAATTTCCAGTGAAATGTTCCAACATATATTTTGTGTTTTCACAAATTCCAAAAAATATGCTTAAGTTATGATGTGAAATATTCAAATGAGGTCATGTAACAAAAACGTTCCATTTGGAAAATTATCTTTTTCATTGAACCTTTGGTTTAAGATGATAGGCCCTTTCTGCAGTCATTCGCATAAACTGACTCACTGGCTCTGTCATATAAGATGACAATGAACCGTTCCAGGTGGACGAACTGGTGATTATCAATGTTTGTTCGTGTGGATGAGAGATTGTAAGGGAATCCCCAAGTGGAAGATCTTTACCAGAAAGGAACTCCCATGTGCAGCAGAAGGCCCGGCTAGGCCTAAAGTGGTAAGCCCCTCCCCCCCATCTTCCACAAGCGGTAGCCTTGAATCGAGTTCTCCACGATTCACCTTTATGCGGGCTAAAATAGCTCTGCAAGAAGATTCGAGGCCCTTCGAGAGTAGAGCTGTTTCCCGCTAACCCCCAATTTCGGGAAGAGCCTCGGACATAAATAACGCTCGACTCCCCGGAAGACACACAGAGTTGAGAAGTCTCGCCAGAACCCAGAAGATTTCCCCATGGTCCCAAGTCAAGTGCTAGCAACAAAGCAAAGTCACAGCTAGGCTATTTTGTGCATTTGGAATTAGCCCCAGCCAGGAGGTAATTCCACTGAAAGATCGCCCCGAGTGATTTTCCCGACTTCTTTCATCAACTCCTGTCGAAGCTCCCCTTATTTCGGGGAGCCGAAATACTCTCCCTGGACCAGAAGTTACATCCCCCTTGCTTTTAGAGAACCGTCATCACTCCAACCTCCCGCTCTGAAGTCCGAGCGGTCTCATCTCACGTACTGAAGACATCCGTAAGCCAACCCCCTCCCCCCTTCAGTAACCCAATTGAGTTAATCTTCCTCCCTTCGTTTATTGATGTGATTTTTGCCCCGTTAATTCTCTGAGGTAATTTTACCCTTCAATTCTCTTATTATTTTTTTGTGTAAATAAAATTCTATTTTTGTACATGTATGTCTCTTTAAATAACCTTGAACTTTGCCATTGTCAATAATTTACCTAACTTCATTGCACTCTCTCGTTACTCAGCCCGTCTGAACGCGTGGTTTTCCGTTCCTTTTGTCGGTTCGCTTTCAAGTTATTGGTCCTCTCCCATACATATAATATGGTATTGATATAATGTAATGTCATACCACGACATATATATATATATATATATATATATATATATATATATATATATATATATATATATATATATATATATATATATATATATATATATATATATATATATATATATATATATATATATATATATATATATATATATATATATATATATTAATATACATATTATATAAATCTGGTGTCAAGTGTGTTAGGGTTTTTACGAACCCGTGTCATTTTAATTTCGACATTAGAAGTTTCCCTGTTATTCCCGTACATCCGTTTTATTTTAATTTTTGTATTGTACTGGCAGAAGGCAAGTTCAAGTTATTTGAAGAGCAGTGGAACGTAATCTATTTAGATTTTGTGTTGGACCCCAGGTAATTGATTTTTTTTATTGTGTTCGAATTTTGGAGACTCTCCTGGTTATTAATCCAAAAGAGTTAAGGTCATTGGTGTCCTAATTCCGGTAGGACCATTTTAATTTTTTTTTCCCGCTTAGAAACAGCAGAGGTAGGTAGCTGTGTCTTAATTTTTTCTTGTGATCAAGGCCTTCACGAATATTCAAGTATTCGTTTCGCGTGGGTAGTGTCCTAGCTCGTTCGCGTATCAGTGTTCCCTCAGTTAACTGCGTAAAAATGTCATCCTTCGAAAAATTCAAGAGTCAGGGTGAAATGTTAGGTGCTTCGGGCAAAGACCTGCTAAATTACGTACAGGAAGAAGAGAGGAACGAACGAGAAGAGCGAAGGGAATTCGAGATGAAGAAGAACAAACTGAAGAGGGAGATGGAGATGGAGGAGAACAAACTGAAGATGGAGATGGAGGAGAACAAACTAAAAACAGGGATGGAGAACAAACTGAAGATGGAAATGGAGTTGGAGAAGAACAAAATTGAGGAGAACAAACTGAAGATGAAGATGAAGAAGAACAAAATGGAGATTGAAGAACGTAAACAAATTAGGCAGCATGAGCTGGAAATGAGCCAAAATCAAATGGATTCTAAGTTCATCGGTTCCCGGGCTGAAATTCCCCAAACTCCTTGAGTCCACCTTCACGCTTTCAATGATTGAGAGGACTTTGGGTCATTTTTGGCCCATTTTGAGAGAATCTTTCAGATCAATAGATGGGATCTCGAAAATAATGGCGTCGCTCGCATATTTCCCCTCCTAAATGCCTAGTTAAGGGATATCTTCGTATCCCTTCGCCCGGAAGCAACTTTGGACTATTCCACGTTAAAGTTCGAATTATTAGCCGCTGTTCATATGAATAGCTAATTCTACCGCTTCCGATTTCGCCAGGAAAGGATCCGCCCTGGCCAAACATTTCGACAACACGGGTACATCCTCCAAAGAAACCTTCAGTGTTGGCTGGATGCGTGCAAAATTCCCCAGGTCTACGAGTCCCTTCTGGACTTCTTCCTTAGGGATCAGCTTTTAGCTACCGTGGCTCCCGAAATTCGCGCCTTCATTAAGGATAAACGTTGTGCCACTTTCAAGGAGTGCTTGGAAAAGGCCGATGTATACGCAGGTAGTTACGATTTATACCCTAAGGATGTTAAAAAGGCTCCTCAATCACCCCCCAAAACTAAATTTTATGGCGCTAAGACCCCCCCTAATTTGATTCCAAGATTTACCAAAGTTCCTACTCCCTCGAAGCCAAGAAACTTCCATCCATCGCAACACCGAGACGTTAAGCCCTTAGTTTCTTCTCCCCCGGTTGTGCCGTACCAAAAGATCCCGATCATCTGCTACACCTGCGGAGTTCCCGGCCATTACCGCACGAACTGTCCTCAAAACTCCCGATTCGCGAACTCTCAGTCCCACCAAGTACACCAAATCTGGGCCACCCCTGATCCTCCTCCGTCGCCTCAGAAGACGCCCGAACCTCCCTCGCCTGCCAAAGACCTGGTTCATCTTGTAAACTTTCTCTTTAATGAGAACAACCCTGGTGGATTGAAGTTCGAGAACGGAACTGTAAACGGTCGCCAAGTATCCACCCTCGTCCGTGACACCGGGTGCACCTGTATTATAGTGTCTGAGGACCTACTCCTCTCCTGTTGGGCCCGGCCACAAGAAATTTGCGGTGGTCCACGACCACCTTGGCCGGGCCAGTCGTTTCCCAGTAATTCGTTGTCACATCGAGTGTGACTATATGTCCGGTTGGGCCGAAGTGGTAGCGGCCCCAATCCAGTTCTGCTCCGTTTTATTCGGTCAGAAACCCGTAATTCACGACCATCCCGTGGCCCAGCCCGTGATTACCTGTACACAGGCAGCCCTGGAATCCCGTGCACCTGTTCCCCTGAAAAACCCTATCGACCCGGAGTTCCAAGCCCTCCGGAGCGATAATTTTTCCCGCGTCCAGAAGGAGTGCGCAACTCCCCCCCCCCCCCTTTGGAAGAAAACTAAAGCCCTCGAGCGTGAGTCCACCCGAGGCAACAAACGAGTCTCGTATCCCGTGAAGAAGGACTTATTGAGAGGTTTCAGACCTAATTGGACCTTAAGTCACGAGAACGAAAATTCAAGCCTGGCTCGGAGGTGCTGGTGCTACTTCCCACGGGAAGCAACAAACTCCTTAGCAAAGTGAAAGCGACCCTACCCCGTCCTCGAGGCTAGAGAATCCGAGGATTATCTCATCCATACTCCGGCGGGAGCAAAGGTTTTCAACGTAAATTGTATATATTATCTCATTAATGTTCTTAATTATGATTTTTTTTTTTGGTCCACTAAATTGTTTAATCTTTAGTCCCATATTTATGCCTCCATTTAATTGTATTTTCTTTTTTTTTGGTTCCACTGAAATTTCGCCAATGTTCTCCTGTGTTTTTTCTTTTGTTTAAAATTATATTAGTTAAATTCTCTATAATCGACCTGTTTAAGGCTTATGCCCGTAAATTCCCCGCTGAGCTCAGATTTCCGTTCTTTTTGTGTGTACACCTGTCGTAGCAAGTCAGAATTTCCCTAGACCTTAGATAATTCTAGTTTGACGGTTTGGGATGATCCTTTCCTTCGCAACTGCTCTGTAAAGCATCTTATTTCGGTTGGGAGATGTGTGAGGGAATCCCCACGTGGAAGATCTTTAGCAGAAAGGAACTCCCATGTGCAGCAGAAGGTTCGGCTAGGCCTAAAGTGGTAAGCCTACCCCTTCCCCCTTCCACAAGTGGTAGCCTCGAATAGAGTCCCCCACGATTCACCTTTATGGGGGCTAAAATAGCTCTGCAAGAAGATTCGAGGCCCTTCGAGAGTAGAGCTGTTTCCCGCTAACCCCCAACTTCGGGGACAGCCTCGGACATAAATAACGCTCGACTCCCCGGAAGACACACAGAGTTGAGAAGTCTCGCCAGAACCCAGAAGATTTCCCCATGGTCCCAAGTCAAGTGCTAGCAACAAAGCAAAGTCACAGCTAGGCTATTTTGTGCATTTGGAATTAGCCCCAGCCAGAAGGTAATTCCACTGAAAGATCGCCCCGAGTGATTTTCCCGACTTCTTTCATCAACTCCTGTCGAAGCTCCCCTTATTTCGAGGAGCCGAAATACTCTGTATGGACCGGAAGTTACCACCTCCCCTTGCTTTGGGAGAACCGTCATCACTCCAACCTCCCTCTCTGAAGTCCGAGCGGCCTCATCTCACGTACAGAAGACATCCGTAAGCCAACCCCCCTCCCCTATTCAGTAATCCAATTGAGTTAATCTTCCCCCCTTCGTTTATTGATGTAATTTTTGCCCGTTAATTCTCTGAGGTAATTTTACCCTTCAATTCTCTTATTATTTTTTTGTGTAAAAAAAAATTCTATTTTTGTACATGTCTCTTTAAATAACATTGAACTTTGCCATTGTCCATAATTTACCTGACCTCGTTGCACTCTCTCGTTACTCAGCCCATCTGAACGCGTGGTTTTCCGTCCCTTTTGTCGGTTCGCTTTCAAGTTATTAGTCCTCTCCCATAGATATAATATGGTATTGATATAATGTAGTGTCATACCACGACAGAGATCAGCAAATGTTTTAGAGACTGCAGGATAAGCCAACCAATTATCCCATGCTGACAGCTTTGATTTACCATAAAATGCTGAGACAACATCACATACTGTGAAGGTATTGAAGAAAAGTAGGCTCTTGTACCTTTCAGGGCCTAGTGCAGTGGAAATAAGGTGGCATAGTATATGCCTGTATGTTTCCTCTTTTCCAAATGCCAACCAGAGTTCTGCCACACCAAGATCCTGAACTAATGCAACAGCCAAGATTAGCACATAGGTATCAACTGTTCTTATGGTAACCCTTGTGTGCCCATCAGACATAACATTTAACACATGAACGAAAAGACTGGTATCCGTTTCCTCGTGACTGCAAGGTCCAAGACAGCTGGTATCTTTTGATGAGTTAGCAATGACATTCTCTTCATATGTCAGAAATAACTGCTCATCCTTATGGACTTGGATATTTCCTAGATGTTTGGCTCAAAAAGAGAAGAGCTCTGCTTTATTTTGGTTGTTCCTCAGGAAATCTAGCTGATTTCTAGAAAGTACACCACTTTCAGTTACACGTTTTCGCTTTCTTGTCGCCTCTGGGTTCTGGTTTCTGCTTTAAGACTGTTCTGGAAATATCTTTCCCAGACAATGTCTAATCTAATCAGATTTTCAAGCTTGTCTAGTATTAGGTTGAGGAATAGGTTCCTTCGTTTTTTTTAATGTTGTGTTGATTTAAGTTTTTTTGACGTGATTTGTGCACATATTAAGAAACAATAATAAATAATGAGAGTAAAATTTGCAAAGGTTAGGTACGTCTCTTAACAGCGTAGACTATTAGGCTTTTGCTTAGGCTACGTCTTGAAGTTGAGTAATAAGTCATTGTGGTTTATTTAAAAGTTGTGTTAATTTAATTTTTGTTCTGTACCCTCAAAATGGAATGTCAAGTTGAAAGAAAGGCGCATTTTCGACACTTGTTGTTATTCATTTTCAATCGAGACGGGAACAATGTAAACGCAGCCAAAGCTCGTCGCAATATTTATGATGTGTACGGAGAAAATGCTTTATCAGAAATGACAGCTCAATGGTGGTTTTCACCTTTTAAAAGCGGCCATTTCAATCTTAATGACAAAGAACGTTCTGGTCGTGCCATTAAGTTGGATGAAGATCGATTGAACGACCTTCTTGATGAAAAATCTTCGTCAATCGACTTGAGAATTGGCTGTACAATTAGCATGTGATCAGAAAACTGTAGTGAATCACCTTCATTCGATGGGAAAAGTTCAAAAACTCGGTGCATGGGTTCCGCATGCTTTGAGCCAAAGCAACAAACTTCAACGCTACACGATTGCCACAGGTTTGCTTGCTCGTCACAAGGCTACTCGTGGATATAAGGACAGATTTCCTCACCACATCATCACTGGCGACGAAAAGTGGTGTGTTTATGTCAACATGAACCATCGAAAACAATGGCTTAGCCCCAATAAAAAAACACTTCCGCAATTAAAGCAAGGACTTCATCCACGAAAGACGATGCTGTATGCGTGGTGGGATTGTGAATGCATCATTCTTTATGAGCTTCTTGCGAACAACGAGATTGTCAATGCAGACTCACCGAAGCTATTCGTGAAAAGCGACCTCGTCGACGTTATGGAGTCCTTCTGCAACACGAAACACGACAATGCTCGTCCTCACATTGCCAATATGACAAAAGACGCCATCCAATCGCTTAATTGGGAAATCCTGCCGCATCCTCCATATTCACCAGACTTAGCTCCATCGGATTTCCATCTGTTCCGATCGCTCTCAACAATTTACGCGGCGTTTCGTTCAATACTGATATAGAATTAAGAACCTAGTTAGACGAATTCTTCGATTCAAAATCCAGAGATTTTTATTGAAGAGGCATTGAAAAACTAGTTGAACTTTGGGAAGAATTTGTAAATAACAACGGAGAATACATTATTGATTAAATTGCATATTGTAATCAATTAAAAATAAAGTTTTTCTAAATTGTTAATGGTAAAGAATAATTTTGATAAAACGGCAAGAACTTATTCCTCAACCCATTACATATGGTATGAACACCTGATTTGCATAATCGAAGATTGTTACACAGTTTTCACAGGTTTGAGCATATTCACGACAAGAGCTCCATCGATGATTTGTGCATCTACAGGTGGTGTTCTAGGCTGTTGTGGAGCATCTGCCTCCAGAATAGGTACCAAAGATGACTTTGTTCCCGTGTAAAGTTTTCCCAGGTGAGCTAAGGCTGGTGGGGTTGCCTGAATTTCATGAGCAAAGAATTGATATAGGTCTCCTTCACGTATTTGGCATGCTATGAAAAGTCTATAAAACAAAGAACAGTCACTTTTTAGTGATTGGACATGTAGTTGTGATTTAGACTTTGCTCTCACTGGAGGGCAGTGTAACAGTGAGAGTTTATTACGTTTGATTTGACCATATAAATCTGTCTCTTGACAGATTCGTCATACTGCTGTTTGCCAATACCCTCAATTGTCTTGTCAGTCTGAACTACAGCTTGGTTAACAATCTCTTTGGTGTCTAACACAAGAAGATCACTGCTCTCTTCCCTGAATGGATTACTATAATCTTCTATTGCTTTGACCAGATTGGATACATCTGTTTTGAAAGAATTTTGTGCACTTGGTATTTGGTCTAGATGTAGAGTACTGCTTTTCCTTGGATGAATTCCTACATCTTCTTCAAATTCATTAATCATGCGGGTCATTTCTAGTTCTGACACCACCCCTCCCAAGAGCGCAGAAGGACTCTCTGTCAGCCTCACTGCTCCATCATCACCCTTTACCAAAGCATTATTTTGCTCATGCGCTTGGTCCAACGGCATGGCATAAAAATGAAAGAGGATGTGGCCCTTCTGAAACTCAGCATGCAGAGCTGGATGGGTGATGTGAAGGGATGCCATATCTCGTATGTGCATTGGAAGCCACCGGGAATAGTTACTGTGATCTAAAGCAAACACCCACGGAGCCATTTCTTTAAGTGCCTCAATGGAAAAACTGAAATTTCATCCCTTGAGAGATCTTACTTGTACAAGTAACAGCTTTTCCAGGACAAGGGTTACATGCCAGAACTTCGGCTGTCGACTACTTTCAGTCATTGAAGCCAGCCAGTCGTCAAGTGACATGTGAACCTCTCCACTTGATTGAGTATATTCTTGGTAGGCTTTCAACATGAGAATGTACAGATTACATGCAGTTACCTGATGAGCATAGCATGTCCTTGTTACATGTGAAGCATTGAGGAAGGATTCAGCTTTCCCAGCTGTTGCAATGTTGGCTTCAACTAAAGCTGCTCTCCAGCCACTCTCATTTAACCAATCACCAATACACTTCAGAAAAGCCATTTCTGTATAAAGACCACCAAGCATTATGACCAGAATATCCTCACCATATAAATCTGGAAAATCCTATTGCAGCTTTTCTACCTATCACAAAAAGTGACTGTTCCATAGTGGCAAAAGGTGTTTGTTCTGGATTTAAATGGCTAGTTGCTTTGCATATAAGCTAGATTCCATGGGCAATCATTGCTGGTGATTTTGAATCTTCATGGAAGAGTGGAAGTAGTGCTGAGATTCCAGGTATAAAACCATGCTCTGCTTGTTTTGGTACATGATAGGCTGCCCACGTGACTGGTCCAGTCTCATCCTCATTTTGCTTTACCAGTGAATGTATTACTTCCCGCAGCCATTTGTAATACACAATCAAGATAAAGAGCTGTTATAGGGGCCATTTTGTAACTAAATCATATTCAGATGCATATGTAAAAGAGTAGTAAAGATGAAGTAAAGCTGAATGAGAAGAATATTTAATGGCATTTCAGTTTACATATACCATGTGGCTAACAACAGATTACTTTGATAATGGTATGATTGGGTGAGTGTATTATTACAACTCAGTATACATCAGCTATTAGCTGCCAAAACACAAAACATTAATAATATGTAAAGATACATATAGAATTATTTTTAAAAATTATGGCACATATATGCATGAGTTATTCAAATACTTACATCTCTTTCTCTTTCACAGCATCTTTCATCATCAAGGGTAGAGGTTGTGCAGGGGCAGCCCGCTCAGGCACTTTTGGCACCTTATGTCTGAGAAGCAATGGAGGGACACTGGTGTATTCTTCTGGCAGGGCCAGAATTTTCTTGGTGTCCACATTCTCATGACAAGTTTGCTCCCATTTTTCTCCTGGATTCTGTTGTGTTGGTTGTTCTGTGAGAGATATACTTGTTCTATGAAAGCTGTCTTTTGCAGTTGTACTGCTTCGATCATGGTCAATGTTATAAATCTCTCCTCTAGTGACCACACCGCGGAGTAACTTTTGGGGGGCATACAATATTTTCTTCATGGAATCTATGACATGTTTTATTACCTTCAACTGTTGAGGTTGACAGAAGAAGCCTGTCATAGGAAACTGAAAGTCCTAGAACATAAAGTGTTTCCACAAGTTCTTTTTTTCTCGTTTTAGCATACACATCTGCTGCTAGATAGATGAGTAATGGAGTTTCTCTGACATTGTTATGTGAGATACCGCTAGAGACTTCCCTGCGTCGAGAATGGGAATTAAGCTGAAGCAATTGGCTGATAGAAAGAGCTGCCTGTGAAATACTGGTGCCGTTTGTTTTTAGAACCAATTGATGGTCCATCAAGGATCAATTGTACTAAGGCTAGCAAAACTGGAGGGTGTGGGGGGGGGGGCATAATTCTTTTGACATTCTTAGTCAAATGACTCATTGAAGGACGATTTCATCTTTAGCATTTCACGCCTTACAATTTGGGCCGCTCTGGTGAAATGTCTTTCTTCATCATCATGATGCTCCTTACACACTTTATGGATAGCTATCCCAACATCATGGTCAAATACTAGGAGAATTTCTCTCCCATCCTTGTGGTCAATAAGATCTGGGAATTAGCTACATATTCTTTTCTTAAGCCGTGTTGTGTGTAGCCTTGTATTAGACTTAAATCCTAAGGGCTAAAGTTTTTGGGTATATAACTTTGCTAAATCACTTAGTTTAAATACAGGAGCAATACTCAAATTTATTTTCATATTTTCGATGTAGCTAACTAATTCGGCCATAGCAATACCATGCAACATACTATCAGGATCTTCATCCTTCGTCTTATCCCGGTAATGGTTTGCTTTGTTGTATAAGTTAACAAGGCAACCAATATGATATTTGACTTCCTGGGCTATGAGATCACCACCGCTGAGCAGATACCAGTAATTTCTGATCATGGAGGATCTGTGAACATTATAAGCAACGGTCACCAAGCCTTTTTGTGGTGGCATCATGTAGTGCATTGAATTTTCTCTCTTCACCTTCACAAATAAAACAGACTTGCTGTGTCAAACACGATGTTACATGTGACTGTTGTCGTGTAAACCTTTTAGAATCACTGGTTTCAATGGAATCGGATTCAGATGATTTTCTTTTCTCTGCTCTTTTAAGTTTTGTTGTGTTGTACTTAAGTATACATGATTTATGCCATTTTGCACAATATTTTGTGAGTGTGATCACAACTCCATCACCTTCATCAAGCCTAGCAATATTGAATGGGAGTGCATTCAACTGTGCAAACTTGTTCAAGTTTTCACCAACTGATTTATATCCAACACCATAGTCGTGTCTAGTAGTGTTACTGGGACACTGCAGAGACTAGGCCTTGTCCTCCTGGCAGAAGATGCACTTGTCCCAATCAGTTGGACATAGAGATGATTCCTGTACAGAGTCTTTGCAGACAAGCATATACTGTTTCTCACTCATTGTTAAAAGCCACCACCAAACAATTATCTAAACTACTGTCTACTGACTATTTGTACAACACGATCCACAAATGCATGCAGGATAAGGAATCTGAAAATAGAAAAATATGTATTAGATCTATGCAAGTGATGCATGCACATAGTTGTATTGAAGTACAAACCAATGAACATTTGAAAGAACCAATGCCTGGAAAAAGTCAATTGTATTACATGATGACTAATGCTAGAATAATTCATTATGTCATTTCATGGGGCTCAATGTTTATTTTTACGGCATCCAATTAAGTCGAACATGCTCAAAATGCTTATATGTTTAACAGGAATCGCATTATTAGACACAATAGTCAGATTTAAACCCCTACATTATGTCCTTTGGTGTATTCATCGTGCCTTTTATGAAAATATACACTTCTTGTACTGCTTCAAAATCGACATGAGTACAGGGTCCTATGAAGATTATTTTAGTCCCCATGTGCCGATTCTCATATAAATGTACCAGGAAGTATCTACAGCAATGCCAGAGGTTATTTCACAAGCATCAAATGAGAGGCCAAATGTTTAAAAGGATGGTTTTCATAAGTTGTAGTCACTGGACTATCCCTATCATCTGAAAATGCTTGTAACTGGTATACTTGGCGGCAAGCTTGAAAATGGTGGCTGTCGTAGAATGACTCCCGACGATATACCATATATCACTATTCGTTGAGGGAACTTCCTTAATTATCTTTAGAGTGCGTTTTTACTGTCTGGCGGCCGATATTATGTATCTTCAAAATGCTTAAGAAGTGGAACTGAGCTCAAGGATAATAATATTGCTATCATTAATAAAATAGAGTTTTATTAATAATAACTATCAGCAAACACAAAAACGGAAAATATTGACAAACAGAATGGAAAGGGTCGTGGAGACTCGGGCTAATCCAAGGATTTAAGGGATCAAAAAAGGTAAAACAAATATGGAGTTAAAGAGATGGGATGGTTCGATAAACCATTTAAAGCACAGGATAGAATTGACAAATAAGGGATCAATACTCAAAAGGTGACGCTTGGCTTACGTAACTTCATTAGGGTGCAGTGGAAGGTACTTGAAGGAATATTCGGTCCGCTGGCGAGTTCCAGCCGAAGGGGGGGATAAAAGGATCCTGACGTGGCGTCTTGGAAAGGAGAACCGTTACTCGACGAACGGCTTGACGAACAATGGCTGTTCTAGGTTGTTCTCTTCTGAACAAAGGGGGGGGGATGAGAACCGTCTCTTGTCTACGGGCTCAAGAACAATGGCTGTTCTAATGTTGTTCTCCTTTGAACAACAGGGGGGGGTGAGAACCGTTTCTTGGCGAAGGGCTCAAAACGAACAATGGCTGTTCTAATGTTGTTCTCCTTGAACAACAGGGGGGGATGAGAACCGTTTCTTGGCGAAGGGCTCAAAACGAACAATGGCTGTTCTAATGCTGTTCTCCTTGAACAACAGGGGGGGGGGATGAGAACCGTTTCTTGGCGAAGGGCTCAAAACGAACAATGGCTGTTCTAATGCTGTTCTCCTTGAACAACAGGGGGGGGGGGATGAGAACCGTTTCTTGGCGAAGGGCTCAAAACGAACAATGGCTGTTCTAATGCTGTTCTCCTTGAACAACAGGGGGGGGGATGCCTTGGGGACTTGGCGTCACTAAAGGCTCGAACCTTTGGCACTCAAGGAATATTGTCCTCCTTCTGGACAAGTGATGGTGAATCTCGAGGTCGAGGTCCCTTGGCGCACAAAGGGAGAGAGGGTCGTGGTGATGTTTCGCGACGAAAATCTGGATCTCCAATCTGATCTTAGTAGTAAAGTTTCCATATAAATAGCCAGGACATCTCCTTGGCGTGGGGGAGAATGGGGTGGAAGCTTCGAGGGAACGCACAGCCGAGCCGGGGAACAATGCCTTATCTGCCCATAAGCCTAACTCGATCTGGCGAGGTCGGCGTATGGGGGCGAACGGGGGGGGGACGATAACCTCCTTGTTTAAACATTGGCGTCCGGTAGCTGTTGATAAGACTCCAAGCCTCGAATCGAAGATGCACGTGGGTAGCCTCATGGTTTTAAATAAAATGTGATAGAAGTTGAAATGAATGCAGCTCTGAACTCGTTCTATCACACCCCTCCATTCCAGGGGAAGTTGTCACTTCGAAAAAAAAAAGAGAAGGGACAACGATAGAGCTCCGTTGTAGGGAACTCGTTTTCTTGTACCAACCGTATCTTCCTGCACCTAACTATTATTACCTCAATACATGATTATTTTGATCGTTAGATTACAGGGGAAAATAACCTTTAATACAACTTAATAAAAAAAAAAAAAGGCATGGAACAATGAAATGATATAAACTTAGTACATACGGGACAAAATAATTTATACGTAAATTAATAAGAACAAATATATATACATAAAAAAAAATTAGACATTGAGCGTTACAAAATTCAGACATATACATTAATTAATTATATTACAAAAGAATCTTAAATTAAGTCGTACAAGACGGTATATACCTACATGGAGATACTAATCCTATGAATTCAATTGTTCTACGCTATTCGGTAACGCATTCCTACTGAGTGCGTCAGCGACCTGGTTATCGGAACCTTTGATATAATTTATTTTAAATTGATACTCTTGCAAGAGTAAACTCCAGCGCATGATGCGGCCGTTTGAGTGTCTCAAATTCCTAATATAGGCTAACGGACGGTGGTTGGTTCCTATTCGAAATTCTTTACATATCAAGTACAGCTTGAATTTGTCTATGACCCAGATAATTGATAGAGCTATCTTTTCTCTAGTGGCATATCTCTTTCCGCGTGGTAATAATTGACGACTAGCATATGCAACTGGATGACTCGTTCTGTCATCCACGTATTGAAGGAGTACACCTCCAATGCCCTCGTTGATCACGTCGGTCTTAACCCCAAAGGATTTTTCCGGGTTGGGCAACTTAAAAATGGGGGCAGAAATGAACTTACTTTTGAGCTGATTAAAATGGGAAACAGCGACATCATTCCAACGTAAACGATCGGGGAAATTCTTTTCCTGAAGGGGGCATAGGGGGGCCAAAATTGCAGCGAAATTCGGAACAAATCGCTGATAGGGAGAAGCTGATCCTAGGAAAGATCTTAATGGCTTCTTTGTAATCGGGAGGGGCATGTGGGCGATTGCCTTAATCTTGTTCTCGTGGGGACCTAACTTGCTTTGTCCTATTTTGAAACCCAAATATTTGATGGTTTCGTGAGCAAAATGGCATTTGCTGGGGCCAATGCTGAGGCCATTTTTACGCAGTCGCTCAAAAAGAGCTAATAGGGCGGGTAAATGGTGATTCCATTTAATTAGTTCTTGGAGCTGACTCTTCTGACGTGGTGTCAGCTGCGCGTCACTATCCAGGTCAGAGGGTTCCAAAGACTCGCCTGGTAGGGAAGGAGGAGGGTAATCGGCATCAGGTTGGATGCACACTGTCTGGATTACATTAAGGGACTCCGCGGGGAGAACCTCTTCAAGCGCCGATGCTTCGTCCAGTTCTACGAAGGTATCTCCATGGGCGCGTTGGGGGTTCTTTTTTTCTTGGGGTCCAGGGACAGTCTCCGTGTCCTTGTCTGGGGCCTTATCACCTAAGGGTTTTAGTGATTCACACTCCTCTTTTGCCGTCCTAAAGTCCTGGTTAGGGGTCTCCGAGAAATCGGACGGTATCAGGGTTCTGATGGGGACGGGCCCCTGGGCTTCTTTCTTATCTCGGCCTTGAGGAAGGGCGGCCTGAAACACAGGGTCGAAACTTACTTGGGGGCTCTGTCCTATAAGTACGGAACAGAATTTTATAGGTGCTACAATGACTTCAGCCCAGCCATTATAATATTGACACTGCAGGTAACATCTAGCGACGGGGAATCTGTTCGCCCGCCCAAGTTGGTCATGTACCACTGCAAATTTTTCGTGGTTAGAGGCCACTGGGAGGAGTTCGTCGGACACGATGAAGCACGTACATCCTGTGTCCCTGACGAGAGTCAATACTCGACAGCTGTCCACGCTGCCCTCCTCATATTTCAAAGTTCCCGATGAACTTTTACCAAAAACAAAATTTACCTGGTGGCCTGACGGAGGGGGAGAAGTTTCTGCTTGGGTCTGCACCACCGGGGGAGCCGGGGTTGCATTAATCTGGTGAACTTGGTGGGCTGGTCCGCTTTTAAGCCTAGAATTTTGGGGGCAATTCCAGCTCATGTGGTTTTCTACACCACAGGTGAAGCATATGGTTGGTCGCTTCGGGAAGAGAGATGGAGGAGAAGTCTTAACGGGAGGTTTGGAGTCCCGTTGTTGGTTTTGGGGAAAGAAGTTTTGAGGTTTTACGGGGCTCGGAAACTTTGTCAGCTTTCCTGGGAAGGAGCGCGAGTCCGTCCTTCTTTCTTCTCGTTGGATTTCTTTTTCTCGTTCTTCTCGTTGTATTTTTCCTTCTCGTTCTTCTCGTTGGATTACTCTTTCCCGTTCCTCTTGTCGGATTACTCTTTCCCTTTCTCTTTCTACCTTTTTTCTTTGACATTCTGCTTTAATCCGAGCTAATTCAATCTGAAGCTCAGCTTGTCTTATCCGTTCCTCTCTTTCTCTTTCTTCTCGTTGTATTTCTCTTTCACGTTCCTCTCGTCGGATTACTCTTTCCCTTTCTCTTTCTTCCTCTTTTCTTTGCTCCTCTCGAATGTACTCAATTAGTTCTTTTCAGGAAAGTCCACAGGACTCTCCTTGCGCTTTAAAGATTTCAAACTGAGTCATCTTTGCACTTGGGGGCGCACTAGTCAACCAACTAAAATTCCTTGCAACAAGAATTATGCCTCTATAGAATTAGCCTACCTAAATATGGGCACTGAACTATTCGTACTTGGTTTCTCAATCTAAATAACCACTGACTAAAATCACAAAAAAACACAAACAAATTATTCTAACCGTTCCTTGAGCTACTCCAGCTTCTTAAGTTTAAAAAAAAGGGGATAGCAATCGTTAAAACAAAAGGGAACTACTATATTCTATTATTATAACGAATAACACTATGCTTTACTCGACTGAGACCAGTGTTTGCAAAGATATAGCGTTAAACCTTACACACCTGATACCAAATTTAAATAGTATATATATATATATATGTCGTAGAATGACTCCCGACGATATACCATATATCACTATTCGTTGAGGGAACTTCCTTAATTATCTTTAGAGTGCGTTTTTACTGTCTGGCGGCCGATATTATGTATCTTCAAAATGCTTAAGAAGTGGAACTGAGCTCAAGGATAATAATATTGCTATCATTAATAAAATAGAGTTTTATTAATAATAACTATCAGCAAACACAAAAACGGAAAATATTGACAAACAGAATGGAAAGGGTCGTGGAGACTCGGGCTAATCCAAGGATTTAAGGGATCAAAAAAGGTAAAACAAATATGGAGTTAAGGAGATGGGATGGTTCGATAAACCATTTAAAGCACAGGATAGAATTGACAAATAAGGGATCAATACTCAAAAGGTGACGCTTGGCTTACGTAACTTCATTAGGGTGCAGTGGAAGGTACTTGAAGGAATATTCGGTCCGCTGGCGAGTTCCAGCCGAAGGAGGGGGATAAAAGGATCCTGACGTGGTGTCTTGGAAAGGAGAACCGTTACTCGACGAACGGCTTGACGAACAATGGCTGTTCTAGGTTGTTCTCTTCTGAACAAGGGGGGAGGATGAGAACCGTCTCTTGTCTACGGGCTCAAGAACAATGGCTGTTCTAATGTTGTTCTCCTTTGAACAACAGGGGGGGTGAGAACCGTTTCTTGGCGAAGGGCTCAAAACGAACAATGGCTGTTCTAATGTTGTTCTCCTTGAACAACAGGGGGGGATGAGAACCGTTTCTTGGCGAAGGGCTCAAAACGAACAATGGCTGTTCTAATGCTGTTCTCCTTGAACAACAGGGGGGGGGGGATGAGAACCGTTTCTTGGCGAAGGGCTCAAAACGAACAATGGCTGTTCTAATGCTGTTCTCCTTGAACAACAGGGGGGGGGGATGAGAACCGTTTCTTGGCGAAGGGCTCAAAACGAACAATGGCTGTTCTAATGCTGTTCTCCTTGAACAACAAGGGGGGGATGCCTTGGGGACTTGGCGTCACTAAAGGCTCGAACCTTTGGCACTCAAGGAATATTGTCCTCCTTCTGGACAAGTGATGGTGAATCTCGAGGTCGAGGTCCCTTGGCGCACAAAGGGAGAGAGGGTCGTGGTGATGTTTCGCGACGAAAATCTGGATCTCCAATCTGATCTTAGTAGTAAAGTTTCCATATAAATAGCCAGGACATCTCCTTGGCGTGGGGGAGAATGGGGTGGAAGCTTCGAGGGAACGCACAGCCGAGCCGGGGAACAATGCCTTATCTGCCCATAAGCCTAACTCGATCTGGCGAGGTCGGCGTATGGGGGCGAACGGGGGGGACGATAACCTCCTTGTTTAAACATTGGCGTCCGGTAGCTGTTGATAAGACTCCAAGCCTCGAATCGAAGATGCACGTGGGTAGCCTCATGGTTTTAAATAAAATGTGATAGAAGTTGAAATGAATGCAGCTCTGAACTCGTTCTATCACAGTGGCCAAAACATATTTTTCAAGGTGGCTCCATATCTGAAATAGTTAAGAAGAGTATAAAGAACAATCATATTAATTTTAATGCTTTTTACCACAAAGTGCACGATTCAGCCTAATTTTGTCACGGATTTGCCGGACTACTTGCATAAGCAATTTGTCTGAGTGATGGTTTGCGCTCTCTCTCTCTCTCTCTCCGTGGTTAGGGTAGGCCGTTGCACTCTGTAAGAGTTATCTGCTTGGTCTCTCGATAGAGATCCTCGCAATGGTAGAATTCAGTAACAAGTTACTCGTATGTCAGCAAACCTTGCCTCAAGCCCAAGAGGGAACACACAGATTGATCCACGTAGTACGGTTCCTCAAGGGAGAAAAGGGGGAGGGCGCTGATGAGCGCCCGTGTCCGTGGAGATTTTTTCTAGCTAAATCTTTCGTGAATCCTGTTTCCAAGCGTTTCGAATCAGCCAAATGGAGGAGATTTGGTTGTCTTTCCCTACTCCGCAAGTGTTTCCGTGAGAATGGAAACTTTTGGCGGAAACAGGGGCAATAAGGGGTCTATGCTAAGATTGATCTCTATGTTCTGCGTTTCCTTTGAAACCGTAACAACTTGTTTCCTTTTCAAGCCGGTTAATGAGCATATATACTCGAGTGCTTTACTCAGTGGAAAAATATTCTCTACCAGAGGAGCTTCCATTGCCAAAGATTGCTCTACACATTGTTTTGTGCAAAGTATTCGCTCCATTGCTTTAAATTTTGAAGAAAAAAACAAAAAAATTTGTAGGTCACCATTGAGATTAACACATTTATTGCTTGGAGAATGGCTAAATAAATATTCGCAGAAAATAAATATAGAAGAAAACTGTCAAAGTTGCAGGAAAATGGCAGTTATGCAGATCGAAGTGTGGGAGGTGTAAAAGCAATTTTTGAGCCAAGTGGTGTTATTGTGACGGCCAAATTGGAGAAGTAAAATACGTAGGTGAGTCAAAAAGTTCTCAGACAAATGCCAGATTATTGAAATGTTCGATTTTGTACAAGTAAATACAGGGTCAAACACGACTTTCATGTTTTCTGAACAATTCCTACAAAATTCGTCATTCAATTTGTCGAGACTCTTTGTATTAGATGTGCTTCAAAAAGGTTACTTTTTTGAACCCATAAAATGGCAAATTTTGAGATAAGAGCGAACATTAAATTCCTGACTAAACTTGATTGGAAGCCTGTTAAGATTATTGACGCTCTACAACAGGTTTATGGTGACTCTTCGCCATGTAGAGCGGTAGTTTACGACTGGATTAAGCGCTTCAAGGGGGGCAGAGAAGAAGTTGAAGATGATCCACGTGAAGGGAGACCCTCCACCTCCATTAACCCAGAAAATGTCGAGCTTGTGAGGAATCTAGTGGATAAAGATCGCCGTATTACTATTGATGAAGTTGCCAATGCATGTGAAATCTCTCATGGCTCAGCATTTGGAATTCTAACTGAAAATCTTGGCCTGAGCAAGCTTTCAGCACGTTGGGTCCCAAAAGCGTTGCGAGAAGACCAGCTGAATCATAGGGCCAACCTTTCTTTGGCTATTTTGACCAAGATTGAAGCAAACGAGGATAGTTTTTTTGAGCGCCTCGTAACGGGAGATGAAACTTGGGTGTATCAGTTTGATCCTGAAAGTAAAAATCAATCAAAAGAGTGGCACCCAAGGGGGGCAGCAGGGCCTATCAAGTTCAAGACAGAGAGGTCCGTTAAGAAGATAATGGCTACAGTTTTTGGGGATTCGGAGGGAATTATTTTAATAGACTTCTTAGAAGGACAAAAAACTGTTACATCCAGCTATTACGAAGGAGTTTTAAGGAAGCTGAAAACTTCAATAGCCAAAAAACGACGAGGAAAGCTCCACAAGCAAATCTTGTTCCACCATGACAATGCCCCTGCACATTCGTCCAAAGCTGTGAGATCTCAGCTACGGGAATTTCGATGGGAAACTCTTGCTCATCCCCCTTATAGCCCTGATTTAGCACCCTCTGACTTTTTTCTGTTTCCAAATTTAAAGGGACACCTAAAAGGAACCCGGTTTCAATCATTAGATGAAGCAAAAAAGCAGGTCATTACTTGGTGCCAGAGACAACCCCGTGAATTCTACAAAGATGGTCTTTACCGTTGGATTCATAGATTAAGAAAGTGTATAGATGTTAATGGAGCTTATGTAGAAAAATGATTACAGTATTATTACAAATAAAAATTTTATGCCATTTATCTGAGAACTTTTTGACTCCCCCTCGTAGTTTGAAATGCAAGAAAAAAACACCTTTTTTTTCTTCTCTCTCTCTCTCTCTCTTTGGGGGCGTTCTAATTGATGTTATAATTTTTATTCTGTTCCAAGGCAATGATTTTTTTTTCACATGGAGTGAGAGCAAAAAGGAAATTTGCTTTGTAGTTATTAAAAGATTTTTAATAAGTAAAGATTTTCACTTTTAATTTGGGCGAAGTTAAACATCTAACAGTTGTTCGAAGTACATTGATGACGGACGTTCACGTACATAAGTTTGATTACTACAACCTGTATAATGACGTGCTACTTTTCGAACTATTTTAATGGAAAACAACTAAGTTAATCTCCTATGCTTAGGAACATCCCATATAGACTTCGATCACTAAATTTACCGAGCCTAATGTAACCATTCTAAGTTAACGTAACCAACAAAAAGTCCGCCATACAATCACACCTTGCGAGGCCCCCCCAAGTTCATCCCCCTCATCATCATCCCATTAAGGCAACTCACAATTGCGAAGGCTGTGACACCCCGGAGCGGGGGGGGGGGGGTGCACCAACAAAAAAAGGACAATTCTGTACACCCAACTCAATATTAAAGAGGAAGAAAGAAGCGGTTAGATTGGAAACCCAACAAAGAGGAATACGGAGAGGAAGGCTCAGAGCTCCATGGCCTTAACCATGGAGTTCACCAATACAACAAGGATTCCTCTTCGGACGCTGCCAGGCTAAAAGAGACCTGACAGAGAAAACGTCTTCGCATTGGTCTATGGGAAGTTAAACATCTCCCTAATAAGATTAATAGATGTCGCAACTGGCTACATCGCAATTTGCGAGAAAGAAAGCGACGTCGAGGCGCTGACAAAAGAAGCCTCAATCGATGCCCTAAAAACAATAAACCTCCGACCAAACATCACAGCACAAATCCTAACCCACCGAAGTATTATTTGAAGAAGGCTGGATCCATAGATCGGACATCACGGGAAGGAGGAATTTGAAACTAAAATAGAGAGAAACCACAGCTGGGCCAAAGTCTCGGAGGTTGTAAAATTCAAAAACCGAAGAGAAAATAGCGAATATAACCATGTATTCAAAGTTATATTCGCTGAAACAGCAATGACAAAGAAGGTGTAGGGAGCAGGGCTTCAGCTGTTTAACGCAAGAATAAGCAGCAACCAAATTGAGAAGGAAGATTTCATCCCAGTACAAATGTGCTTCCGCTGCTTTAAAATGTAAAGTCACATCACCAGAGAGTGCAAAGAAGAACAGGAGACATGCTTTCGATGCGGCGAGCTGGGCCATAACTGGAGGACGTAAAATAGCCCACAGGAAAGATATTCTAATTGCAAGATGGGACACAGGGTCATGGCCATGGTATGCCCATTAAAAAAAGAAATTAGAAGACAAAAGACCAACGAAAAGAGAGAGGCCGAAATGACAAGAAAACACCACATACGCCCAGGTCGCGAAGGCAGCCATAAACGAATACGAAGCAAAGAAGGTATACCTTAATATTAACAGCGAGATGCCAATCAAGATATTGACCTGCATAATGTACGCGCACGCGCGGAACCTTATGAGGCCAGGGACGTTCGAAGATGAACTAAACGCCATGCTAGTGAACAATGGGATAAGCCCCATGGTCTTCCCCCAAAAAACACCATCTGAGGACATCCTTCAAATGAAGGATGCCTGGACGGTACCCCTTACCGCCCAAGAGAAAGGCGCACAAAAGACGACCGAAGAGAAGACAAACGCGTCACAGCCAACAAGAAGACAGGACCCACGCATCATAGCCCAGAAAAAAAGAGAAATGGAAAAACAAAAAAGAAACCTAAAGGAAACGACCGCGGAGGTCGAATCCGACAGCTCGAAGGGTGAGAGGGAAACGCCTAAAAAACAACGAAAATCAAAGAACATTAAGAAAAAAATAGACGGAAGATTCCCCGTTCCCAAGATAACATCAAAAAGTCTCCTCGAAGGAATCAGATCCGGCAGGTACAAATGGGATTTTGATGCCGACGTAGACGCAAAATAGTTGGAAGATGCATTAATACTTGGCGATATTGAACTCAACGAGGAATACTGCGCAACGCCAACTCCTCAAGATTAAAAAAAAATACAGCGTGGAAGGACAAGAAATAACTACTAACAGACAGGACAACCGACAGACACTAACATGGAAAGGACAAACAACAGACTAAGTATAATGTCACTGAACGTTAACGGATGGACAGGAAACAGACCCAGACATCATTCTTATCAGTTAACATGGACTCGACACAAGAACACAGAAAATTAAAATCCCAAACTACACGACATTAACACAAAACTGCTCCCAGGAAAGGTATGACGGGGTGGCGATCATGATAAAGAGAGACCTCAAGTTTAAACACCTACCTGAGCTTGATGAATCCTTTATAGCGATAGCGATCCCGACTCTCATCGGAGATCTTGTGGTAGCGGCAGGGTACCAACCTCCTAGGAGAAAGTATCTGCCGCTACACAATTTCAACACACTATATGGGCACCAAAGAAAAGTCTTTTCGGAGGTGACCTAAACGCTAACTTTGGAGCAACTGGATACAAAAAAGATCAACGAAAGAGACAGGAATCTGCAATCCTTACTGGACCGAGACAGACTAGACATAATTGCCTCTGACTCCCCGATTTTCGTAAATTCGCGCAGTGCGTCGAGGCCGGACATAATCTTGACCAGCTGCAACTTCCCATTCGACCATCATAGCACTCAGGGACCACCCGTCCCGAATGATCACATACCTATACTTACAACTATTTCCCTTGCGCCCATTCCGATCCCGGTGCAGACAAGGAAGTCCTTCGCCCGAGACAATTGGGATGGGTACCGGGAAATGCTAAGTAAATACCAGCCGGCAGATCTGAATGGAGCAATACTCGAAGAAATAGACGAAGAGTTGGAGTATTAACAAACTCAGTCATCAGGGCAGATATGGAGAGCGTCCCGACATCATACAAAACGCTCCCCCAGCCAAGATGGACAGACGAGATGAGAAATAAAGCTAGGGAACATAGGGGACACTATGACCGGTTGAGACGCATGGAAACGTGCATAGAATTAGTGGCCGGGATGCGCTGCCTTGAAGCTGAGCTAACTCGAATAATCAGGGAAAAACAGACGGAGATATGGGAACAATTAATTGACAACATTGAGGACGAAAACAATCCCAATAAATTCTGGTCACAAATAGAGAGACTCAGAGGTACAAACATAAGGGAAAAAAACACGAATCAAGGAGGACGAATGATATATCGAGGAACCAACAGAACTCAAACTACGGTTCAGGGAGCACTGAAGAGAAGTCTTCTCAATAACGCCAGAAGACAACGAAGACTTCGATATAGAGTTTGAGGGTGAGATCATCGACGAGCTGAATGATGTTATTGACCAGACCTACCCGTACCCGCACGTCTCCGAAGAAATGGAGATGTTGGGTCACAGAAGGTCAATAACAATGCAGGAACTCGCCGATGCCATCAAATCCTTCAAACAAAAAACTCCAGGTTGGTCAGGAATAACAAAAGCGAATATAACCAACGCTCCACTGCAAGTGCACCAGGAAATGCTCAACGTAATGAACGCAGCAATCAACACCGGCTACTTCTCTGGTGCGTTTAAATTTGCAAAGGTTATATTCATCCAGAAGGGAAGCAGAACTCCCAACCAGCTCCTAAAATATAGGTCAATCTCCCTCCTGGAATTCATAAGCAAGATCTTTGAAAATATCATAGCCGACAGGCTACAGAACCAGTTAGCAGAGAACGATGCGCTTAACTATCAATAGCACGGTTTCCGCAGAGGAAGAGGAACCGACACCGCGCTCGCACTTCTCTCAGAAAAGCTAGCAAAATCCAGGGCGGAGGGAAAATATGTAGACGTAGTCCTCAGAAACGTACAGAAGGCCTTTGACAAGGTTTGGCTGAGGGGTGTGCAATTCAAAATTGTAAACGTTCGGCTAAACCCAGTCATTGAAAAGATCCTCCGCGATTATGTGATGGAAAGAAGAGCGCAGATACAGATTGAGGGCCACAAGGGACCGGTATTTAGCTTCGAGGCTGGTGTGCTGCAAGGTAGCTGCCTCAGCCCTCTACTGTATAGCATCTTCACGATCGACCTTGCATCACTAATCAAAGGTCTCGCGATGTATCTGCAATACGCAGATGACATCACGCAGATTGTACCGAGCACTTACAACAACGACCTAGTGCAAGCTGCAGAGACGGCGGCGAAGATCGAAAACATAGAATCGTACGAGCATAAATGGAAGATAAAGACGAACGTCCAAAAGTTCGTCATTATCCCTATGAATCACACGATATACGATGACATTTATGTATGTTGGCGATCAAAACCACCACTACTCTCAGGAGGGCATAGTGCTCGGGCTCAAACTTACCGTTCGGATGTATAAGCATCACGTTGTAAACCGGATCAACTTAGCACTGGTGGAATTGGTGAAACTGCTCCGTTTCCGCAAACTGAGCATGAATAACTTAATGAAACTTTACCTCTGCTATGTTAGACCAAAGCTTATATACCCAGCGATAATCACCCAAATCTCAGGGATCAAGACACTGAGATCTATGCATAGGGTACAAAATAAAGCTTCCTTGATTATTAACCACACAAGAAGACGAGAATGCATATCACAGAGAACACTACACAGAAGAGCAGGACTACACTTTAGTACAATCACCAGCAAAGAAGACATGGGACAAAGTAGAGACTGAAATACTGCCAAGTCTGGATCTAGACTTAGACATTGACATGACAAGACTAAAACGGAAAATCACACGATGGACTAACTTCCCAAGTGGCAGGCGAACTGCTGCTGAGGAACTGACAGAACGGTTTACATTGACTATGCTTTTATGTATTGTTTGACCTAAAGTTCATATAAAAACACCGTAATTATGACAAAAGCACTTAAAAACTCCAACTTATGACCTAAATCCTTAATCTGTCTTAAATTATTTAAATCACTTATGTTGAAAAAAAAGAGTTACTTAAAAATGTATTAATTCAGCCGCAACTAGAATATAAAGGCTTGAACGCCTCAAAAATATATAATTACATTTAAAATATGTTTATATAAAGTGAATAAAACAGATACGTAAATGTATTTTTTTAATTAAAAATAAATAGATTGTGTATATAGGAATTTGTATGAATGTATAAAAGTTAGAAAGAATATGTGTTTTCACCAAACTATCTCTATCACTTTATATCTACTAGTAAAAACTTTGAACATCTTACAATTTCTTTTCATTCAGCCTGCTTCTGACTCCACCATACTTCATCGGTAAAGGAGGGAAGAATACCTAAAGACGTTCCGAAGATGATCGAATAAGATCGAAAGCTCATCAATTTAGTTTGTTTTTTTACCAAACCCATTTATTTAAAAGAGAGATGAATATAGGACAAGTGATCTACCATCTACGAGCTAGACTAAAAGGACAGTTAGAAGAAGAGAAAGTTGCCAAAGGAAATTGATCAAGGCGAAATACACAATGGTCTTCAACAAAATTTGCAAGAAAGACTGCTACCCATCTTCACATATATATATATATATATATATATATATATATATATATATATATATATATATATATATATATATATATATATATATATATATATATATATATATATATATATTCGTAAGTATTGGTGCTAACCAGGCTGATTTTTAAGTTCACAGCGAAGGCAAGGGCGCAGAAGATGCTCAAGTACATATAGTTATTTCAATTTTGGAAAAAACGTTTCGGGCAACATGCCCATTTTCAGGTTCTAAGATTAAAAATTGTAAACAAAAAATTAATTATAAAGTCATTAAAGTTGTGAAAAAGAAAAGAATTTGAACTAAAGGTTTAAATGGAATAAGAAAGTTGTGCTATTTTTCCTATACAAAATATTAAGAGTATAAAACTAAATTGATTAAAAGATACACAAAAAGACATAAACAACTAAATTGATAAAAAGTAATAAAAAAAACCCCGAAAGAAATATATATATATATATATATATATATATATATATATATATATATATATATATATATATATATATATATATATATATATATATATATATTGGGCAATAGAATCTCTTCGTAACGCATTTTATTGAAGGCAACTGCGAATTTAGTGTTAATTATTTTCTTTTCGAGTCTCGATTTGTCATATATTCCGCTTTTGGTCGCGAGACAACATGTGGATAAGTTCGCCAAAATTCATCAGAAAAGTAGTAACGAACGAGGGCAGCAAACTGGTTCAATACACACCTCTATTATTATTATCAAAGGTGGACAGTTGTAACTAAGGAATTGAAGACAGAGCTTTATATACATATGTAATTAGTTAGATGTTAAAAAATATACGAACATACTTATAGGGAATGGAATTTCTAATGAAAGTACATTGAAATGAGGGGTGAGCCTACTTAAAATATTTAATCAATGATGGTCACAGGATTAAGATGAACAGGGATTATTATTCGGGGCGCGGGGAAGGGAGGGGGGCAGAGTGAATTGTATGTTTGAAAAACAACCCAAATTAAATACGTGCAGTATGTCCGACACACCTTCCTGTCCTCCATGTCTCCGGTGGTCTCAAATTAGATTGAGGCTACCTGGGCTTTAATCCTTCTATACTTTTCCATTTTTTCGTCAATTTCTTCACAATCCTCACCTATTTCATTGGCTGATTTCGCAGGCTAGTCGCAGACGAACTTTCGGCCAGGTGGAACCTGGAAGCTAGTATGGGCTCCCGGTCCAAATAACCGCAGTTCGCCCTTCCGGCCCTAACAACACTCCTGCAGTTTGCCGCCTCGCCTCAAACATTCCTGGAGTTCGCACTTCTGGCCTCAACGCTCCGGCAGTTTGCCCTTCTAGCCCCAACACTTGGCCACAATGATGCGCAGCTATATAATATCTTCCACCCATTTTTACTACTTTCTTTAGAGCCCTACGAACTGTCTGGTAATGGAGCTTCGTTCTTAGCGCGCCTTAAATTCTAGGGAAAAAAAACATCCAGACCACTATAAGCTATTGGCTAATATAACCGTCCTTCTCAGTATCTGTTTAATTAGGATCTATTATGATAAAAAATACCCAACATTAAAAACAGAGACAAAAAATAAAATTGTAGAGTAACAATAGTATTATTAAATTTTAGTAGACAGGTGTCGTTTAAAACTGATTTGAATGAATCAAAAGCTTAAATTCACCTCACTCGTTATTTCGCGTCTTGCTATTGGCTGCAAGGCTGACCAATCAAGGCGCCCGACTTATCGAGGCCTCGTGGTTCAAATTCGCAATCGTTATTTTTCAAGAAATATTTGTTTCTGGGGCATAAAACAAGTGGGTATTTTTTTTCCGAAAAAGTAAAGATATGATTGAGACGAAAAACATATTTTTTTTTTAAATGTTAGAAAAAACGTCAGGTAACAATAAAATTAAGTTTTCAGTTCTGAAATGGTGTATAATTACGCCACTCATAAAATTTTATAGTTTAGTGTCAAAAATTGAAAACAGAAGGGAACAACTTGACATTTTTTTTTTATTTTATAATTTGTAGGGTCATCTTGATCCTTTAAAAAAGGCAAGCTACTGACAAATTTGAAATTATGAATGATCTCACCTACCAGATCAATTCGGATAGAACGAACAGGAAATAAATAAAAGAACCAAGGTAAAAAAGAATCTTAAATGGATAATTGTTTCAAGAAACCTATATTTTGGGGGAATATGATTCTTAGAATGATTAAAAAATTAGCCGAATTTTCACGTACCTAAAAACAGCTGTCTCAAATATCCGCCCTGAACACTTACTTGTGTTGAAAAACTCGACTCGAGTAATTTTTGGAAACTGATTAAAAACTCTCGAATTTTTATTATACAAGAACCCTGTAATATACTCCTACATGAATGATTACGAATTTTACAGCCATTTCTCCTGATTATCTTTAAACCCAGTTGTGTGGGTTTCTCTCGGTCACTAAACCGTTAAAAGAACTAATTTCCGGCGGGAAATCGAGCACTACAAAGGGAATTTTGCTCAGAGCGATGGGGGGGAAAATAGGCGAAAGCCAACAAGTCCGTAAAGGCTACAAAGAAGCTAAAAACCAAAAGGAAATCTCTAAGAAGCCTTTATTGAGAGATGATTACTAACACATGGTTAATAAATTAGTGTAACCAGGCAAAGTTACGGAGCATTACCTATTCCTAAGCCGGTAATCAGGGAATCACTACAATAATAGATTCATAGTATTTATCAGCCTGTCCTAATCAGTGAATATTCTAGTACCAGGTGACAGAAGTTTAGTAACCACCCCTTTGTTAAAAAGCGTTACAAAAGTGCTATTAATAAATAGACAGGGGCTAGTCACAAGATCTTGACTAAGTGCCATAATGGTGTGTTTATGTGACTTAGAACTTATCCATTGACTACTAGTTGTTACTTAACCTTTGTCACATAAGAAGTTTGATGCCCTTTTATGGAAATTTTTATTCAATCAAAAAAATAACTTTATAAAAGGACAACCAAATGGAACAGTAGTAATAAATTTCAAAAAGAGGTTCGCAAAAAAATTGGTATAGATAAGGAATGTAAAATAAGTCAAAATTACATAGCGCGAAAGAGAAGTAATTAGTGTCACGAAAGAGGTATTTTTCCTTCAATGGCTAAACAACACCTATTAGTTCAAGAGTTCTAATACGAGGGATACCTCCCTGGCGTATATCCCCCCACACCAGAAAGTATGACACCCTATTAGTTCAAGCGCTCTAATAAGGGAGAAAACACCCCAGCTGACAACCCTCCTAAATAGAGAATATATATATATATATAAAATATATATATATATATATATATATATATATATATATATATATATATATATATATATATATATATATATATATATATATATATATATATATATATATATATATATATATATATATATATATATATATATATATATATATATATATATATATATATATATATATATATATATATATATATATATATATATATATATATATATATATATATATATATATATATATATATATATATATATATATATATATATATATATATATATATATATATATATATATATATATATATATTCTATAGGTTTGCTTCTAAGAAGGCTTATTTTCAGGTTGAGGATAAATCCCAAAATGAGACATGTAAAATTTCTCATTTTATTAAATACAACGTTTCGGGTACCTTACCCATCTTCTGGTCTATAAAATAGATTTAGAACAAGTTTAAAATTATGAAAATTATAATGCACACAAGGATTAGAAATAAATTATTTAGTTAATTGAAATTTTGACAAATCGTTTGAAAACTATTGAATCTTTAGATATGGATCAATTATGGGCACTCTTAATATGGATAAATATAACACTAGTTGATGCAATTATTGGTTGACACAGATATTAGTCACTTAATGAAGCAGCAATAGTAATAAATTATTTAATAAATTGAAAATGTGAAAAAATCATTTGAAAACTTGACACTAAATATAGATGCTTTAAATATGGATAAATATAAGTATACTAATTGGGGCAATTGATTGGTACACAAAAATATTAGTCATCTTTAGTGGACGGCAAAAGCGGAGAGACTGAGGAAAGATTATAGAATGAACCGATTAAAGATTGGCAGATTGTGAACAATTTGAGTGATTTATGAAATGAGAAGGAAAAAAGCAGTTGAATTAGAATTTAAACTGGAATTTAGTTGTTTTATAAATAATGATTCGAGAATGCGGAGTGAAGTGGAGTCCTTTGCATGTCCTATAATTTGAAAGTTATTGTGGGAAATTTCTGTCTTACATTTAATTGAATGATCTCAAATGGGAGAAGTTTCTTTATTGGTCAAGGTAGAGCCAGTGCGAGAGCTAATACCAAGATGAGAACAGACCCTAGCCCCAAGTGAGCGAACAGTGTTGCCAATGTAGATCCTCTGGTGGCACCTGGGGCAAATGAATTTATAGACAACTAAACAGCTCATTTCAGGTGGGAGTCTGTCTTTAGTTCTGAAAAATTGTCCAATATGAAAGTTGATAAGGAAAACTATTTTGAAGTTGGTATTGACCCACTCAACCTACCCTTACGCCGAAAACTTAATAAGCTTTTGAAAAGATTTTACACACATACCAACTTCAAAATAGTTTTCCTTAACAACTTTCATATTGGACAATTTTTCAGAACTAAAGACAGACTCTCCCCTGAAATGAGCTGTTTATATCATATAGGTCAGAAGGAAATAAATTTTTTAGAAAATACTTCCTAAGAAAAATAAATTAATTATGGATTGATTGGTAAGTGGATGATAGCGAGAACCTTCTATGTATTAAAGTTTTACTGTGGATATTTTGTATCTGAAATCACAAAAACTAAAGTAGTTCAAACCTTGTCCTGTGAAAGTTTTTTTTCGGCCTAAACTAAACAATCAATTTAATATTAAATAAGGTATTCCATTCCCAAAATACTTTTCAGGGATTTTCACGAAGCCAATTAAAAAAGGCGCTGGAATTAAGTCTTTCTGAATCTTGGTTCACGTTTAATAATAAAGTTTACTGCCAGATCGATGGTGTTGCAATGGGTTCTCCAATGGGACCACTTGCAGCTGACTTTTTATGACACATCTCGAAGATGAAATGTTTTCTACTAATTTAGATTACAAACCTTCCTTCTACCGCCGTTTTTTTTATGATTCCTTGGCAATTTTTAATAATCCTGCACATAGCCAACTTTTCTTGAATTTTTTGAACACTTTATACCTCAACATCAAATTCACCATGGAAGTAGAGTCAAATGATAAGATGCCCTTTCTTGACCTTTTAATCATTTGAGATAATGACCAACAAAAAATTCAAACAACCATTTACCGAAAAAAACACTTTCACAGGACTAGGTTTGAACTACTTTAGTTTTTGTGATTTCAGATACAAAATATCCACAGTAAAAACTTTAATACATAGAAGTTTCTCGCTATCATCCACTTACCAATCAATCCATAATGAATTTATTTTTCTTAGGAAGTATTTTATAAATAATTTATTTCCTTCTGACCTATATGATAGAGTTTTAAAAAAGCTATTTGATAATCTCATTGACCCCCCTCAACCCTGCGTAGAAGTTCCTAAAAGGCCCATATATTTACTAA
The DNA here is from genome assembly GCA_963969495.1 of Ceratothoa steindachneri. Lineage (NCBI taxonomy): Eukaryota > Metazoa > Arthropoda > Malacostraca > Isopoda > Cymothoidae > Ceratothoa > Ceratothoa steindachneri. The sequence goes on along the minus strand of OZ018318.1, from coordinate 27,152,867 downwards.
TTTGAGAGATGGGTTTTTTAAACGATACTTTTAAAAGAAAAATCCTATTTATTTTTAAAAGATATTTTCCCCAAATCAACCCACAAATAGTTTTTCTAAACAAACTATCGATAGGAAGTTTATTTAACAGTAAAGATTCTATCTCTTTGGAGTTCTGCCGTGATAATGTTTATTTATTTAAATGTCTCAGTTGTACTGGAGCCTCTTACATTGGCAGCACTGTCAGGTCTCTTAGAGCTAGGTTCTCTGCTCATATGGGGATTAGTTGGCGCACAAACAAAATATTAAATAGAAAGGAAAAGTCATCTATTAGGGAACACACAATAAGCTTTAAAACTGACATTTCTATTGAAAATTTTCAAGTATTAGCCTTTAACAACAACAAACATTGCCTAAGAACCCTCGAATCTTTATGAATCAAAAACTACAAACCTACACTCAATGAAGATTTAAGTGAAATATCATTATTAATTAACTAATTTTAACTACAGTTTGTTAGTTGGTTTGCTTTTTAACAAACCAAGCGTCACTGTAACTTATAAATACTAGCCCCTTGTTAAACCCACCATTCACTCCCTAGGATGGATCCACTTTAGTAAGTACCCAAATTTACCGTTTTTCTATTAAATGTTTTTTAACTCTTACAGTCTTTACAAAATTAAAAACAAAGTTTAAATTTACTATCTTTAAATAATGCCAGGTCAATTTCTGTTATAGTTTTTAATTAATTTCTGCAATAACCTTAAATTTATTAACTAATTTTTGAGTCAGTTTTAAAGCAAATTTAACTGTTGCCAGGTCATATTTAATAACAAAAAATTTAACTCATAATACATTTTACTGATATTTTATAATTGGTCACCTTTTAAAATAATGTCTTGTTGGACTTTTTAAGTTTTCTTCTTATGTATTAGCAATTTTTTGAGTCAGTTTTAAAGCAAATCTAACTGTTGCCACGTCATATTTAAAAATTTTAACTTATAGTACATTTTACTGATATTTTATAATTGGTCACTCTTTAAAATAATGTCTTGTTGGCCTTTTCAAGTTTTCTTCATATGTATTAACTTTGTAAACTTATTCTAACCTGAAGATATATATATATATATATATATATATGGTGCGGTCCAGCGGGACGCCCTAGTCCTCTTACTCGAAGATAGCCCTTGAGGGGTCCTGCTAATGTACCCCCAAAAGTACAAGACCCCTTTGTGTTATTCTCGTTTACCGTTGTAGAAAACTGAATATTTGTTAAACAAATTTAAGCGTTATCTTTGCTAAATACATTTGAAAGATTGAAAAAAATTACAAGACAAATTGGCAGGTGTATATTTTATTCCGTGTGCATCCGCTAACTGTCCCTTAGAGTGGATGTGTGTTAGTTTGCGCGCCAACCACACAGACCGATAGCTTTTGGTCGCACAAAGAATAGTCGACTCGTATTTGAAAGCAAAGGAAATGTTAAAGTTTTTTAAAAGACGGAGAAGGTCAGTGAAGCAATCCGAGAAGGGTAAAACCAGAATGTTTTTGGCATTAAAAGGGAGAGTAGCAATTGTATTATTCAAGGTCTTTTTTGCCGAGGAAAGACAATTTTGGTGATCTTTAGTCCACAAAAAGACGCTTTTTTTTCTGTTAACCTCATATATCCATGGCTTCTTTCTCACACCTTTGATCTTTAAGTCTATTTCTAACTGTTCTGGGTGATAGTTTTGAACTTGAAGCTTCATTGAACTTCCCAGCAAGTTTAGAAGTTTTTCTGACATTCTGTAGTTAGCCTGAAGGATAAATATGTCTTTTCTAAGTGTTGTAAGACACTTAATATCGCTTTATAGAGGATAGACAGCAGTAGATTTTGAGCTTTTTATTTTTTTTAACCATTTCTACTTGTGATCGCCTTTGATTAAGTAGAAGAAAGATTTATGCTTTCTGTGCTTCTGTAAATTCTTTAGTTTTAGTCATATTACTAATTTATTTAGAAAGATATTGAATACAATAGTTAGAAATTTAAGTTGAAACATAAGAAATTGGTTAAATTACAATTTTAGAAAAAATACCTTTTTATTAATTACACACCAATTAATAAAATAATAAGTAATTCAAATATATTAAAAAAATATTTAAACATATTAGTAAAATACACATTAATATCCTATACATTTATGAGTAATATGCAAAATTCAAAAAGTTTGATTAAATATGTGTATATATAATTCTATGATAGATGTTTTATACTTTTGCCCAAGAATTTACAATATATATATATATATAATATATATATATATATATATATATATATATATATATATATATATATATATATATATATATATATATATATATATATATATTTGAGGGGCCCCCTGCGCACGACCAAATCATGGACGAGCTGGAACCAAAACACTTTGGATACTTGTTTATTCCCCCAGCAATGTTTGGGGTAGGGGTGAGTTCAAATTCGTCCTCGACTGTGTGTGTGTGTGTGTGTGTGTGTGTGTGTGCCTTTTATATATGAAATTGATCCTAAAAAGGTTTTAATATGCCCTTCCGGCCCCAGTCTTTTCATTCTTTTCAAGCTGGGCCATTTTGCCATGCTCTTATTTTCTGTTCATTCGCTCTTTTTATCATCTTTTCTCCTTCTACTTCATTCTCCCTACTCTCACACCCCCTTAAATAGCCCCACTTATGAACCAAAGCGTAAAACCATTTCATTAAAAAATCATCTGTATGATTCCTTCAGGGTGAATGCTTCAGTGATTGCCTCAGTATCATTGCTTCTAGGTAATTGCTTTGGAGTGACTGTATCAGAGGGAATGCTTCAGAAAGATTGCCTGCGAACGATTGCTTCAGGATGACTATCTCAGGGTGATTGATTTAGAGTGGTTGCTTATGTGTGAGTGTTTCAGAGTTGCTGCATTATTGATTGGTACTGTATGATTTCTTCCGAATGATTGTGTCAGGGCAATTGTCTGAGAATGATTGCTCAGGGGGGATTGCCTGGGGTCGATTGCTTCATAGCGATTGAGTCAGAGTGATTGACTTAAAGATTGCTTCAGACTGATTTCGTATGGGTAATTACTTCAGAGTGATTGCTTGCGGGTGACTGCTTCAAAATGATTGCTTCATATTGATTGCCGTAGAGATTGCTTCAGATTGGTTGCTTATGCGTGATTGCTTCAGAGTGATTGATTCCGGGTGACTGTTTTACAGTGATTGATTCGGGGTTATTTCTTATGGGTAATGTTGCTCTAAAATTTTAACGCTCAGTTGCTTCCGAAAAGTTGAGTCTTAGCAGAGGTTCTAAGAACTCCGAGAAACGAACTTGGAAATCCAAGCGAACTTTTACCCAGAAGGCTTCATCTCTCGCTCCTATCTGTCACTTCCTTCGGATTAGAAATGTGTCACCAATGCAATGATTCAGTAGGATACCAATAAAACTTAACCCTGTGGAAATCCCATCAGCGTTCACGAACGCTGAAATTCCGAAACGAATTATTCCTAAGAGAATTGAAAGCATCATCACCGACTTCAATAAAATTATTCCTAAGATAATTCAAAGCATCATCACCGACTTCAATCAAATTATTCCTAAGATAATTGAAAGCATCATCACCGGCTTCAATAAAATTATTCCTAAGAGAATTGAAAGCATCATCACCGACTTCAATAAAATTATTCCTAAAATAATGAAAGCATCATCACCGACTTCAATAAAATTATTCCTAAGAGAATTGAAAGCATCATCACCGACTTTAATAAAATTATTCCTAAGAAAATTGAAAGCATCATCACCGACTTCAATAAAATTATTCCTAAGAGAATTGAAAGCATCATCACCAACTTCAATAAAATTAGTCCTAAGATAATTGAAAGCATCATCACTGACTTCAATAAAATTATTCCTAAGAGAATTGAAAGCATCATCACCGACTTCAATAAAATTATTATTTCTAAGATAATTGAAAGCATCATCACTGACTTCAATAAAATTATTCCTAAGATAATTCAAAGCATCATCAACGACCTCAATAAAATTATTCCTAAGATAATTGAAAGCATCATCAGCGACCTTAATAAAATTATTCCTAAGATAATTAAAAGCATCATCACTGACTTCAATAAAATTATTCCTAAGATAATAGAAAGCATCATCACTGACCTCAATAAAATTATTCCTAAGATAATTGAAAGCATCATCACCGACTTCAATAAAATTATTCCTAAGATAATAGAAAGCATCATCACTGACCTCAATAAAATTATTCCTAAGATAATTGAAAGCATCATCACCGACTTCAATAAAATTATTCCTAAGATAATTGAAAGCATCATCACCGAATTCAAAAAAATTATTCCTAAGATAATTCAAAGCATCATTACCGACCACAATAAAATTATTCCCAAGATAATAGAAAGCATCATCACCGACCTCAATAAAATTATTTCTAGGAGAATTGAAAGCATCATCACCGAGTTCAATAAAATTATTATTTCTAAGATAATTGAAAGCATCATCACCGACTTCAATAAAATTATTCCTAAGATAATTCAAAGCATCATCACCGACTTCAATAAAATTATTCCTAAGAGAATTGAAAACATCATCACCGACCTCAATAAAATTATTCCTAAGATAATAGAAAGCATCATCACCGACCTCAATAAAATTATTTCTAAGATAATTGAAAGCATCATCACTGACTTCAATAAAATTATTCCTAAGATAATTCAAAGCATAATCACTGACTTCAATAAAATTATTCCTAAGAGAATTGAAAGCATCATCACCGACTTCAATAAAATTATTCCTAAGATAATAGAAAGAATCATCACTGACCTCAATAAAATTATTCCTAAGATAATTGAAAGCATCATCACCGACTTCAATAAAATTATTCCTAAGATAATTGAAAGCATCATCACCGACTTCAAAAAAAATTATTCCTAGGAGAATTAAAAGCATCATCAACGACTTCAATAAAATTATTCCTAGGAGAATTGAAAGCATCATCATCGACTTCAATAAAACTATTCCTAAGATAATTCAAAGCATCATTACCGACCACAATAAAATTATTCACAAGATAATAGAAAGCATCATCACCGACCTCAATAAAATTATTTCTAGGAGAATTGAAAGCATCATCACCGAGTTCAATAGAATTATTATTTCTAAGATAATTGAAAGCATCATCACCGACTTCAATAAAATTATTCCTAAGATAATTCAAAGCATCATCACCGACTTCAATAAAATTATTCCTAAGACAATTGAAAACATCATCACCGACCTCAATAAAATTATTCCTAAGATAATAGAAAGCATCATCACCGACCTCAATAAAATTATTTCTAAGATAATTGAAAGCATCATCACTGACTTCAATAAAATTATTCAAAAGAGAATTGAAAGCATCATCACCGACTTCAATAAAATTATTCCTAAGATAATTCAAAGCATCATCACCGACTTCAATAAAATTATTCCTAAGATAATTCAAAGCATCATCACCGACCTCAATAAAATTATTTCTAAGATAATTGAAAGCATCATCACTGACTTCAATAAAATTATTCCAAAGAGAATTGAAAGCATCATCACCGACTTCAATAAAATTATTCCTAAGATAATTCAAAGCATCATCAACGACTTCAATAAAATTATTCCTAAGATAATTCAAAGCATCATCACCGACTTCAATAAAATTATTCCTAAGATAATTGAAAGCATCATCACCAACTTCAAAAAAATTATTCCTAAGAGAATTGAAAGCATCATCACCGACTTCAATAAAATTATTTCTAAGATAATTATAAGCATCATCACCGACTTAAATAAAATTATTCCTAAGATAATTCAAACCATCATCATCGACATCAATAAAATTATTCCTAAGAGAATTGAAAGCATCATCACCGACTTCAATAAAATTATTCCTAAGAGAATTGAAAGCATCATCACTGACTTCAATAAAATTATTCCTAAGATAATTGAAAGCATCATCACCGGCTTCAATAAAATTATTCCTTAGGGGAATTGAAAGCATCATCACCGACTTCAATAAAATTATTCCTAAGATAATTGAAAGCATCATCACCGACTTCAATAAATTTATTCCTAAGAGAATTGAAAGCATAATCACCGACTTAAATAAAATTATTCCTAAGATAATTCAAAGCATCATCACTGTCTTCAATAAAATTATTCCTAAGATAATTCAAAGCATCATCACCGACATTAATAAAAATATTTCTAAGAGAATTGAAAGCATCATCACTGACTTCAATAAAATTATTCCTAAGATAATTCAAAGCATCATCAACGACCTCAATAAAATTATTCCTAAGATAATTGAAAGCATCATCACCGACATTAATAAAATTATTCCTAAGATAATTAAAAGCATCATCACCGACTTTAATAAAATTATTCCTAAGATAATAGAAAGCATCATCACTGACCTCAATAAAATTATTCCTAAGATAATTGAAAGCATCATCACCGACTTCAATAAAATTATTCCTAAGATAATAGAAAGCATCATCACTGACCTCAATAAAATTATTCCTAAGAGAATTGAAAGCATCATCACCGACTTCAATAAAATTATTTCTAAGATAATTGAAAGCATCAACACCGACTTCAAAAAAAATTATTCCTAAGAGAATTGAAAGCATCATCACCAACTTCACTAAAATTATTCCTAGGAGAATTGAAAGCATCATCATCGACTCCAATAAAATTATTCCTAAGAGAATTGAAAACATCATCACCGACCTCAATAAAATTATTCCTAAGATAATAGAAAGCATCATCACTGACTTCAATAAAATTATTCCTAAGAGAATTGAAAGCATCATCACCGACTTCAATAAAATTATTCCTAAGAGAATTGAAAGCATCATCACTGACTTCAATAAAATTATTCCTAAGATAATTCAAAGCATCATCAACGACCTCAATAAAATTATTCCTAAGATAATTGAAAGCATCATCACCGACCTCAATAAAATTATTCCTAAGATAATTAAAAGCATCATCACCGACTTCAATAAAATTATTCCTAAGATAATAGAAAGCATCATCACTGACCTCAATAAAATTTTCCTAAGAGAATTGAAAGCATCATCACCGACTTCAATAAAATTATTCCTAAGAGAATTGAAAGCATCATCACTGACTTCAATAAAATTATTCCTAGGATAATTCAAAGCATCATCAACGACCTCAATAAAATTATTCCTAAGATAATTGAAAGCATCATCACCGACCTCAATAAAATTATTCCTAAGATAATTAAAAGCATCATCACCGACTTCAATAAAATTATTCCTAAGATAATAGAAAGCATCATCACTGACCTCAATAAAATTTTCCTAAGAGAATTGAAAGCATCATCACCGACTTCAATAAAATTATTCCTAAGATAATTGAAAGCATCATCACTGACTTCATAAAATTATTCCTAAGATAATTCAAAGCATCATCAACGACCTCAATAAAATTATTCCTAAGATAATTGAAAGCATCATCACCGACCTTAATAAAATTATTCCTAAGATAATTAAAAGCATCATCACCGACTTCAATAAAATTATTCCTAAGATAATAGAAAGCATCATCACTGACCTCAATAAAATTATTCCTAAGATAATTGAAAGCATCATCACCGACTTCAATAAAATTATTCCTAAGATAATAGAAAGCATCATCACTGACCTCAATAAAATTATTCCTAAGATAATTGAAAGCATCATCACCGACTTCAATAAAATTATTCCTAAGATAATTGAAAGCATCATCACCGACTTCAAAAAAGATTATTCCTAAGAGAATTGAAAGCATCATCACCAACTTCAACAAAATTATTCCTAGGAGAATTGAAAGCATCATCATCGACTTCAATAAAATTATTCCTAAGATAATTCAAAGCATCATTACCGACCACAATAAAATTATTCCCAAGATAATAGAAAGCATCATCACCGACCTCAATAAGATTATTTCTAGAAGAATTGAAAGCATCATCACCGAGTTCAATAAAATTATTATTTCTAAGATAATTCAAAGCATCATCACCGACTTCAATAAAATTATTCCTAAGATAATTCAAAGCATCATCACCGACTTCAATAAAATTATTCCTAAGAGAATTGAAAACATCATCACCGACCTCAATAAAATTATTCCTAAGATAATAAAAAGCATCATCACCGACCTCAATAAAATTATTTCTAAGATAATTGAAAGCATCATCACTGACTTCAATAAAATTATTCCTAAGATAATTCAAAGCATCATCACTGACTTCAATAAAATTATTCCTAAGAGAATTGAAAGCATCATCACCGACTTCAATAAAATTATTCCTAAGATAATAGAAAGCATCATCACTGACCTTAATAAAATTATGCCTAAGATAATTGAAAGCATCATCACCGACTTCAATAAAATTATTCCAAAGATAATTGAAAGCATCATCACCGACTTCAAAAAAAATTATTCCTAAGAGAATTAAAAGCATCATCACCGACTTCAATAAAATTATTCCTAGGAGAATTGAAAGCATCATCATCGACTTCAATAAAATTATTCCTAAGATAATTCAAAGCATCATTACCGACCACAATAAAATTATTCCCAAGATAATAGAAAGCATCATCACCGACCTCAATAAAATTATTTCTAGGAGAATTGAAAGCATCATCACCGAGTTCAATAAAATTATTATTTCTAAGATAATTGAAAGCATCATCACCGACTTCAATAAAATTATTCCTAAGATAATTCAAAGCATCATCACCGACTTCAATAAAATTATTCCTAAGAGAATTGGAAACATCATCACCAACCTCAATAAAATTATTCCTAAGATAATAGAAAGCATCATCACCGACCTCAATAAAATTATTTCTAAGATAATTGAAAGCATCATCACTGACTTGAATAAAATTATTCCAAAGAGAATTGAAAGCATCATCACCGACTTCAATAAAATTATTCCTAAGATAATTCAAAGCATCATCACCGACCTCAATAAAATTATTTCTAAGATAATTGAAAGCATCATCACTGACTTCAATAAAATTATTCCAAAGAGAATTGAAAGCATCATCACCGACTTCAATAAAATTATTCCTAAGATAATTAAATGCATCATCACCAACTTCAATAAAATTATTCCTAAGATAATTCAAAGCATCATCACCGACTTCAATAAAATTATTCCTAAGATAATTGAAAGCATCATCACCAACTTCAAAAAAATTATTCCTAAGAGAATTGAAAGCATCATCACCGACTTCAATTAAGTTATTTCTGAGATAATTATAAGCATCATCACCGACTTAAATAAAATTAATTCTAAGATAATTCAAAGCATCATCACCGACATCAATAAAATTATTCCTAAGAGAATTGAATGCATCATCACCAACTTCAATAAAATTATTCCTAAGATAATTCAAAGCATCATCACCGACTTCAATAAAATTATTCCTAAGATAATTGAAAGCATCATCACCAACTTCAAAAAAATTATTCCTAAGAGAATTGAAAGCATCATCACCGACTTCAATTAAGTTATTTCTGAGATAATTATTAGCATCATCACCGACTTAAATAAAATTAATTCTAAGATAATTCAAAGCATCATCACCGACATCAATAAAATTATTCCTAAGAGAATTGAAAGCATCATCACCGACTTCAATAAAATTATTCCTAAGAGAATTGAAAGCATCATCACTGACTTCAATAAAATTATTCCTAAGATAATTGAAAGCATCATCACCGGCTTCAATAAAATTATTCCTTAGGGGAATTGAAAGCATCATCACCGACTTCAATAAAATTATTCCTAAGATAATTGAAAGCATTATCACCGACTTCAATAAAATTATTCCTAAGATAATTGAAAGCATCATCACTGACTTCAATAAAATTATTCCTAAGATAATTCAAAGCATCATCACTGACTTCAATAAAATTATTCCTAAGATAATTGAAAGCATCATCACCGGCTTCAATAAAATTATTCCTTAGGGGAATTGAAAGCATCATCACCGACTTCAATAAAATTATTCCTAAGATAATTGAAAGCATCATCACCGACTTCAATAAAATTATTCCTAAGAGAATTGAAAGCATCATCACCGACTTCAATAAAATTATTCCTAAGATAATTCAAAGCATCATCACTGACTTCAATAAAATTATTCCTAAGATAATTCAAAGCATCATCACCGACTTCAATAAAATTATTCCTAAGAGAATTGAAAGCATCATCACCAACTTCAATAAAATTATTCCTAAGAGAATTGAAAGCATCATCACTGACTTCAATAAAATTATTCCTAAGATAATTTAAAGCATCATCACCGACCTCAATAAAATTATTCCTAAGATAATTAAAAGCATCATCACCGACTTCAATAAAATTATTCCTAAGATAATAGAAAGCATCATCACTGACCTCAATAAAATTAATACTAAGATAATTGAAAGCATCCTCACCGACTTCGAAAAAATTATTCCTAAGATAATAGGAAAGCATCATCACTGACCTCAATTAGATTATTGCTAAGATAATTGAAAGCATCATCACCGACTTCAATAAAATTATTCCTAAGATAATTGAAAGCATCATCACCGACTTCAAAAAAAATTATTCCTAAGAGAATTGAAAGCATCATCACCGACTTCAATAAAATTATTCCTAGGAGAATTGAAAGCATCATCATCGACTTCAATAAAATTATTCCTAAGATAATTCAAAGCATCATTACCGACCACAATAAAATTATTCCCAAGATAATAGAAAGCATCATCACCGACCTCAATAAAATTATTTCTAGGAGAATTGAAAGCATCATCACCGAGTTCAATAAAATTATTATTTCTAAGATAATTGAAAGCATCATCACCGACTTCAATAAAATTATTCCTAAGATAATTTAAAGCATCATCAGCGACTTCAATAAAATTATTCCAAAGAGAATTGAAAGCATCATCACCGACTTCAATAAAATTATTCCTAAGATAATTCAAAGCATCATCACCGACTTCAATAAAATTATTCCTAAGATAATTCAAAGCATCATCACCGACCTCAATAAAATTATTTCTAAGATAATTGAAAGCATCATCACTGACTTCAATAAAATTATTCCAAAGAGAATTGAAAGCATCATCACCGACTTCAATAAAATTATTCCTAAGATAATTAAAAGCATCATCACCGACTTCAATAAAATTATTCCTAAGATAATTCAAAGCATCATCACCGACTTCAATAAAATTATTCCTAAGATAATTCAAAGCATCATCACCAACTTCAAAAAAATTATTCCTAAAAAAATTGAAAGCATCATCACCGACTTCAATTAAGTTATTTCTGTGATAATTATAAGCATCATCACCGACTTAAATAAAATTAATTCTAAGATAATTCAAAGCATCATCACCGACATCAATAAAATTATTCCTAAGAGAATTGAAAGCATCATCACCGACTTCAATAAAATTATTCCTAAGAGAATTGAAAGCATCATCACTGACTTCAATAAAATTATTCCTAAGATAATTGAAAGCATCATCACCGGCTTCAATAAAATTATTCCTTAGGGGAATTGAAAGCATCATCACCGACTTCAATAAAATTATTCCTAAGATAATTGAAAGCATCATCACCGACTTCAATGAAATTATTCTTAAGAGAATTGAAAGCATCATCATCGACTTCAATAAAATTATTCCTAAGATAATTCAAAGCATCATTACCGACCACAATAAAATTATTCCCAAGATAATAGAAAGCATCATCACCGACCTCAATAAAATTATTTCTAGGAGAATTGAAAGCATCATCACCGAGTTCAATAAAATTATTATTTCTAAGATAATTGAAAGCATCATCACCGACTTCAATAAAATTATTCCTAAGATAATTGAAAGCATCATCACCGACTTCAATAAAATTATTCCTAAGAGAATTGAAAACATCATCACCAACCTCAATAAAATTATTCCTAAGATAATAGAAAGCATCATCACCGACCTCAATAAAATTATTTCTAAGATAATTGAAAGCATCATCACTGACTTCAATAAAATTATTCCAAAGAGAATTGAAAGCATCATCACCGACTTCAATAAAATTATTCCTAAGATAATTCAAAGCATCATCACCGACTTCAATAAAATTATTCCTAAGATAATTCAAAGCATCATCACCGACCTCAATAAAATTATTTCTAAGATAATTGAAAGCATCATCACTGACTTCAATAAAATTATTCCAAAGAGAATTGAAAGCATCATCACCGACTTCAATAAAATTATTCCAAAGATAATTAAAAGCATCATCACCAACTTCAATAAAATTATTCCTAAGATAATTCAAAGCATCATCACCGACTTCAATAAAATTATTCCTAAGATAATTGAAAGCATCATCACCAACTTCAAAAAAATTATTCCTAAGAGAATTGAAAGCATCATCACCGACTTCAATTAAGTTATTTCTGAGATAATTATAAGCATCATCACCGACTTAAATAAAATTAATTCTAAGATAATTCAAAGCATCATCACCGACATCAATAAAATTATTCCTAAGAGAATTGAAAGCATCATCACCGACTTCAATAAAATTATTCCTAAGAGAATTGAAAGCATCATCACTGACTTTAATAAAATTATTCCTAAGATAATTGAAAGCATCATCACCGGCTTCAATAAAATTATTCCTTAGGGGAATTTAAAGCATCATCACCGACTTCAATAAAATTATTCCTAAGATAATTGAAAGCATCATCACTGACTTCAATAAAATTATTCTTAAGAGAATTGAAAGCATCATCACCGACTTCAATAAAATTATTCCTAAGATAATTGAAAGCATCATCACTGACTTCAATAAAATTATTCCTAAGATAATTCAAAGCATCATCACTGACTTCAATAAAATTATTCCTAAGATAATTGAAAGCATCATCACCGGCTTCAATAAAATTATTCCTTAGGGGAATTGAAAGCATCATCACCGACTTCAATAAAATTATTCCTAAGATAATTGAAAGCATCATCACCGACTTCAATAAAATTATTCCTAAGAGAATTGAAAGCATCATCACCGACTTCAATAAAATTATTCCTAAGATAATTCAAAGCATCATCACCGACCTCAATAAAATTATTTCTAAGATAATTGAAAGCATCATCACTGACTTCAATAAAATTATTCCTAAGATAATTCAAAGCATCATCACCGACTTCAATAAAATTATTCCTAAGAGAATTGAAAGCATCATCACCGACTTCAATAAAATTATTCCTAAGAGAATTGAAAGCATCATCACTGACTTCAATAAAATTATTCCTAAGATAATTCAAAGCATCATCAACGATCTCAATAAAATTATTCCTAAGATAATTGAAAGCATCATCACCGACCTCAATAAAATTATTCCTAAGATAATTAAAAGCATCATCACCGACTTCAATAAAATTATTCCTAAGATAATAGAAAGCATCATCACTGACCTCAATAAAATTATTCCTAAGAGAATTGAAAGCATCATCACCGACTTCAATAAAATTATTCCTAAGATAATTCAAAGCATCATCACCGACTGCAATAAAATTATTCCTAAGAGAATTGAAAGCATCATCACCGACTTCAATAAAATTATTCCTAAGATAATTAAAAGCATCATCACTGACTTCAATAAAATTATTCCTAAGAGAATTGAAAGCATCATCACCGACTTCACTAAAATTATTCCTAAGAGAATTGAAAGCATCATCACTGACTTCAATAAAATTATTCCTAAGATAATTTAAAGCATCATCAACGACCTCAATAAAATTATTCCTAAGATAATTGAAAGCATCATCACCGACCTCAATAAAATTATTCCTAAGATAATTAAAAGCATCATCACCGACTTCAATAAAATTATTCCTAAGATAATAGAAAGCATCATCACTGACCTCAATAAAATTAATACTAAGATGATTGAAAGCATCCTCACCGACTTCGAAAAAATTATTCCTAAGATAATAGGAAAGCATCATCACTGACCTCAATTAGATTATTGCTAAGATAATTGAAAGCATCATCACCGACTTCAATAAAATTATTCCTAAGATAATTGAAAGCATCATCACCGACTTCAAAAAAAATTATTCCTAAGAGAATTGAAAGCATCATCACCGACTTCAATAAAATTATTCCTAGGAGAATTGAAAGCATCATCATCGACTTCAATAAAATTATTCCTAAGATAATTCAAAGCATCATTACCGACCACAATAAAATTATTCCCAAGATAATAGAAAGCATCATCACCGACCTCAATAAAATTATTTCTAGGAGAATTGAAAGCATCATCACCGAGTTCAATAAAATTATTATTTCTAAGATAATTGAAAGCATCATCACCGACTTCAATAAAATTATTCCTAAGATAATTCAAAGCATCATCACCGACTTCAATAAAATTATTCCTAAAAGAATTGAAAACATCATCACCAACCTCAATAAAATTATTCCTAGGATAATAGAAAGCATCATCACCGACCTCAATAAAATTATTTCTAAGATAATTGAAAGCATCATCACTGACTTCAATAAAATTATTCCAAAGAGAATTGAAAGCATCATCACCGACTTCAATAAAATTATTCCTAAGATAATTCAAAGCATCATCACCGACTTCAATAAAATTATTCCTAAGATAATTCAAAGCATCATCACCGACCTCAATAAAATTAATACTAAGATAATTGAAAGCATCCTCACCGACTTCGAAAAAATTATTCCTAAGATAATAGGAAAGCATCATCACTGACCTCAATTAGATTATTGCTAAGATAATTGAAAGCATCATCACCGACTTCAATAAAATTATTCCTAAGATAATTGAAAGCATCATCACCGACTTCAAAAAAAATTATTCCTAAGAGAATTGAAAGCATCATCACCGACTTCAATAAAATTATTCCTAGGAGAATTGAAAGCATCATCATCGACTTCAATAAAATTATTCCTAAGATAATTCAAAGCATCATTACCGACCACAATAAAAATTATTCCCAAGATAATAGAAAGCATCATCACCGACCTCAATAAAATTATTTCTAGGAGAATTGAAAGCATCATCACCGAGTTCAATAAAATTATTATTTCTAAGATAATTGAAAGCATCATCACCGACTTCAATAAAATTATTCCTAAGATAATTTAAAGCATCATCACCGACTTCAATAAAATTATTCCAAAGAGAATTGAAAGCATCATCACCGACTTCAATAAAATTATTATTTCTAAGATAATTGAAAGCATCATCACCGACTTCAATAAAATTATTCCTAAGATAATTTAAAGCATCATCACCGACTTCAATAAAATTATTCCAAAGAGAATTGAAAGCATCATCACCGACTTCAATAAAATTATTCCTAAGATAATTCAAAGCATCATCACCGACTTCAATAAAATTATTCCTAAGATAATTCAAAGCATCATCACCGACCTCAATAAAATTATTTCTAAGATAATTGAAAGCATCATCACTGACTTCAATAAAATTATTCCAAAGAGAATTGAAAGCATCATCACCGACTTCAATAAAATTATTCCTAAGATAATTAAAAGCATCATCACCGACTTCAATAAAATTATTCCTAAGATAATTCAAAGCATCATCACCGACTTCAATAAAATTATTCCTAAGATAATTCAAAGCATCATCACCAACTTCAAAAAAATTATTCCTAAAAAAATTGAAAGCATCATCACCGACTTCAATTAAGTTATTTCTGTGATAATTATAAGCATCATCACCGACTTAAATAAAATTAATTCTAAGATAATTCAAAGCATCATCACCGACATCAATAAAATTATTCCTAAGAGAATTGAAAGCATCATCACCGACTTCAATAAAATTATTCCTAAGAGAATTGAAAGCATCATCACCGGCTTCAATAAAATTATTCCTTAGGGGAATTGAAAGCATCATCACCGACTTCAATAAAATTATTCCTAAGATAATTGAAAGCATCATCACCGACTTCAATGAAATTATTCTTAAGAGAATTGAAAGCATCATCATCGACTTCAATAAAATTATTCCTAAGATAATTCAAAGCATCATTACCGACCACAATAAAATTATTCCCAAGATAATAGAAAGCATCATCACCGACCTCAATAAAATTATTTCTAGGAGAATTGAAAGCATCATCACCGAGTTCAATAAAATTATTATTTATAAGATAATTGAAAGCATCATCACCGACTTCAATAAAATTATTCCTAAGATAATTGAAAGCATCATCACCGACTTCAATAAAATTATTCCTAAGAGAATTGAAAACATCATCACCAAACTCAATAAAATTATTCCTAAGATAATAGAAAGCATCATCACCGACCTCAATAAAATTATTTCTAAGATAATTGAAAGCATCATCACTGACTTCAATAAAATTATTCCAAAGAGAATTGAAAGCATCATCACCGACTTCAATAAAATTATTCCTAAGATAATTCAAAGCATCATCACCGACTTCAATAAAATTATTCCTAAGATAATTGAAAGCATCATCACCGACTTCAATAAAATTATTCCTAAGATAATTCAAAGCATCATCACCGACTTCAATAAAATTATTCCTAAGAGAATTGAAAGCATCATCACTGACTTCAATAAAATTATTCCTAAGATAATTCAAAGCATCATCAACGATCTCAATAAAATTATTCCTAAGATAATTCAAAGCATCATCACCGACTTCAATAAAATTATTTCTAAGATAATTGAAAGCATCATCACCAACTTCAAAAAAATTATTCCTAAGAGAATTGAAAGCATCATCACCGACTTCAATTAAGTTATTTCTGAGATAATTATAAGCATCATCACCGACTTAAATAAAATTAATTCTAAGATAATTCAAAGCATCATCACCGACATCAATAAAATTATTCCTAAGAGAATTGAAAGCATCATCACCGACTTCAATAAAATTATTCCTAAGAGAATTGAAAGCATCATCACTGACTTTAATAAAATTATTCCTAAGATAATTGAAAGCATCATCACCGGCTTCAATAAAATTATTCCTTAGGGGAATTTAAAGCATCATCACCGACTTCAATAAAATTATTCCTAAGATAATTGAAAGCATCATCACTGACTTCAATAAAATTATTCTTAAGAGAATTGAAAGCATCATCACCGACTTCAATAAAATTATTCCTAAGATAATTGAAAGCATCATCACTGACTTCAATAAAATTATTCCTAAGATAATTCAAAGCATCATCACTGACTTCAATAAAATTATTCCTAAGATAATTGAAAGCATCATCACCGGCTTCAATAAAATTATTCCTTAGGGGAATTGAAAGCATCATCCCCGACTTCAGTAAAATTATTCCTAAGATAATTGAAAGCATCATCACCGACTTCAATAAAATTATTCCTAAGAGAATTGAAAGCATCATCACCGACTTCAATAAAATTATTCCTAAGATAATTCAAAGCATCATCACCGACCTCAATAAAATTATTTCTAAGATAATTGAAAGCATCATCACTGACTTCAATAAAATTATTCCTAAGATAATTCAAAGCATCATCACCGACTTCAATAAAATTATTCCTAAGAGAATTGAAAGCATCATCACCGACTTCAATAAAATTATTC
The DNA here is from genome assembly GCA_963969495.1 of Ceratothoa steindachneri. Taxonomy (NCBI): domain Eukaryota; kingdom Metazoa; phylum Arthropoda; class Malacostraca; order Isopoda; family Cymothoidae; genus Ceratothoa; species Ceratothoa steindachneri. The sequence continues at coordinate 27,135,148 of OZ018318.1, read as the reverse complement.
CTAAGAGAATTGAAAGCATCATCACTGACTTCAATAAAATTATTCCTAAGATAATTCAAAGCATCATCAACGATCTCAATAAAATTATTCCTAAGATAATTGAAAGCATCATCACCGACCTCAATAAAATTATTCCTAAGATAATTAAAAGCATCATCACCGACTTCAATAAAATTATTCCTAAGATAATAGAAAGCATCATCACTGACCTCAATAAAATTATTCCTAAGAGAATTGAAAGCATCATCACCGACTTCAATAAAATTATTCCTAAGATAATTCAAAGCATCATCACCGACTGCAATAAAATTATTTCTAGGAGAATTGAAAGCATCATCACCGAGTTCAATAAAATTATTATTTCTAAGATAATTGAAAGCATCATCACCGACTTCAATAAAATTATTCCTAAGATAATTCAAAGCATCATCACCGACTTCAATAAAATTATTCCTAAAAGAATTGAAAACATCATCACCAACCTCAATAAAATTATTCCTAGGATAATAGAAAGCATCATCACCGACCTCAATAAAATTATTTCTAAGATAATTGAAAGCATCATCACTGACTTCAATAAAATTATTTCAAAGAGAATTGAAAGCATCATCACCGACTTCAATAAAATTATTCCTAAGATAATTCAAAGCATCATCACCGACTTCAATAAAATTATTCCTAAGATAATTCAAAGCATCATCACCGACCTCAATAAAATTAATACTAAGATAATTGAAAGCATCCTCACCGACTTCGAAAAAATTATTCCTAAGATAATAGGAAAGCATCATCACTGACCTCAATTAGATTATTGCTAAGATAATTGAAAGCATCATCACCGACTTCAATAAAATTATTCCTAAGATAATTGAAAGCATCATCACCGACTTCAAAAAAAATTATTCCTAAGAGAATTGAAAGCATCATCACCGACTTCAATAAAATTATTCCTAGGAGAATTGAAAGCATCATCATCGACTTCAATAAAATTATTCCTAAGATAATTCAAAGCATCATTACCGACCACAATAAAATTATTCCCAAGATAATAGAAAGCATCATCACCGACCTCAATAAAATTATTTCTAGGAGAATTGAAAGCATCATCACCGAGTTCAATAAAATTATTATTTCTAAGATAATTGAAAGCATCATCACCGACTTCAATAAAATTATTCCTAAGATAATTTAAAGCATCATCACCGACTTCAATAAAATTATTCCAAAGAGAATTGAAAGCATCATCACCGACTTCAATAAAATTATTCCTAAGATAATTCAAAGCATCATCACCGACTTCAATAAAATTATTCCTAAGATAATTCAAAGCATCATCACCGACCTCAATAAAATTATTTCTAAGATAATTGAAAGCATCATCACTGACTTCAATAAAATTATTCCAAAGAGAATTGAAAGCATCATCACCGACTTCAATAAAATTATTCCTAAGATAATTCAAAGCATCATCACCGACTTCAATAAAATTATTCCTAAGATAATTCAAAGCATCATCACCAACTTCAAAAAAATTATTCCTAAAAAAATTGAAAGCATCATCACCGACTTCAATTAAGTTATTTCTGTGATAATTATAAGCATCATCACCGACTTAAATAAAATTAATTCTAAGATAATTCAAAGCATCATCACCGACATCAATAAAATTATTCCTAAGAGAATTGAAAGCATCATCACCGACTTCAATAAAATTATTCCTAAGAGAATTGAAAGCATCATCACTGACTTCAATAAAATTATTCCTAAGATAATTGAAAGCATCATCACCGGCTTCAATAAAATTATTCCTTAGGGGAATTGAAAGCATCATCACCGACTTCAATAAAATTATTCCTAAGATAATTGAAAGCATCATCACCGACTTCAATGAAATTATTCTTAAGAGAATTGAAAGCATCATCATCGACTTCAATAAAATTATTCCTAAGATAATTCAAAGCATCATTACCGACCACAATAAAATTATTCCCAAGATAATAGAAAGCATCATCACCAACCTCAATAAAATTATTCCTAGGATAATAGAAAGCATCATCACCGACCTCAATAAAATTATTTCTAAGATAATTGAAAGCATCATCACTGACTTCAATAAAATTATTCCAAAGAGAATTGAAAGCATCATCACCGACTTCAATAAAATTATTCCTAAGATAATTCAAAGCATCATCACCGACTTCAATAAAATTATTCCTAAGATAATTCAAAGCATCATCACCGACCTCAATAAAATTATTTCTAAGATAATTGAAAGCATCATCACTGACTTCAATAAAATTATTCCAAAGAGAATTGAAAGCATCATCACCGACTTCAATAAAATTATTCCTAAGATAATTAAAAGCATCATCACCGACTTCAATAAAATTATTCCTAAGATAATTCAAAGCATCATCACCGACTTCAATAAAATTATTCCTAAGGATAATTCAAAGCATCATCACCAACTTCAAAAAAATTATTCCTAAAAGAATTGAAAGCATCATCACCGACTTCAATTAAGTTATTTCTGTGATAATTATAAGCATCATCACCGACTTAAATAAAATTAATTCTAAGATAATTCAAAGCATCATCACCGACATCAATAAAATTATTCCTAAGAGAATTGAAAGCATCATCACCGACTTCAATAAAATTATTCTTAAGAGAATTGAAAGCATCATCACCGACTTCAATAAAATTATTCCTAAGAGAATTGAAAGCATCATCACCGACTTCAATAAAATTATTCCTAAGAGAATTGAAAGCATCATCACTGACTTCAATAAAATTATTCCTAAGATAATTGAAAGCATCATCACCGGCTTCAATAAAATTATTCATTAGGGGAATTGAAAGCATCATCACCGACTTCAATAAAATTATTCCTAAGATAATTGAAAGCATCATCACCGACTTCAATAAAATTATTCCTAAGAGAATTGAAAGCATCATCACCGACTTCAATAAAATTATTCCTAAGATAATTGAAAGCATCATCACTGACTTCAATAAAATTATTCCTAAGATAATTCAAAGCATCATCACCGACTTCAATAAAATTATTCCTAAGAGAATTTAAAGCATCATGACCGACTTCGATAAAATTATTCCTAAGAGAATTGAAAGCATCATCACTGACTTCAATAAAATTATTCCTTAGATATTTCAAAGCATCATCAACGACCTCAATAAAATTATTCCTAAGATAATTGAAAGCATCATCACCGACCTCAATAAAATTATTCCTAAGATAATTAAAAGCATCATCACCGACTTCAATAAAATTATTCCTAAGATAATAGAAAGCATCATCACTGACCTCAATAAAATTATTCCTAAGAGAATTGAAAGCATCATCACCGACTTCAATAAAATTATTCCTAAGATAATTGAAAGCATCATCACCGACTTCAATAAAATTATTCCTAAGAGAATTGAAAGCATCATCACCGACTTCAATAAAATTATTCCTAAGATAATTAAAAGCATCATCACTGACTTCAATAAAATTAATACTAAGATAATTGAAAGCATCCTCACCGACTTCGAAAAAATTATTCCTAAGATAATAGGAAAGCATCATCACTGACCTCAATTAGATTATTGCTAAGATAATTGAAAGCATCATCACCGACTTCAATAAAATTATTCCTAAGATAATTGAAAGCATCATCACCGACTTCAAAAAAAATTATTCCTAAGAGAATTGAAAGCATCATCACCGACTTCAATAAAATTATTCCTAGGAGAATTGAAAGCATCATCATCGACTTCAATAAAATTATTCCTAAGATAATTCAAAGCATCATTACCGACCACAATAAAATTATTCCCAAGATAATAGAAAGCATCATCACCGACCTCAATAAAATTATTTCTAGGAGAATTGAAAGCATCATCACCGAGTTCAATAAAATTATTATTTCTAAGATAATTGAAAGCATCATCACCGACTTCAATAAAATTATTCCTAAGATAATTCAAAGCATCATCACCGACTTCAATAAAATTATTCCTAAGAGAATTGAAAACATCATCACCAACCTCAATAAAATTATTCCTAAGATAATAGAAAGCATCATCACCGACCTCAATAAAATTATTTCTAAGATAATTGAAAGCATCATCACTGACTTCAATAAAATTATTCCAAAGAGAATTGAAAGCATCATCACCGACTTCAATAAAATTATTCCTAAGATAATTCAAAGCATCATCACTGACTTCAATAAAATAAAATTCCTAAGATAATTCAAAGCATCATCACCGACCTCAATAAAATTATTTCTAAGATAATTGAAAGCATCATCACTGACTTCAATAAAATTATTCCAAAGAGAATTGAAAGCATCATCACCGACTTCAATAAAATTATTCCTAAGATAATTAAAAGCATCATCACCGACTTCAATAAAATTATTCCTAAGATAATTCAAAGCATCATCACCGACTTCAATAAAATTATTCCTAAGATAATTCAAAGCATCATCACCAACTTCAAAAAAATTATTCCCAAGATAATAGAAAGCATCATCACCGACTTCAATTAAGTTATTTCTGTGATAATTATAAGCATCATCACCGACTTAAATAAAATTAATTCTAAGATAATTCAAAGCATCATCACCGACATCAATAAAATTATTCCTAAGAGAATTGAAAGCATCATCACCGACTTCAATAAAATTATTCCTAAGAGAATTGAAAGCATCATCACTGACTTCAATAAAATTATTCCCAAGATAATAGAAAGCATCATCACCGACTTCAATTAAGTTATTTCTGTGATAATTATAAGCATCATCACCGACTTAAATAAAATTAATTCTAAGATAATTCAAAGCATCATCACCGACATCAATAAAATTATTCCTAAGAGAATTGAAAGCATCATCACCGACTTCAATAAAATTATTCCTAAGAGAATTGAAAGCATCATCACTGACTTCAATAAAATTATTCCTAAGATAATTGAAAGCATCATCACCGGCTTCAATAAAATTATTCCTTAGGGGAATTGAAAGCATCATCATCGACTTCAATAAAATTATTCCTAAGATAATTAAAAGCATCATCACCGACTTCAATAAAATTATTCTTAAGAGAATTGAAAGCATCATCACTGACTTCAATAAAATTATTCCTAGGATAATTCAAAGCATCATCAACGACCTCAATAAAATTATTCCTAAGATAATTGGAAGCATCATCACCGACCTCAATAAAATTATTCCTAAGATAATTAAAAGCATCATCACCGACTTCAATAAAATTATTCCTAAGATAATAGAAAGCATCATCACTGACCTCAATAAAATTTTCCTAAGAGAATTGAAAGCATCATCACCGACTTCAATAAAATTATTCCTAAGATAATTGAAAGCATCATCACTGACTTCATAAAATTATTCCTAAGATAATTCAAAGCATCATCAACGACCTCAATAAAATTATTCCTAAGATAATTGAAAGCATCATCACCGACCTTAATAAAATTATTCCTAAGATAATTAAAAGCATCATCACCGACTTCAATAAAATTATTCCTAAGATAATAGAAAGCATCATCACTGACCTCAATAAAATTATTCCTAAGATAATTGAAAGCATCATCACCGACTTCAATAAAATTATTCCTAAGATAATAGAAAGCATCATCACTGACCTCAATAAAATTATTCCTAAGATAATTGAAAGCATCATCACCGACTTCAATAAAATTATTCCTAAGATAATTGAAAGCATCATCACCGACTTCAAAAAAGATTATTCCTAAGAGAATTGAAAGCATCATCACCAACTTCAACAAAATTATTCCTAGGAGAATTGAAAGCATCATCATCGACTTCAATAAAATTATTCCTAAGATAATTCAAAGCATCATTACCGACCACAATAAAATTATTCCCAAGATAATAGAAAGCATCATCACCGACCTCAATAAGATTATTTCTAGAAGAATTGAAAGCATCATCACCGAGTTCAATAAAATTATTATTTCTAAGATAATTCAAAGCATCATCACCGACTTCAATAAAATTATTCCTAAGATAATTCAAAGCATCATCACCGACTTCAATAAAATTATTCCTAAGAGAATTGAAAACATCATCACCGACCTCAATAAAATTATTCCTAAGATAATAAAAAGCATCATCACCGACCTCAATAAAATTATTTCTAAGATAATTGAAAGCATCATCACTGACTTCAATAAAATTATTCCTAAGATAATTCAAAGCATCATCACTGACTTCAATAAAATTATTCCTAAGAGAATTGAAAGCATCATCACCGACTTCAATAAAATTATTCCTAAGATAATAGAAAGCATCATCACTGACCTTAATAAAATTATGCCTAAGATAATTGAAAGCATCATCACCGACTTCAATAAAATTATTCCAAAGATAATTGAAAGCATCATCACCGACTTCAAAAAAAATTATTCCTAAGAGAATTAAAAGCATCATCACCGACTTCAATAAAATTATTCCTAGGAGAATTGAAAGCATCATCATCGACTTCAATAAAATTATTCCTAAGATAATTCAAAGCATCATTACCGACCACAATAAAATTATTCCCAAGATAATAGAAAGCATCATCACCGACCTCAATAAAATTATTTCTAGGAGAATTGAAAGCATCATCACCGAGTTCAATAAAATTATTATTTCTAAGATAATTGAAAGCATCATCACCGACTTCAATAAAATTATTCCTAAGATAATTCAAAGCATCATCACCGACTTCAATAAAATTATTCCTAAGAGAATTGGAAACATCATCACCAACCTCAATAAAATTATTCCTAAGATAATAGAAAGCATCATCACCGACCTCAATAAAATTATTTCTAAGATAATTGAAAGCATCATCACTGACTTGAATAAAATTATTCCAAAGAGAATTGAAAGCATCATCACCGACTTCAATAAAATTATTCCTAAGATAATTCAAAGCATCATCACCGACCTCAATAAAATTATTTCTAAGATAATTGAAAGCATCATCACTGACTTCAATAAAATTATTCCAAAGAGAATTGAAAGCATCATCACCGACTTCAATAAAATTATTCCTAAGATAATTAAATGCATCATCACCAACTTCAATAAAATTATTCCTAAGATAATTCAAAGCATCATCACCGACTTCAATAAAATTATTCCTAAGATAATTGAAAGCATCATCACCAACTTCAAAAAAATTATTCCTAAGAGAATTGAAAGCATCATCACCGACTTCAATTAAGTTATTTCTGAGATAATTATAAGCATCATCACCGACTTAAATAAAATTAATTCTAAGATAATTCAAAGCATCATCACCGACATCAATAAAATTATTCCTAAGAGAATTGAATGCATCATCACCAACTTCAATAAAATTATTCCTAAGATAATTCAAAGCATCATCACCGACTTCAATAAAATTATTCCTAAGATAATTGAAAGCATCATCACCAACTTCAAAAAAATTATTCCTAAGAGAATTGAAAGCATCATCACCGACTTCAATTAAGTTATTTCTGAGATAATTATTAGCATCATCACCGACTTAAATAAAATTAATTCTAAGATAATTCAAAGCATCATCACCGACATCAATAAAATTATTCCTAAGAGAATTGAAAGCATCATCACCGACTTCAATAAAATTATTCCTAAGAGAATTGAAAGCATCATCACTGACTTCAATAAAATTATTCCTAAGATAATTGAAAGCATCATCACCGGCTTCAATAAAATTATTCCTTAGGGGAATTGAAAGCATCATCACCGACTTCAATAAAATTATTCCTAAGATAATTGAAAGCATTATCACCGACTTCAATAAAATTATTCCTAAGATAATTGAAAGCATCATCACTGACTTCAATAAAATTATTCCTAAGATAATTCAAAGCATCATCACTGACTTCAATAAAATTATTCCTAAGATAATTGAAAGCATCATCACCGGCTTCAATAAAATTATTCCTTAGGGGAATTGAAAGCATCATCACCGACTTCAATAAAATTATTCCTAAGATAATTGAAAGCATCATCACCGACTTCAATAAAATTATTCCTAAGAGAATTGAAAGCATCATCACCGACTTCAATAAAATTATTCCTAAGATAATTCAAAGCATCATCACTGACTTCAATAAAATTATTCCTAAGATAATTCAAAGCATCATCACCGACTTCAATAAAATTATTCCTAAGAGAATTGAAAGCATCATCACCAACTTCAATAAAATTATTCCTAAGAGAATTGAAAGCATCATCACTGACTTCAATAAAATTATTCCTAAGATAATTTAAAGCATCATCACCGACCTCAATAAAATTATTCCTAAGATAATTAAAAGCATCATCACCGACTTCAATAAAATTATTCCTAAGATAATAGAAAGCATCATCACTGACCTCAATAAAATTAATACTAAGATAATTGAAAGCATCCTCACCGACTTCGAAAAAATTATTCCTAAGATAATAGGAAAGCATCATCACTGACCTCAATTAGATTATTGCTAAGATAATTGAAAGCATCATCACCGACTTCAATAAAATTATTCCTAAGATAATTGAAAGCATCATCACCGACTTCAAAAAAAATTATTCCTAAGAGAATTGAAAGCATCATCACCGACTTCAATAAAATTATTCCTAGGAGAATTGAAAGCATCATCATCGACTTCAATAAAATTATTCCTAAGATAATTCAAAGCATCATTACCGACCACAATAAAATTATTCCCAAGATAATAGAAAGCATCATCACCGACCTCAATAAAATTATTTCTAGGAGAATTGAAAGCATCATCACCGAGTTCAATAAAATTATTATTTCTAAGATAATTGAAAGCATCATCACCGACTTCAATAAAATTATTCCTAAGATAATTTAAAGCATCATCACCGACATCAATAAAATTATTCCAAAGAGAATTGAAAGCATCATCACCGACTTCAATAAAATTATTCCTAAGATAATTCAAAGCATCATCACCGACTTCAATAAAATTATTCCTAAGATAATTCAAAGCATCATCACCGACCTCAATAAAATTATTTCTAAGATAATTGAAAGCATCATCACTGACTTCAATAAAATTATTCCAAAGAGAATTGAAAGCATCATCACCGACTTCAATAAAATTATTCCTAAGATAATTAAAAGCATCATCACCGACTTCAATAAAATTATTCCTAAGATAATTCAAAGCATCATCACCGACTTCAATAAAATTATTCCTAAGATAATTCAAAGCATCATCACCAACTTCAAAAAAATTATTCCTAAAAAAATTGAAAGCATCATCACCGACTTCAATTAAGTTATTTCTGTGATAATTATAAGCATCATCACCGACTTAAATAAAATTAATTCTAAGATAATTCAAAGCATCATCACCGACATCAATAAAATTATTCCTAAGAGAATTGAAAGCATCATCACCGACTTCAATAAAATTATTCCTAAGAGAATTGAAAGCATCATCACTGACTTCAATAAAATTATTCCTAAGATAATTGAAAGCATCATCACCGGCTTCAATAAAATTATTCCTTAGGGGAATTGAAAGCATCATCACCGACTTCAATAAAATTATTCCTAAGATAATTGAAAGCATCATCACCGACTTCAATGAAATTATTCTTAAGAGAATTGAAAGCATCATCATCGACTTCAATAAAATTATTCCTAAGATAATTCAAAGCATCATTACCGACCACAATAAAATTATTCCCAAGATAATAGAAAGCATCATCACCGACCTCAATAAAATTATTTCTAGGAGAATTGAAAGCATCATCACCGAGTTCAATAAAATTATTATTTCTAAGATAATTGAAAGCATCATCACCGACTTCAATAAAATTATTCCTAAGATAATTGAAAGCATCATCACCGACTTCAATAAAATTATTCCTAAGAGAATTGAAAACATCATCACCAACCTCAATAAAATTATTCCTAAGATAATAGAAAGCATCATCACCGACCTCAATAAAATTATTTCTAAGATAATTGAAAGCATCATCACTGACTTCAATAAAATTATTCCAAAGAGAATTGAAAGCATCATCACCGACTTCAATAAAATTATTCCTAAGATAATTCAAAGCATCATCACCGACTTCAATAAAATTATTCCTAAGATAATTCAAAGCATCATCACCGACCTCAATAAAATTATTTCTAAGATAATTGAAAGCATCATCACTGACTTCAATAAAATTATTCCAAAGAGAATTGAAAGCATCATCACCGACTTCAATAAAATTATTCCAAAGATAATTAAAAGCATCATCACCAACTTCAATAAAATTATTCCTAAGATAATTCAAAGCATCATCACCGACTTCAATAAAATTATTCCTAAGATAATTGAAAGCATCATCACCAACTTCAAAAAAATTATTCCTAAGAGAATTGAAAGCATCATCACCGACTTCAATTAAGTTATTTCTGAGATAATTATAAGCATCATCACCGACTTAAATAAAATTAATTCTAAGATAATTCAAAGCATCATCACCGACATCAATAAAATTATTCCTAAGAGAATTGAAAGCATCATCACCGACTTCAATAAAATTATTCCTAAGAGAATTGAAAGCATCATCACTGACTTTAATAAAATTATTCCTAAGATAATTGAAAGCATCATCACCGGCTTCAATAAAATTATTCCTTAGGGGAATTTAAAGCATCATCACCGACTTCAATAAAATTATTCCTAAGATAATTGAAAGCATCATCACTGACTTCAATAAAATTATTCTTAAGAGAATTGAAAGCATCATCACCGACTTCAATAAAATTATTCCTAAGATAATTGAAAGCATCATCACTGACTTCAATAAAATTATTCCTAAGATAATTCAAAGCATCATCACTGACTTCAATAAAATTATTCCTAAGATAATTGAAAGCATCATCACCGGCTTCAATAAAATTATTCCTTAGGGGAATTGAAAGCATCATCACCGACTTCAATAAAATTATTCCTAAGATAATTGAAAGCATCATCACCGACTTCAATAAAATTATTCCTAAGAGAATTGAAAGCATCATCACCGACTTCAATAAAATTATTCCTAAGATAATTCAAAGCATCATCACCGACCTCAATAAAATTATTTCTAAGATAATTGAAAGCATCATCACTGACTTCAATAAAATTATTCCTAAGATAATTCAAAGCATCATCACCGACTTCAATAAAATTATTCCTAAGAGAATTGAAAGCATCATCACCGACTTCAATAAAATTATTCCTAAGAGAATTGAAAGCATCATCACTGACTTCAATAAAATTATTCCTAAGATAATTCAAAGCATCATCAACGATCTCAATAAAATTATTCCTAAGATAATTGAAAGCATCATCACCGACCTCAATAAAATTATTCCTAAGATAATTAAAAGCATCATCACCGACTTCAATAAAATTATTCCTAAGATAATAGAAAGCATCATCACTGACCTCAATAAAATTATTCCTAAGAGAATTGAAAGCATCATCACCGACTTCAATAAAATTATTCCTAAGATAATTCAAAGCATCATCACCGACTGCAATAAAATTATTCCTAAGAGAATTGAAAGCATCATCACCGACTTCAATAAAATTATTCCTAAGATAATTAAAAGCATCATCACTGACTTCAATAAAATTATTCCTAAGAGAATTGAAAGCATCATCACCGACTTCACTAAAATTATTCCTAAGAGAATTGAAAGCATCATCACTGACTTCAATAAAATTATTCCTAAGATAATTTAAAGCATCATCAACGACCTCAATAAAATTATTCCTAAAATAATTGAAAGCATCATCACCGACCTCAATAAAATTATTCCTAAGATAATTAAAAGCATCATCACCGACTTCAATAAAATTATTCCTAAGATAATAGAAAGCATCATCACTGACCTCAATAAAATTAATACTAAGATGATTGAAAGCATCCTCACCGACTTCGAAAAAATTATTCCTAAGATAATAGGAAAGCATCATCACTGACCTCAATTAGATTATTGCTAAGATAATTGAAAGCATCATCACCGACTTCAATAAAATTATTCCTAAGATAATTGAAAGCATCATCACCGACTTCAAAAAAAATTATTCCTAAGAGAATTGAAAGCATCATCACCGACTTCAATAAAATTATTCCTAGGAGAATTGAAAGCATCATCATCGACTTCAATAAAATTATTCCTAAGATAATTCAAAGCATCATTACCGACCACAATAAAATTATTCCCAAGATAATAGAAAGCATCATCACCGACCTCAATAAAATTATTTCTAGGAGAATTGAAAGCATCATCACCGAGTTCAATAAAATTATTATTTCTAAGATAATTGAAAGCATCATCACCGACTTCAATAAAATTATTCCTAAGATAATTCAAAGCATCATCACCGACTTCAATAAAATTATTCCTAAAAGAATTGAAAACATCATCACCAACCTCAATAAAATTATTCCTAGGATAATAGAAAGCATCATCACCGACCTCAATAAAATTATTTCTAAGATAATTGAAAGCATCATCACTGACTTCAATAAAATTATTCCAAAGAGAATTGAAAGCATCATCACCGACTTCAATAAAATTATTCCTAAGATAATTCAAAGCATCATCACCGACTTCAATAAAATTATTCCTAAGATAATTCAAAGCATCATCACCGACCTCAATAAAATTAATACTAAGATAATTGAAAGCATCCTCACCGACTTCGAAAAAATTATTCCTAAGATAATAGGAAAGCATCATCACTGACCTCAATTAGATTATTGCTAAGATAATTGAAAGCATCATCACCGACTTCAATAAAATTATTCCTAAGATAATTGAAAGCATCATCACCGACTTCAAAAAAAATTATTCCTAAGAGAATTGAAAGCATCATCACCGACTTCAATAAAATTATTCCTAGGAGAATTGAAAGCATCATCATCGACTTCAATAAAATTATTCCTAAGATAATTCAAAGCATCATTACCGACCACAATAAAATTATTCCCAAGATAATAGAAAGCATCATCACCGACCTCAATAAAATTATTTCTAGGAGAATTGAAAGCATCATCACCGAGTTCAATAAAATTATTATTTCTAAGATAATTGAAAGCATCATCACCGACTTCAATAAAATTATTCCTAAGATAATTTAAAGCATCATCACCGACTTCAATAAAATTATTCCAAAGAGAATTGAAAGCATCATCACCGACTTCAATAAAATTATTATTTCTAAGATAATTGAAAGCATCATCACCGACTTCAATAAAATTATTCCTAAGATAATTTAAAGCATCATCACCGACTTCAATAAAATTATTCCAAAGAGAATTGAAAGCATCATCACCGACTTCAATAAAATTATTCCTAAGATAATTCAAAGCATCATCACCGACTTCAATAAAATTATTCCTAAGATAATTCAAAGCATCATCACCGACCTCAATAAAATTATTTCTAAGATAATTGAAAGCATCATCACTGACTTCAATAAAATTATTCCAAAGAGAATTGAAAGCATCATCACCGACTTCAATAAAATTATTCCTAAGATAATTAAAAGCATCATCACCGACTTCAATAAAATTATTCCTAAGATAATTCAAAGCATCATCACCGACTTCAATAAAATTATTCCTAAGATAATTCAAAGCATCATCACCAACTTCAAAAAAATTATTCCTAAAAAAATTGAAAGCATCATCACCGACTTCAATTAAGTTATTTCTGTGATAATTATAAGCATCATCACCGACTTAAATAAAATTAATTCTAAGATAATTCAAAGCATCATCACCGACATCAATAAAATTATTCCTAAGAGAATTGAAAGCATCATCACCGACTTCAATAAAATTATTCCTAAGAGAATTGAAAGCATCATCACTGACTTCAATAAAATTATTCCTAAGATAATTGAAAGCATCATCACCGGCTTCAATAAAATTATTCCTTAGGGGAATTGAAAGCATCATCACCGACTTCAATAAAATTATTCCTAAGATAATTGAAAGCATCATCACCGACTTCAATGAAATTATTCTTAAGAGAATTGAAAGCATCATCATCGACTTCAATAAAATTATTCCTAAGATAATTCAAAGCATCATTACCGACCACAATAAAATTATTCCCAAGATAATAGAAAGCATCATCACCGACCTCAATAAAATTATTTCTAGGAGAATTGAAAGCATCATCACCGAGTTCAATAAAATTATTATTTATAAGATAATTGAAAGCATCATCACCGACTTCAATAAAATTATTCCTAAGATAATTGAAAGCATCATCACCGACTTCAATAAAATTATTCCTAAGAGAATTGAAAACATCATCACCAACCTCAATAAAATTATTCCTAAGATAATAGAAAGCATCATCACCGACCTCAATAAAATTATTTCTAAGATAATTGAAAGCATCATCACTGACTTCAATAAAATTATTCCAAAGAGAATTGAAAGCATCATCACCGACTTCAATAAAATTATTCCTAAGATAATTCAAAGCATCATCACCGACTTCAATAAAATTATTCCTAAGATAATTCAAAGCATCATCACCGACCTCAATAAAATTATTTCTAAGATAATTGAAAGCATCATCACTGACTTCAATAAAATTATTCCAAAGAGAATTGAAAGCATCATCACCGACTTCAATAAAATTATTCCAAAGATAATTAAAAGCATCATCACCAACTTCAATAAAATTATTCCTAAGATAATTCAAAGCATCATCACCGACTTCAATAAAATTATTCCTAAGATAATTGAAAGCATCATCACCAACTTCAAAAAAATTATTCCTAAGAGAATTGAAAGCATCATCACCGACTTCAATTAAGTTATTTCTGAGATAATTATAAGCATCATCACCGACTTAAATAAAATTAATTCTAAGATAATTCAAAGCATCATCACCGACATCAATAAAATATTCCTAAGAGAATTGAAAGCATCATCACCGACTTCAATAAAATTATTCCTAAGAGAATTGAAAGCATCATCACTGACTTTAATAAAATTATTCCTAAGATAATTGAAAGCATCATCACCGGCTTCAATAAAATTATTCCTTAGGGGAATTTAAAGCATCATCACCGACTTCAATAAAATTATTCCTAAGATAATTGAAAGCATCATCACTGACTTCAATAAAATTATTCTTAAGAGAATTGAAAGCATCATCACCGACTTCAATAAAATTATTCCTAAGATAATTGAAAGCATCATCACTGACTTCAATAAAATTATTCCTAAGATAATTCAAAGCATCATCACTGACTTCAATAAAATTATTCCTAAGATAATTGAAAGCATCATCACCGGCTTCAATAAAATTATTCCTTAGGGGAATTAAAAGCATCATCCCCGACTTCAGTAAAATTATTCCTAAGATAATTGAAAGCATCATCACCGACTTCAATAAAATTATTCCTAAGAGAATTGAAAGCATCATCACCGACTTCAATAAAATTATTCCTAAGATAATTCAAAGCATCATCACCGACCTCAATAAAATTATTTCTAAGATAATTGAAAGCATCATCACTGACTTCAATAAAATTATTCCTAAGATAATTCAAAGCATCATCACCGACTTCAATAAAATTATTCCTAAGAGAATTGAAAGCATCATCACCGACTTCAATAAAATTATTCCTAAGAGAATTGAAAGCATCATCACTGACTTCAATAAAATTATTCCTAAGATAATTCAAAGCATCATCAACGATCTCAATAAAATTATTCCTAAGATAATTGAAAGCATCATCACCGACCTCAATAAAATTATTCCTAAGATAATTAAAAGCATCATCACCGACTTCAATAAAATTATTCCTAAGATAATAGAAAGCATCATCACTGACCTCAATAAAATTATTCCTAAGAGAATTGAAAGCATCATCACCGACTTCAATAAAATTATTCCTAAGATAATTCAAAGCATCATCACCGACTGCAATAAAATTATTTCTAGGAGAATTGAAAGCATCATCACCGAGTTCAATAAAATTATTATTTCTAAGATAATTGAAAGCATCATCACTGACTTCAATAAAATTATTCCTAAGATAATTCAAAGCATCATCACCGACTTCAATAAAATTATTCCTAAAAGAATTGAAAACATCATCACCAACCTCAATAAAATTATTCCTAGGATAATAGAAAGCATCATCACCGACCTCAATAAAATTATTTCTAAGATAATTGAAAGCATCATCACTGACTTCAATAAAATTATTCCAAAGAGAATTGAAAGCATCATCACCGACTTCAATAAAATTATTCCTAAGATAATTCAAAGCATCATCACCGACTTCAATAAAATTATTCCTAAGATAATTCAAAGCATCATCACCGACCTCAATAAAATTAATACTAAGATAATTGAAAGCATCCTCACCGACTTCGAAAAAATTATTCCTAAGATAATAGGAAAGCATCATCACTGACCTCAATTAGATTATTGCTAAGATAATTGAAAGCATCATCACCGACTTCAATAAAATTATTCCTAAGATAATTGAAAGCATCATCACCGACTTCAAAAAAAATTATTCCTAAGAGAATTGAAAGCATCATCACCGACTTCAATAAAATTATTCCTAGGAGAATTGAAAGCATCATCATCGACTTCAATAAAATTATTCCTAAGATAATTCAAAGCATCATTACCGACCACAATAAAATTATTCCCAAGATAATAGAAAGCATCATCACCGACCTCAATAAAATTATTTCTAGGAGAATTGAAAGCATCATCACCGAGTTCAATAAAATTATTATTTCTAAGATAATTGAAAGCATCATCACCGACTTCAATAAAATTATTCCTAAGATAATTTAAAGCATCATCACCGACTTCAATAAAATTATTCCAAAGAGAATTGAAAGCATCATCACCGACTTCAATAAAATTATTCCTAAGATAATTCAAAGCATCATCACCGACTTCAATAAAATTATTCCTAAGATAATTCAAAGCATCATCACCGACCTCAATAAAATTATTTCTAAGATAATTGAAAGCATCATCACTGACTTCAATAAAATTATTCCAAAGAGAATTGAAAGCATCATCACCGACTTCAATAAAATTATTCCTAAGATAATTAAAAGCATCATCACCGACTTCAATAAAATTATTCCTAAGATAATTCAAAGCATCATCACCGACTTCAATAAAATTATTCCTAAGATAATTCAAAGCATCATCACCAACTTCAAAAAAATTATTCCTAAAAAAATTGAAAGCATCATCACCGACTTCAATTAAGTTATTTCTGTGATAATTATAAGCATCATCACCGACTTAAATAAAATTAATTCTAAGATAATTCAAAGCATCATCACCGACATCAATAAAATTATTCCTAAGAGAATTGAAAGCATCATCACCGACTTCAATAAAATTATTCCTAAGAGAATTGAAAGCATCATCACTGACTTCAATAAAATTATTCCTAAGATAATTGAAAGCATCATCACCGGCTTCAATAAAATTATTCCTTAGGGGAATTGAAAGCATCATCACCGACTTCAATAAAATTATTCCTAAGATAATTGAAAGCATCATCACCGACTTCAATGAAATTATTCTTAAGAGAATTGAAAGCATCATCATCGACTTCAATAAAATTATTCCTAAGATAATTCAAAGCATCATTACCGACCACAATAAAATTATTCCCAAGATAATAGAAAGCATCATCACCGACCTCAATAAAATTATTTCTAGGAGAATTGAAAGCATCATCACCGAGTTCAATAAAATTATTATTTCTAAGATAATTGAAAGCATCATCACCGACTTCAATAAAATTATTCCTAAGATAATTGAAACCATCATCACCGACTTCAATAAAATTATTCCTAAGAGAATTGAAAACATCATCACCAACCTCAATAAAATTATTCCTAAGATAATAGAAAGCATCATCACCGACCTCAATAAAATTATTTCTAAGATAATTGAAAGCATCATCACTGACTTCAATAAAATTATTCCAAAGAGAATTGAAAGCATCATCACCGACTTCAATAAAATTATTCCTAAGATAATTCAAAGCATCATCACCGACTTCAATAAAATTATTCCTAAGATAATTCAAAGCATCATCACCGACCTCAATAAAATTATTTCTAAGATAATTGAAAGCATCATCACTGACTTCAATAAAATTATTCCAAAGAGAATTGAAAGCATCATCACCGACTTCAATAAAATTATTCCAAAGATAATTAAAAGCATCATCACCAACTTCAATAAAATTATTCCTAAGATAATTCAAAGCATCATCACCGACTTCAATAAAATTATTCCTAAGATAATTGAAAGCATCATCACCAACTTCAAAAAAATTATTCCTAAGAGAATTGAAAGCATCATCACCGACTTCAATTAAGTTATTTCTGAGATAATTATAAGCATCATCACCGACTTAAATAAAATTAATTCTAAGATAATTCAAAGCATCATCACCGACATCAATAAAATTATTCCTAAGAGAATTGAAAGCATCATCACCGACTTCAATAAAATTATTCCTAAGAGAATTGAAAGCATCATCACTGACTTTAATAAAATTATTCCTAAGATAATTGAAAGCATCATCACCGGCTTCAATAAAATTATTCCTTAGGGGAATTTAAAGCATCATCACCGACTTCAATAAAATTATTCCTAAGATAATTGAAAGCATCATCACTGACTTCAATAAAATTATTCTTAAGAGAATTGAAAGCATCATCACCGACTTCAATAAAATTATTCCTAAGATAATTGAAAGCATCATCACTGACTTCAATAAAATTATTCCTAAGATAATTCAAAGCATCATCACTGACTTCAATAAAATTATTCCTAAGATAATTGAAAGCATCATCACCGGCTTCAATAAAATTATTCCTTAGGGGAATTGAAAGCATCATCCCCGACTTCAGTAAAATTATTCCTAAGATAATTGAAAGCATCATCACCGACTTCAATAAAATTATTCCTAAGAGAATTGAAAGCATCATCACCGACTTCAATAAAATTATTCCTAAGATAATTCAAAGCATCATCACCGACCTCAATAAAATTATTTCTAAGATAATTGAAAGCATCATCACTGACTTCAATAAAATTATTCCTAAGATAATTCAAAGCATCATCACCGACTTCAATAAAATTATTCCTAAGAGAATTGAAAGCATCATCACCGACTTCAATAAAATTATTCCTAAGAGAATTGAAAGCATCATCACTGACTTCAATAAAATTATTCCTAAGATAATTCAAAGCATCATCAACGATCTCAATAAAATTATTCCTAAGATAATTGAAAGCATCATCACCGACCTCAATAAAATTATTCCTAAGATAATTAAAAGCATCATCACCGACTTCAATAAAATTATTCCTAAGATAATAGAAAGCATCATCACTGACCTCAATAAAATTATTCCTAAGAGAATTGAAAGCATCATCACCGACTTCAATAAAATTATTCCTAAGATAATTCAAAGCATCATCACCGACTGCAATAAAATTATTCCTAAGAGAATTGAAAGCATCATCACCGACTTCAATAAAATTATTCCTAAGAGAATTGAAAGCATCATCACTGACTTCAATAAAATTATTCCTAAGAGAATTGAAAGCATCATCACCGACTTCACTAAAATTATTCCTAAGAGAATTGAAAGCATCATCACTGACTTCAATAAAATTATTCCTAAGATAATTTAAAGCATCATCAACGACCTCAATAAAATTATTCCTAAGATAATTGAAAGCATCATCACCGACCTCAATAAAATTATTCCTAAGATAATTAAAAGCATCATCACCGACTTCAATAAAATTATTCCTAAGATAATAGAAAGCATCATCACTGACCTCAATAAAATTAATACTAAGATGATTGAAAGCATCCTCACCGACTTCGAAAAAATTATTCCTAAGATAATAGGAAAGCATCATCACTGACCTCAATTAGATTATTGCTAAGATAATTGAAAGCATCATCACCGACTTCAATAAAATTATTCCTAAGATAATTGAAAGCATCATCACCGACTTCAAAAAAAATTATTCCTAAGAGAATTGAAAGCATCATCACCGACTTCAATAAAATTATTCCTAGGAGAATTGAAAGCATCATCATCGACTTCAATAAAATTATTCCTAAGATAATTCAAAGCATCATTACCGACCACAATAAAATTATTCCCAAGATAATAGAAAGCTTCATCACCGACCTCAATAAAATTATTTCTAGGAGAATTGAAAGCATCATCACCGAGTTCAATAAAATTATTATTTCTAAGATAATTGAAAGCATCATCACCGACTTCAATAAAATTATTCCTAAGATAATTCAAAGCATCATCACCGACTTCAATAAAATTATTCCTAAGAGAATTGAAAACATCATCACCAACCTCAATAAAATTATTCCTAGGATAATAGAAAGCATCATCACCGACCTCAATAAAATTATTTCTAAGATAATTGAAAGCATCATCACTGACTTCAATAAAATTATTCCAAAGAGAATTGAAAGCATCATCACCGACTTCAATAAAATTATTCCTAAGATAATTCAAAGCATCATCACCGACTTCAATAAAATTATTCCTAAGATAATTCAAAGCATCATCACCGACCTCAATAAAATTATTTCTAAGATAATTGAAAGCATCATCACTGACTTCAATAAAATTATTCCAAAGAGAATTGAAAGCATCATCACCGACTTCAATAAAATTATTCCTAAGATAATTAAAAGCATCATCACCGACTTCAATAAAATTATTCCTAAGATAATTCAAAGCATCATCACCGACTTCAATAAAATTATTCCTAAGGATAATTCAAAGCATCATCACCAACTTCAAAAAAATTATTCCTAAAAGAATTGAAAGCATCATCACCGACTTCAATTAAGTTATTTCTGTGATAATTATAAGCATCATCACCGACTTAAATAAAATTAATTCTAAGATAATTCAAAGCATCATCACCGACATCAATAAAATTATTCCTAAGAGAATTGAAAGCATCATCACCGACTTCAATAAAATTATTCTTAAGAGAATTGAAAGCATCATCACCGACTTCAATAAAATTATTCCTAAGAGAATTGAAAGCATCATCACCGACTTCAATAAAATTATTCCTAAGAGAATTGAAAGCATCATCACTGACTTCAATAAAATTATTCCTAAGATAATTGAAAGCATCATCACCGGCTTCAATAAAATTATTCATTAGGGGAATTGAAAGCATCATCACCGACTTCAATAAAATTATTCCTAAGATAATTGAAAGCATCATCACCGACTTCAATAAAATTATTCCTAAGAGAATTGAAAGCATCATCACCGACTTCAATAAAATTATTCCTAAGATAATTGAAAGCATCATCACTGACTTCAATAAAATTATTCCTAAGATAATTCAAAGCATCATCACCGACTTCAATAAAATTATTCCTAAGAGAATTTAAAGCATCATGACCGACTTCGATAAAATTATTCCTAAGAGAATTGAAAGCATCATCACTGACTTCAATAAAATTATTCCTTAGATATTTCAAAGCATCATCAACGACCTCAATAAAATTATTCCTAAGATAATTGAAAGCATCATCACCGACCTCAATAAAATTATTCCTAAGATAATTAAAAGCATCATCACCGACTTCAATAAAATTATTCCTAAGATAATAGAAAGCATCATCACTGACCTCAATAAAATTATTCCTAAGAGAATTGAAAGCATCATCACCGACTTCAATAAAATTATTCCTAAGATAATTGAAAGCATCATCACCGACTTCAATAAAATTATTCCTAAGAGAATTGAAAGCATCATCACCGACTTCAATAAAATTATTCCTAAGATAATTAAAAGCATCATCACTGACTTCAATAAAATTAATACTAAGATAATTGAAAGCATCCTCACCGACTTCGAAAAAATTATTCCTAAGATAATAGGAAAGCATCATCACTGACCTCAATTAGATTATTGCTAAGATAATTGAAAGCATCATCACCGACTTCAATAAAATTATTCCTAAGATAATTGAAAGCATCATCACCGACTTCAAAAAAAATTATTCCTAAGAGAATTGAAAGCATCATCACCGACTTCAATAAAATTATTCCTAGGAGAATTGAAAGCATCATCATCGACTTCAATAAAATTATTCCTAAGATAATTCAAAGCATCATTACCGACCACAATAAAATTATTCCCAAGATAATAGAAAGCATCATCACCGACCTCAATAAAATTATTTCTAGGAGAATTGAAAGCATCATCACCGAGTTCAATAAAATTATTATTTCTAAGATAATTGAAAGCATCATCACCGACTTCAATAAAATTATTCCTAAGATAATTCAAAGCATCATCACCGACTTCAATAAAATTATTCCTAAGAGAATTGAAAACATCATCACCAACCTCAATAAAATTATTCCTAAGATAATAGAAAGCATCATCACCGACCTCAATAAAATTATTTCTAAGATAATTGAAAGCATCATCACTGACTTCAATAAAATTATTCCAAAGAGAATTGAAAGCATCATCACCGACTTCAATAAAATTATTCCTAAGATAATTCAAAGCATCATCACTGACTTCAATAAAATAAAATTCCTAAGATAATTCAAAGCATCATCACCGACCTCAATAAAATTATTTCTAAGATAATTGAAAGCATCATCACTGACTTCAATAAAATTATTCCAAAGAGAATTGAAAGCATCATCACCGACTTCAATAAAATTATTCCTAAGATAATTAAAAGCATCATCACCGACTTCAATAAAATTATTCCTAAGATAATTCAAAGCATCATCACCGACTTCAATAAAATTATTCCTAAGATAATTCAAAGCATCATCACCAACTTCAAAAAAATTATTCCCAAGATAATAGAAAGCATCATCACCGACTTCAATTAAGTTATTTCTGTGATAATTATAAGCATCATCACCGACTTAAATAAAATTAATTCTAAGATAATTCAAAGCATCATCACCGACATCAATAAAATTATTCCTAAGAGAATTGAAAGCATCATCACCGACTTCAATAAAATTATTCCTAAGAGAATTGAAAGCATCATCACTGACTTCAATAAAATTATTCCTAAGATAATTGAAAGCATCATCACCGGCTTCAATAAAATTATTCCTTAGGGGAATTGAAAGCATCATCATCGACTTCAATAAAATTATTCCTAAGATAATTAAAAGCATCATCACCGACTTCAATAAAATTATTCTTAAGAGAATTGAAAGCATCATCACCGACTTCAATAAAATTATTCCTAAGATAATTGAAAGCATCATCACTGACTTCAATAAAATTATTCCTAAGATAATTCAAAGCATCATCACTGACTTCAATAAAATTATTCCTAAGAGAATTGAAAGCATCATCACTGACTTCAATAAAATTATTCCTAAGAGAATTGAAAGCATCATCACCGACTTCAATAAAATTATTCCTAAGAGAATTGAAAGCATCATCACTGACTTCAATAAAATTATTCCTAAGATAATTGAAAGCATCATCACCGGCTTTAATAAAATTATTCATTAGGGGAATTGAAAGCATCATCACCGACTTCAAAAAAAATTATTCCTAAGATAATTGAAAGCATCATCACCGACTTCAATAAAATTATTCCTAAGAGAATTGAAAGCATCATCACCGACTTCAATAAAATTATTCCTAAGATAATTGAAAGCATCATCACTGACTTCAATAAAATTATTCCTAAGATAATTCAAAGCATCATCACCGACTTCAATAAAATTATTCCTAAGAGAATTGAAAGCATCATCACCGACTTCAATAAAATTATTCCTAAGAGAATTGAAAGCATCATCACTGACTTCAATAAAATTATTCCTTAGATAATTCAAAGCATCATCAACGACCTCAATAAAATTATTCCTAAGATAATTGAAAGCATCATCACCGACCTCAATAAAATTATTCCTAAGATAATTAAAAGCATCATCACCGACTTCAATAAAATTATTCCTAAGATAATAGAAAGCATCATCACTGACCTCAATAAAATTATTCCTAAGAGAATTGAAAGCATCATCACCGACTTCAATAAAATTATTCCTAAGATAATTGAAAGCATCATCACCGACTTCAATAAAATTATTCCTAAGAGAATTGAAAGCATCATCACCGACTTCAATAAAACTATTCCTAAGATAATTAAAAGCATCATCACTGACTTCAATAAAATTATTCCTAAGAGAATTGAAAGCATCATCACCGACTTCACTAAAATTATTCCTAAGAGAATTTAAAGCATCATCACTGACTTCAATAAAATTATTCCTAAGATAATTTAAAGCATCATCAACGACCTCAATAAAATTATTCCTAAGATAATTGAAAGCATCATCACCGACCTCAATAAAATTATTCCTAAGATAATTAAAAGCATCATCACCGACTTCAATAAAATTATTCCTAAGATAATAGAAAGCATCATCACTGACCTCAATAAAATTAATACTAAGATAATTGAAAGCATCCTCACCGACTTCGAAAAAATTATTCCTAAGATAATAGAAAGCATCATCACCGGCTTCAATAAAATTATTCCTTAGGGGAATTGAAAGCATCATCACCGACTTCAATAAAATTATTCCTAAGATAATTGAAAGCATCATCACCGACTTCAATAAAATTATTCCTAAGAGAATTGAAAGCATCATCACCGACTTCAATAAAATTATTCCTAAGATAATTGAAAGCATCATCACTGACTTCAATAAAATTATTCCTAAGATAATTCAAAGCATCATCACCGACTTCAATAAAATTATTCCTAAGAGAATTGAAAGCATCATCACCGACTTCAATAAAATTATTCCTAAGAGAATTGAAAGCATCATCACTGACTTCAATAAAATTATTCCTAAGATAATTCAAAGCATCATCAACGATCTCAATAAAATTATTCCTAAGATAATTGAAAGCATCATCACCGACCTCAATAAAATTATTCCTAAGATAATTAAAAGCATCATCACCGACTTCAATAAAATTATTCCTAAGATAATAGAAAGCATCATCACTGACCTCAATAAAATTATTCCTAAGAGAATTGAAAGCATCATCACCGACTTCAATAAAATTATTCCTAAGATAATTCAAAGCATCATCACCGACTGCAATAAAATTATTCCTAAGAGAATTGAAAGCATCATCACCGACTTCAATAAAATTATTCCTAAGATAATTAAAAGCATCATCACTGACTTCAATAAAATTATTCCTAAGAGAATTGAAAGCATCATCACCGACTTCACTAAAATTATTCCTAAGAGAATTGAAAGCATCATCACTGACTTCAATAAAATTATTCCTAAGATAATTTAAAGCATCATCAACGACCTCAATAAAATTATTCCTAAGATAATTGAAAGCATCATCACCGACCTCAATAAAATTATTCCTAAGATAATTAAAAGCATCATCACCGACTTCAATAAAATTATTCCTAAGATAATAGAAAGCATCATCACTGACCTCAATAAAATTAATACTAAGATGATTGAAAGCATCCTCACCGACTTCGAAAAAATTATTCCTAAGATAATAGGAAAGCATCATCACTGACCTCAATTAGATTATTGCTAAGATAATTGAAAGCATCATCACCGACTTCAATAAAATTATTCCTAAGATAATTGAAAGCATCATCACCGACTTCAAAAAAAATTATTCCTAAGAGAATTGAAAGCATCATCACCGACTTCAATAAAATTATTCCTAGGAGAATTGAAAGCATCATCATCGACTTCAATAAAATTATTCCTAAGATAATTCAAAGCATCATTACCGACCACAATAAAATTATTCCCAAGATAATAGAAAGCATCATCACCGACCTCAATAAAATTATTTCTAGGAGAATTGAAAGCATCATCACCGAGTTCAATAAAATTATTATTTCTAAGATAATTGAAAGCATCATCACCGACTTCAATAAAATTATTCCTAAGATAATTCAAAGCATCATCACCGACTTCAATAAAATTATTCCTAAGAGAATTGAAAACATCATCACCAACCTCAATAAAATTATTCCTAAGATAATAGAAAGCATCATCACCGACCTCAATAAAATTATTTCTAAGATAATTGAAAGCATCATCACTGACTTCAATAAAATTATTCCAAAGAGAATTGAAAGCATCATCACCGACTTCAATAAAATTATTCCTAAGATAATTCAAAGCATCATCACCGACTTCAATAAAATTATTCCTAAGATAATTCAAAGCATCATCACCGACCTCAATAAAATTATTTCTAAGATAATTGAAAGCATCATCACTGACTTCAATAAAATTATTCCAAAGAGAATTGAAAGCATCATCACCGACTTCAATAAAATTATTCCTAAGATAATTAAAAGCATCATCACCGACTTCAATAAAATTATTCCTAAGATAATTCAAAGCATCATCACCGACTTCAATAAAATTATTCCTAAGGATAATTCAAAGCATCATCACCAACTTCAAAAAAATTATTCCTAAAAGAATTGAAAGCATCATCACCGACTTCAATTAAGTTATTTCTGTGATAATTATAAGCATCATCACCGACTTAAATAAAATTAATTCTAAGATAATTCAAAGCATCATCACCGACATCAATAAAATTATTCCTAAGAGAATTGAAAGCATCATCACCGACTTCAATAAAATTATTCCTAAGAGAATTGAAAGCATCATCACTGACTTCAATAAAATTATTCCTAAGATAATTGAAAGCATCATCACCGGCTTCAATAAAATTATTCCTTAGGGGAATTGAAAGCATCATCACCGACTTCAATAAAATTATTCCTAAGATAATTGAAAGCATCATCACCGACTTCAATAAAATTATTCTTAAGAGAATTGAAAGCATCATCACCGACTTCAATAAAATTATTCCTAAGAGAATTGAAAGCATCATCACCGACTTCAATAAAATTATTCCTAAGAGAATTGAAAGCATCATCACTGACTTCAATAAAATTATTCCTAAGATAATTGAAAGCATCATCACCGGCTTCAATAAAATTATTCATTAGGGGAATTGAAAGCATCATCACCGACTTCAATAAAATTATTCCTAAGATAATTGAAAGCATCATCACCGACTTCAATAAAATTATTCCTAAGAGAATTGAAAGCATCATCACCGACTTCAATAAAATTATTCCTAAGATAATTGAAAGCATCATCACTGACTTCAATAAAATTATTCCTAAGATAATTCAAAGCTTCATCACCGACTTCAATAAAATTATTCCTAAGAGAATTTAAAGCATCATGACCGACTTCGATAAAATTATTCCTAAGAGAATTGAAAGCATCATCACTGACTTCAATAAAATTATTCCTTAGATATTTCAAAGCATCATCAACGACCTCAATAAAATTATTCCTAAGATAATTGAAAGCATCATCACCGACCTCAATAAAATTATTCCTAAGATAATTAAAAGCATCATCACCGACTTCAATAAAATTATTTCTAAGATAATAGAAAGCATCATCACTGACCTCAATAAAATTATTCCTAAGAGAATTGAAAGCATCATCACCGACTTCAATAAAATTATTCCTAAGATAATTGAAAGCATCATCACCGACTTCAATAAAATTATTCCTAAGAGAATTGAAAGCATCATCACCGACTTCAATAAAATTATTCCTAAGATAATTAAAAGCATCATCACTGACTTCAATAAAATTAATACTAAGATAATTGAAAGCATCCTCACCGACTTCGAAAAAATTATTCCTAAGATAATAGGAAAGCATCATCACTGACCTCAATTAGATTATTGCTAAGATAATTGAAAGCATCATCACCGACTTCAATAAAATTATTCCTAAGATAATTGAAAGCATCATCACCGACTTCAAAAAAAATTATTCCTAAGAGAATTGAAAGCATCATCACCGACTTCAATAAAATTATTCCTAGGAGAATTGAAAGCATCATCATCGACTTCAATAAAATTATTCCTAAGATAATTCAAAGCATCATTACCGACCACAATAAAATTATTCCCAAGATAATAGAAAGCATCATCACCGACCTCAATAAAATTATTTCTAGGAGAATTGAAAGCATCATCACCGAGTTCAATAAAATTATTATTTCTAAGATAATTGAAAGCATCATCACCGACTTCAATAAAATTATTCCTAAGATAATTCAAAGCATCATCACCGACTTCAATAAAATTATTCCTAAGAGAATTGAAAACATCATCACCAACCTCAATAAAATTATTCCTAAGATAATAGAAAGCATCATCACCGACCTCAATAAAATTATTTCTAAGATAATTGAAAGCATCATCACTGACTTCAATAAAATTATTCCAAAGAGAATTGAAAGCATCATCACCGACTTCAATAAAATTATTCCTAAGATAATTCAAAGCATCATCACTGACTTCAATAAAATTATTCCTAAGATAATTCAAAGCATCATCACCGACCTCAATAAAATTATTTCTAAGATAATTGAAAGCATCATCACTGACTTCAATAAAATTATTCCAAAGAGAATTGAAAGCATCATCACCGACTTCAATAAAATTATTCCTAAGATAATTAAAAGCATCATCACCGACTTCAATAAAATTATTCCTTAGATAATTCAAAGCATCATCACCGACTTCAATAAAATTATTCCTAAGATAATTCAAAGCATCATCACCAACTTCAAAAAAATTATTCCCAAGATAATAGAAAGCATCATCACCGACTTCAATTAAGTTATTTCTGTGATAATTATAAGCATCATCACCGACTTAAATAAAATTAATTCTAAGATAATTCAAAGCATCATCACCGACATCAATAAAATTATTCCTAAGAGAATTGAAAGCATCATCACCGACTTCAATAAAATTATTCCTAAGAGAATTGAAAGCATCATCACTGACTTCAATAAAATTATTCCTAAGATAATTGAAAGCATCATCACCGGCTTCAATAAAATTATTCCTTAGGGGAATTGAAAGCATCATCACCGACTTCAATAAAATTATTCCTAAGATAATTAAAAGCATCATCACCGACTTCAATAAAATTATTCTTAAGAGAATTGAAAGCATCATCACCGACTTCAATAAAATTATTCCTAAGATAATTGAAAGCATCCTCACTGACTTCAATAAAATTATTCCTAAGATAATTCAAAGCATCATCACTGACTTCAATAAAATTATTCCTAAGAGAATTAAAAGCATCATCACTGACTTCAATAAAATTATTCCTAAGAGAATTGAAAGCATCATCACCGACTTCAATAAAATTATTCCTAAGAGAATTGAAAGCATCATCACTGACTTCAATAAAATTATTCCTAAGATAATTGAAAGCATCATCACCGGCTTTAATAAAATTATTCATTAGGGGAATTGAAAGCATCATCACCGACTTTAATAAAATTATTCCTAAGATAATTGAAAGCATCATCACCGACTTCAATAAAATTATTCCTAAGAGAATTGAAAGCATCATCACCGACTTCAATAAAATTATTCCTAAGATAATTGAAAGCATCATCACTGACTTCAATAAAATTATTCCTAAGATAATTGAAAGCATCATCACCGACTTCAATAAAATTATTCCTAAGAGAATTGAAAGCATCATCACCGACTTCAATAAAATTATTCCTAAGAGAATTGAAAGCATCATCACTGACTTCAATAAAATTATTCCTTAGATAATTCAAAGCATCATCAACGACCTCAATAAAATTATTCCTAAGATAATTGAAAGCATCATCACCGACCTCAATAAAATTATTCCTAAGATAATTAAAAGCATCATCACCGACTTCAATAAAATTATTCCTAAGATAATAGAAAGCATCATCACTGACCTCAATAAAATTATTCCTAAGAGAATTGAAAGCATCATCACCGACTTCAATAAAATTATTCCTAAGATAATTGAAAGCATCATCACCGACTTCAATAAAATTATTCCTAAGAGAATTGAAAGCATCATCACCGACTTCAATAAAACTATTCCTAAGATAATTCAAAGCATCATCACTGACTTCAATAAAATTATTCCTAAGAGAATTGAAAGCATCATCACCGACTTCACTAAAATTATTCCTAAGAGAATTGAAAGCATCATCACTGACTTCAATAAAATTATTCCTAAGATAATTTAAAGCATCATCAACGACCTCAATAAAATTATTCCTAAGATAATTGAAAGCATCATCACCGACCTCAATAAAATTATTCCTAAGATAATTAAAAGCATCATCACTGACTTCAATAAAATTATTCCTAAGATAATAGAAAGCATCATCACTGACCTCAATAAAATTAATACTAAGATAATTGAAAGCATCCTCACCGACTTCGAAAAAATTATTCCTAAGATAATAGAAAGCATCATCACTGACCTCAATTAGATTATTGCTAAGATAATTGAAAGCATCATCACCGACTTCAATAAAATTATTCCTAAGATAATTGAAAGCATCATCACCGACTTAAAAAAAAATTATTCCTAAGAGAATTGAAAGCATCATCACCGACTTCAATAAAATTATTCCTAGGAGAATTGAAAGCATCATCATCGACTTCAATAAAATTATTCCTAAGATAATTCAAAGCATCATTACCGACCACAATAAAATTATTCCCAAGATAATAGAAAGCATCATCACCGACCTCAATAAAATTATTTCTAGGAGAATTGAAAGCATCATCACCGAGTTCAATAAAATTATTATTTCTAAGATAATTGAAAGCATCATCACCGACTTCAATAAAATTATTCCTAAGATAATTCAAAGCATCATCACCGACTTCAATAAAATTATTCCTAAGAGAATTGAAAACATCATCACCGACCTCAATAAAATTATTCCTAAGATAATAGAAAGCATCATCACCGACCTCAATAAAATTATTTCTAAGATAATTAAAAGCATCATCACTGACTTCAATAAAATTATTCCTAAGATAATTCAAAGCATCATCACTGACTTCAATAAAATTATTCCTAAGAGAATTGAAAGCATCATCACTGACTTCAATAAAATTATTCCCAAGATAATAGAAAGCATCATCACTGACCTCAATAAAATTATTCCTAAGATAATTGAAAGGATCATCACCGACTTCAATAAAATTATTCCTAAGATAATTGAAAGCATCATCACCGACTTCAAAAAAAATTATTCCTAAGAGAATTGAAAGCATCATCACCGACTTCAATAAAATTATTCCTAAGATAATTCAAAGCATCATTACCGACCACAATAAAATTATTCCCAAGATAATAGAAAGCATCATCACCGACCTCAATAAAATTATTTCTAGGAGAATTGAAAGCATCATCAACGACTTCAATAAAATTATTCCTAAGATAATTAAAAGCATCATCACTCATTTCAATAAAATTATTCCTAAGATAATAGAAAGCATCATCACCGACCTCAATAAAATTATTTCTAGTAGAATTGAAAGCATCATCACCGAGTTCAATAAAATTATTCCTAAGATAATTGAAAGCATCACCACTGACCCCAATAAAATTATTCCTAAGAGAATTGAAAGCATCATCACCGACTTAAATAAAATTATTCCTTAGGGAATTGAAAGCATCATCACCGACTTCAATAAAATTATTCATAAGAGAATTGAAAGCATCATCACCGACTTCAATAAAATTATTCCTAGGAGAATTGAAAGCATCATCACCGACTTCAATAAAATTATTCCTAAGATAATTGAAAGCATCATCACTGACTTCAATAAAATTATTCATATGATAATTGAAAGCATCATCGCTGACTCCAATAAAATTATTCCTAAGTAAATTGAAAGCATCATCACCGACTTCAATAAAATTATTTCTAAGATAATTGAAAGCATCATCACCGACTTAAATAAAATTATTCCTAAGATAATTGAAAGCATCATCACCGACTTCAATAAAATTATTTCTAAGATAATTGAAAGCATCATCACTGACTTCAATAAAATTATTCCTAAGATAATTGAAAGCATCATCACCGACTTCAATAAAATTATTTCTAAGATAATTGAAAGCATCATCACCGACTTAAATAAAATTATTCCTAAGATAATTGAAAGCATCATCACCGACTTCAATAAAATTATTCCTAAGATAATTAAAATCATCATCACCGACTTCAATAAAATTATTCATGGATTTAATTAGAAAAATGTTCCACCAACTTCTATTTGAAATTTCAATTATGATCTATTCGAGAATCCTATTAGGTATTTCGCGTAATTCGCAAATGGTAGATGACGGATCAAGAAGCTTATCTTATCATATATTAGGTAGTTCGCAAATGGTAAATGACCACGAATCACAAAGTTCAAGATAAAAACTGATCAAGAAACTTATCTTAACTTCAAGATGCTTTTAATTATCTGTTAATAATCGCGAGTGGAACTTCCTCAAATCAAATTCTCTAATGTCATAAGTATTTCACGTAAGCGTAGAATACAAACTTTAAAAAAATTCAAGTTTAATACGAAAAAATGGAAGTTAAACAGAAAAATAATCGTATCAAAACTTGTATTGACCGTCTAATAATAATAATAATAATTAAAATAATATTAAATTTAATTAAGTTTTGATTTTAATGTTTTTTACATTCTACTTCAAATTTGCGAAATATCTTTTTTGCATTGAAATCTATTCTCTTTTTTCTTACTTTGGTGAGAAATAAACAAGGCTTTTATTGAAAAATGCATTTTATTCATATTCTAACGTTTCCTACTAATAATATTGATAGTTATAATGATTATAATAATAAAAATAATAATAATATCGTCTAACTCATGACGTACTAGGAAATCCTTAAGGATATCTTAAGTGCGATCAGCGGATCCAGGCCCTTAAATAAGCAGAGGCGCTGTTGCCACGGAAATATGTGGATGATTTTTTGTCACTTTTCTCT
The DNA here is from genome assembly GCA_963969495.1 of Ceratothoa steindachneri. Classification (NCBI taxonomy): domain Eukaryota; kingdom Metazoa; phylum Arthropoda; class Malacostraca; order Isopoda; family Cymothoidae; genus Ceratothoa; species Ceratothoa steindachneri. The sequence goes on along the minus strand of OZ018318.1, from coordinate 27,102,055 downwards.
TTTACATTAAAGATGGCGGGAGTGAATCAGAGGAGGGACCTTGTTTCCAGGCAGAATTATGTGAAGGGGGGATCTCTTTCGCCGGAGGGAAGGGGAGATGCAGAGGGGATCTTCTTCCCGTCGCTCTCCCCCACCCCCTCTCTCCTCCGATCCAAGTTTGCTCGTCAATCAAGTGATTGGACTTGATAGATAGAGAGACTGCAGGCGAACGAGTAGACAAACAAATGTCCTAGCATATAATGAATGCACTTGGATATTTGAAATCATTGTGTGTGTTTGTGAGTACTACTATGCGCGTTTGTGCTTATTAATATGTGCGTTTGTAGTAATATGCACGTATGTGTGTTTTTTAGTATTAAAACGTGCGTATGTGCGCTTGTGAGTACTAATATACATATGCGTATGTACGTTTCTAAGTAGTAATATGTGCATATGTGTTTTTGAGTACTAATATGTGCATATGTGTGTTTCTGAGTACTAATATGTGCATATGTGTGTTTTCTTGGTACTAATATGTGTAACTGTGTTTACTGAGTACTAAAATGTCCAACTGTGTGTTTTGAGTACTAATAGGTGTAACTGTGTGTTTTCTGAGTACTAATATGTGCAACTGTGTTTTCTGAGTACTAATATATGCAACTGTGTGATTTCTGAGTACTAATATGTGTAACTGTGTGTTTTTTGAGTACTAATATGTGCAAGTGTGTTTTATGAGTACTAATATGTGCGTTTCTGAGTACTAATATCTGCAATGTGTTTCTGAGTACTAAAATGTGCGTGTTTCTGAGTATTAATGTGTGCATATGTGTGTTTCTGACTACTAATATTTGTGTTTGTGAATACTCGTGTTGGAAAGAGGGTCTTATGTAGGATAGGAAACTGAAAAAAAACAACTTAGTGCAGTGAGGAGCTATGTATGTTTATGTGCATTGTAGTAATAATTATCGGGTTAGGAGAGCTGCGCGGCACCGGAGGCCACGGGTTGAAGAACAGAAGCAGATACCCTGGATCGCGAATAGCAATAATTGATTTTATACCCATAAAATACCCCAGAAAAGGGGCGGAAGAGGGTCTCAAAGTCCTTCATGTCCACTCCCGCGCGCTGCCCCTTCAGCTCGGGCACCGACCTGCCTGCCTCAGGAGATACGAGAGAGAAGGCTTAAAGACCAGATCATCGAATCTTCTCTACTCCCTGGACTAACTGCTAGTGGGTCGTGGCCTTGTGAATGGGGGTCTCTTAAACTAGTCGTTCGAGTGAGTCCCTTAGACTTCACTATAGAGAGAAGCCATTAATTCCACCAGGTGTTTAGAAGAATTGTGCGCTCTCCCATATATATATATATATATATATATATATATATATATATATATATTGTGTGTGTGTGAGGAGAGCAATGTTATAAAATTAAAGGATAAAGTTGGGATAATTTGTAATTAACCCTTTGAAATAGAAGGAGGCGTGATTCGACTCGGTAACCTCTTGTATAGGGACCGCAGATGTTAGTTACTCTTGAGACATGCACGATGGACTAAAAAAGGACCAAAGCCTGTAGGTGTAAAGAATTATGCCTGTAGACGCAAGAGCCATAGCATGTAGGTGTAAGGGCTTATGCCTGTAAGTGTAAGGACCACAACATGCAGATGTAAGGACCAGAGCCTGTAAGTTTAAGGACCTTAACCTCTAGGTGTAAGGACCACAGCCATTAGGTGTAAATACAACAGGATGTAGCTGCAGTGGCAACAGCCTGTAGGTGTAAGGACAACAGCCTGTAGGTCTAAGGAGCACACCTGTATGTGTAAGGACTACAACCTGTATGTGTAAAGACCATAGCCGGTAGGTGTAATGAGCACAACTTGTAGATGTAAGGACAACAGGCTGTAGGTGCAATGACAACAGCTTGTAGGTGTAAGGAAAAAAGCCTGTAGGTGAAAGACCTTAGCCTGTAAGTATAAGAACTACAACCTGTAGGTATGAGGCTTATAGTCTGTAGGCATAAGGACTACCGCTGTAGGTGTAAGGACCACAGCTTGTAGGAATAAGAGCCACAACTTATATGTGTGAGGATGACAGCCTGTAGGTGTAAGGACCACAGCCTCTATGTGTAAGAACTACAATCTGTAGGTGAAATGACCACAGCCTGCAGGTGTAAGGAGCACAGCCTGTTGGTGTAAGGAGCACAACCTGTAAGTGTAAGGACAGCAGGCTGCAGGTGTAAGAATTACTACAACCTGTAGGTGTAAAGACCACAGACTGTAGGTGTAAGGACCACAACCTGTAGTTATAAGGACTATAGGCTGTAGGTGTACTGACCACAACCATTTGGTGTAGAGACAACCTGCTGTAGAGGCAATGACAATAGCCTGTAGGTGTAAGGATAACAAGCCTACAGCTGTAGGTGTAATGACCACATCTTGTAGGTATAAGAGCCACAACGTGTAAGTGTAAGGATGACAGCCTGTAGGTGTAAGGACTACAGCTTGTATATGTAAGAGCCACAGCCTGTAGGTGTAAGAACCACAATATGTAGGTGTAATAACCACAACCTGTAGGTGTAAGGACAACAGGCCGTAGGTGCAATGACATCAGCCTGTAGATGTAAAGACAACAGCCTATTAGTGAAAAGACGATAGCCTGTAGGTGTAAGAACCACAACATACAGTTGTAAGGACCACAGGCTGTAGGTGTAAGGAAAACAACTTGTAGGCATAACAGCCACAACTTGTAAGTGTAAGGATGATATCCTGTAAGTGTAAGTACAACAGCCTCTAGGTGTAAGGACCACTTAATGTAGGTGTACGGACCGCAACATGTAGGTATAAGGACCACTACCTGTAGGTGTAAGGACAACAGGCTGTAGGTTTAAGGACCACACCCTGCACGTGTAAGAACCACAACCTGGAGATGTAAGGACCACAACCTGAAGATGTAAGGACCACAACCTGTAGGTGTACGAACAACAGTCTGTAGGTGCAATGGCAAGAGCCTGTAGTTGTAAGGACAACAGCCTGTAACTGTAAGGACAACAGTCTGTGACTGTAAGGACAACAGCCTACAGGTGTAAGGACTACAGCCTGTATGTTTAATGACCACAACCTGTAGGTGTAAGGAGAAGAGCCTGTAAGTGTAAGGTTGCGAAGGTTATGCTTAGCCCACTGAATACGAGGGGCGTATTCTAACAAGGAACCTTCCTTCGATTTCAATTTTATTCCTCCTCGAGAATAGCCATGAAACCATTTAAGAAACTTCTGGCTATTCTCCCCTGGGAACTAAATTCTTTCATGATGGTTTTCTCTTTATTTATCGTGGCTGAGTGGTAACCTCCCTCATTCGCGATCGATAGGTTCCTGGATCTCGTCCCGGTGGGAGATGGTAATTTTTCATCTTTTGACAAGAGCTTTGTTGTAATTATTATCCTAGAAATGTGTTTTCTCCATTTTGATTTGTGAACTTTAGTTCTATTTATTAGAGCCGTTACTCAAGTTTGTGTTGTTTACACAATTATTACTTTCATTGTCTCTAAGAGTTATTCTTAACATGGATCATTCTATGTTTTTATGTATTATCATCATTTCCTGAATGTCTTTATATTACTTTCTTATTGTCAGTAGATTTTCGTTATATGTTATATATATATATATATATATATATATATATATATATATATATATATATATATATATATATATATATATATATATATATATATATATATATATATATATATATATATATAAGGTGTGGCGAGAATGGAAAATAATAAATTTTCGATTCTCTTCGATAAGCAGGGGCAACACTTAAAAAGGCTAATCGAAAGATAGTTTTTTGGCTATCTGAGAGAACGCATATTTTAAATGTTACCTTCTCGTGAATGTGAAAAGAGCTCCTTCCGAGGGCTTTGAGGAAGACTGTGTTTACCAAAAATAGCCTTTTAACCGCATAATTAATTGCGTTCCTGCATTAATTTTTCTTAATATATATATATATATATATATATATATATATATATATATATATATATATATATATATATATATAATTATACTATCCTGTCTCATTTTTTTGCTACCTACCTGAAAGACTTTTTAATATCCTCACTTATTTTAGTGTGTTTTTGTGGTTGCAAGAACTAAAATGGCACGGAATAGGGGGAACGTACTAACTAGAAAACCGTAGGCAGAGAGTTATTGTCACTGGAAATATAGGCAAATCTTGCAGTTCCTGAAGGATACGGACCGGAAAAAGCTCGAGAAGTTTAAAAATTCGCGAATGCCGAAAAGAAATTTACATTTTATTTATAGGAAAACCTTTAACAACAACTATTAAAATTGAACTTCCTTTGCCCTCACAGTATATATATATATATATATATATATATATATATATATATATATATATATATATATATATAACTTACAAGATGGAAAAAAAAACCACTACTAATAATGTAAGTAAACATTTTTATTTATTAATATATAAATACATATTAGAAGGGAGAGATTCCTAACATTCTTTTTTCGTTCTTCTTTATTGATTTTAGAGGATTACTATCAAAGTCGGTTTACACCAAGGGTCGTTCATAAGCCCACACCTCTTCGACTTAATAATGGATGTCATTTCTGAAGGAAAAAGGGACCCTTCCCCCTGGTGCATGCTTTTTTCTGCTAATGACATTGTTGTATGCGGCACTAGTAGATTAGAGATTGAAGGGAAGCTGGGGCATTGGAGGGGAGGGGGTCCAAAGTCAGTAGGAAAAAAGCAGAATATCTTAGTTTCTTGGATGACACCAGGGAGAGCTTAGAATACAGGAGGAAATCTTGAAAAGAGTGAGGAACTTTAGATATTTGGAGTCCACCGTTTCAGGTGATGGAGATTTAGACGCTGAGATTGCCCATAGAATTAAAGCGGGGTGGAATAATTGGAAGAAGACATCTGAAATACTATGTGACAAAAAGATTAACATAAGGGCAAAGTGTATAAGACACTGATTAGAGCAGCACTGTTATACGGAGCGGAAACGTGGGCAATAAAGAACACCAAAGAGAGGAAGCTGGAAGTCACCGAGTTGAAGATGCTGAGGTGGAGTAAGGAGGATGGATAAGATCGAGAATGAACGAATAAGAAGAACAATAAAAGTGACAGAAATTTTAAAGAAAATACAGGAAAAGAGACTACAGTGGTATGGGCACCTGATGAGACGAGAGAATGAATATGTAGGAAAGAAGGTGATGCAGATAGAGGTGGAGAGAAGCCGTAACGGTGGAAAGCCGAAAAGACGTTGGAAGGAAAGGGACTCACAGAAGAAGGCACGCAGAACCGAAGCGAGTGGCGAAGGCTTGTCAGAAATGCCGACCCCACCTAAGAGTGGGTAAAAGTGAAGAGAAAGAAGAAGAAGTTTAGCTTTTGTAAGATCTTGAAACAGTTGCTACTTTTTTCATTTATCACATTTCTCTTTATTTTGCAGGCCATTTTAAAGTAAGTAGCAACTCCTGACGAAAACTTGAGCTGGTCATAAAGATTAGAACATGAACATGAAGTTCGAAGTCACAAAATTGATTTCGTTAATTCAGAAAAAATCGCAAAAGTTAGAGGTCGTGAAGTTCGAGGTTTACTTGCAGTTCAATATGGCATCGGTCGCTAGCGGCGTTCCTCAATGATCTGTTCTCAAACCTTTATATATATATATATATATATATATATATATATATATATATATATATATATATATATATATATATTAATTTGTAAATTTGACAGCAGAAGAGGCATTTTTTAGTTTCTTGATAAATTTCATAAATGAAATGATTATCCCTTAAAAGAGAGGGGGGGGGGGCGACCATAAATATCATTTTAAATAACTATTTATTATTCGCCCGAGGCGCCTTTCAACCACATTAGTCAACTTCAGGGGCTATACTGGTAAATGATCAATGATTTTTAAAGAGAGAAATTGGTGTGGTGATAGTTAGAGAAAAAGACAGAATTATATGTGCCAAGTCGGCTGGCAAACTCAGTATTTTTAAGTAATTATTTTGATTCTTACGTTGAAATTTTTTTTATTAGCGTTCAAGCCTTTGTTTTCGTTTGTATTTTAGTATATTAATTGATCTTAGATAAATGACAACGCAGTTATTCTTCTTATTTGTTTTCATTTAAGTAACTTATTGTGTCCACTTCGGATCTTTCTTTTTTTTTTTTAAATATGTCCACTTCGGATCTTTTCTTGAGTTATGTTTGTTTTATTATTTGTTTTTCATTTTTGTCCAGTTCAAATTTGTTTTATCTTCTTTTATTTTATTATCTTTTATTTATATATTGGTATTATATTAGTATGATTTTTAGTTCTTATGTGGCTGTTTTAGTTTATTCCCGGTTTCTCTTGCTGGCGATCTTTCTCCCTTTCTCTTCTTTTTGAAAATCTCGTGTGCGAGATTAAAGCAGGATTCTTCGGTTATCATTATTATTCCTTGTTTCAGAGCTGCTATTAAGTTATCTTCACTTATGTCCGCTTGATACTCATATTTATATTTTTCTTTCTTGATCCCTGAGATGATGTCAGCTGCTTTCGATATTTTAGGTAATGGTGCGGACGGTGAGCCGTATATCTTCAAGTCTATTTCTTCAGTTGTTTTGTAGGTTTTTAGTGCTACAGTGTTGTCCATTGGGACGGTCTCGTCTTTATTCTCAATTTGAATTAAAACAGTGGCGGTTCCTTCTTCGCTAGTGGAGCGTATTTCCGTCTGGATGGCAATAGGAATCGACGTTTTAGGTCTAATGAGGCGGGGGTCTCTAGATGAGGAGCGAGATCTTGGGGTAACGCTTTTCATTGTTTTGATTTGAGCCTGGAACAACTTCCCTGACTGAGGATTGTCCGGAAACCACATCGGCTTGAGCCTGTTATGAATCAACATTTTATTAAGTTCGGTAGCGTAACTACCTGGTTTGATCACATTTGCAAAGTGCGCGTGTAGGATGCACATTACTAGGTCAGGCCTCATTTGCGGGTCTATGTTCAAAAGTGTACTATTCTGTTTTTCCGTTTTGGTTGCTTGAGCGTATGTTGTGGTAGCCTTCTTATTTCTCTCATCTATCGCCTGCTTTTTCTTTTCTGTAACTATGGCTTTCTTTAGTGGACAGGCCATGGATAGGGTACGATGTTGGTTTCCACAGTTAATGCATCTTTTCTGGAGGCGCATACACTCTTTCCATGTATGGTCTTAACTAGCGCATTCAGAACATACTTTACCCTCGAAGGGGAACTCCTTTGTAGGGTGTTTCTCTAGGGCATAACACGAAAAACACACCTGGACCGGAACGAACATCCCACGTTCTATGCAGGATGCAGAGACTTTGGAGTTGAACATCACTAGTCCATTCTCGCAAGCTTTGTTCGCCATATTGGTTGTTTGGAATGTCACTTTAAAAACGTGACTATATTCCTCTCCTTCGCGGGTTTTAAATTTATAAATTTCTTTAACTTTGGACCAATTTTGCTTTGACTCAATTTCATATTGCATTTCCTGTATAGAGTGCAAACCGACGTAAGGGTCTATGCGTCGACATACGATCGATCGCTGAGCTGCAACTTGAGGGGGCACCTTAGGAGTGAGGCCGATCTTCTTGAATTCATCTTTTGACTTTGTACTTAGTAATCTGTCAATATCCTTGGACGTGTCGCATATGGCTAGGTAATCATACGTTTGATCTTTGACTCGGCAAAGCGCAATTCCTAGCTTTGAAAAGGCAAGTTCAAAAACCTTTTCCCGTGTAGGTTTCTCACAGCGCTCAATCACCTTGAGAGGAACGCACTTTTCGCCATAGGGGTCGTCCATGACGGCCCTAAGGCGGTAGTATCCTTTGCAAACCTAACAGGCCCTTGATGCATGCAGAATTCTCCTCGACTCCTTCAAATTTTGAAAGACGGAGCTTCTTGAATTCTCTTGATAGGCATAGAGCAGCTCTATTCAAGTGAAACGCAGTTAGTTACTCGCTCTAAAGAATTTCTGCTCTATAAATAAAAAATATATGTAGATATTGTACAAGATTTTAAGGAGTAAAATAGAAAAATAAACTTGAGATCAAAATGAAAAAATTTTTTGAATTTAAAATGAAACTATTTAGAACGAACATATGTTAGAAAAAATAACAGGAGAAAACAGCAAAACTGACACATCTCTTTCTGAAATAATACTTGATTTGATGCCAATTTGCCTAAAGTTTCGATGCTCACAGTCATCGGTCTGAAATAATTGTTGGTAAAAAGACGTAGATTTCCAGTACAAATTTTTTCATAGATAATGTGAGCTTCATACATAATTTCCTCTTGCAATATAAGGACTGCATATATGATTGAAAAACGACAGGAAAATACATCAAAATTAATGCTCCTCTTTCAGAAATAAGACTTGATGTTACACCGATGTACTTAAAGTTACGATGCTCACAGTCACCGTTTTGAAATGAATATTTGTACATAGACATAGACCTCTTGTAGACCTCATCGAGAAGTTCAACCTTAGACATGAGTTCGTCTTGAATTTTCTTATTTGTTCCGAATTTACATTTTAAATCTGAGCATCGTTCTTTCTCAGTTAAATGCTGACTGTCGGCCTGGCTGGAATGAGTATATTTTATAAAAAGGCCATGTTGGATATAGTAATTGTTAAATTTAGAAATATTTAAAAATACTGAGTATGCCAGACGACCTGGCACATATAACTCTCTCTCTTAATTACACATACTTCTATCTCTTCTCTAACTATCCCCATACCAATTTCTCTCTTTAAACATCATTGATCATTGATCATTTAACAGTATAGCCCCTGAAGATGGCCGATGTGGTTGAAAGGAGCCTCGGGCGAATAATAAATAATGATTTAAAATGCTATTTATGGTCCCCCCTCTTTTAAGGGATAATCATTTATGAAAGTTATCAAGAAACTAAAAAATGCCTCTTCTGCTGTCAAATTTAACAATTACTATATCCAACATGGCCTCTTTATAATATATATATATATATATATATATATATAAGTCCAGAGCTTTGGCAGCGTTATTAATTTTAACTTGTATTTCCTTAATATTTTTTACAAGTTTTTTAACGGAGTCTTCGAGACGAGAAAAAACATCCGCGATTGGCATTCTTTATTCCTAGACGTCTTTCGACGGTGTTAGGTCATCTTCAGGGAATGAACAGAAATGGAATTATGATAATTGTGTACTCAATTTTAGAAGATTGGATAGTGGTTGATAATAGTGGGTGAAAATTAAAGCGGGAGAGTTATTTTGCCCTAGTAGGAAGGCATCGCTTTATGTTTTTCTTTAGATTTTCCTTTTGTCTTATTTTTGTTAAGTCGTGTTTTTCTATGTTTATTTCTTTATGTGTTATTAGTGTGTTCTTTTTATTGTTAGTGTTCCAATTTTTGTGTACTTATTTTTTGGTTAAATTCTTTGAGCATTCAAGCCTTTAATAGCTTTTGGCTCAGCAATTTACCTTATGTTGTTTTAGTGTATTGTTATTTATTTTCATTGCTTTGGTTTCATTTCGGTTGTACTCAGTTAATTTATAGTGTTCCGGTTATGTGTATAGTGATGTAATGTTTTCCTGAGAGCAAATCTTAGTACTTGGGAAGTGGCTACGACTTTTACCCGTAGTCGTCCAGGTATGTTAAGTCTGCCACAGGTTTCCTGTAGTTCCGGAATTACAACATTCGTTAGGGTTGACCAGACTTTTCTTCCCTGTTTTGGGGTGAAGATGTTAAAAGAGTCCAGTCGTTTCCTCCTATGAAGATCTCTTTGCCGATGGTAGTCACGCCTTCTGACTTTGTTGATTATTAGGGATGTGGAGTTTTGGATACGTTGGAGTTTTCTCATTGAGGTCTTGCTGGTCACTTGAGTCATTACTGCGGGGTAGATAAGCTTAGTCCGGACGTACATAAGGTATATTTTCCTAATGTTGGCCGAGCTAAGATGTCTAAAGCTGAATAGCTTGGAGATTTATCTCTTTGCTAGGTTCCGCTTCTCCGTGTAGTGTCTCGAGTATCCGTGGTCGGAGATCTTTAGGCCCAGGGCAGTGTCTTCGGGGGAGTAGCCGTATCTCCTCCCATCGATGATGATAGGCCACGTCGAATTGCGGCTTAGTGGGACGATTTTGAACTTGTCCCTATTTGTTCTAATCTTCCATTGTCTCTCGTACTGGTTGATGTTATTGATTTCCGCTATTGTGCGCATTGCCGGATCCCTTGCTTTCTTCTCCGGGCACAAAACGATCCTGGGTGACGTCATCTGGGAATTGAAGATACATCATGTCCCTGAGTACCGGAGTTGAGTGATCGATGGTAATGACCAAATAAAGCAGTGGGTCAGGCAACTTTCCTGGGGAACGCCCACCTTGAGTTCGAATTCAGGTCCTCTGTATCCTTCGATCATGAGACATGCCCTTCTCTCCATGACAAAGTCAAAAAGGATCCTTTCCAGGATTGGGTCTAGCTGGAGGTTCAGGATATTGTATTGAAGTCCTTCCAGCCAGACTTTATCGAAGGCCTTCTGCACGTCCCTCACTACAATGTCTACATAGTACCCATTCGCTCGGCAAAAGGCTACTTTTTCTGTTAGGAGCACCAGGGCTGTTTTGGTGCCCATTTTTGAACGGAATTCGTGTTGTTGGGGGGTTATACGCTCCTATCTCGCTTAGTTGAGCTTGTAGTCTATTAGCTATAATCTTTTCGAAGATCTTGCAGTGCATCTCCAGATGAGAGATCGAGCCAAAGTTAGCTACCTGGTCTGGGGGCTTGTTCCCTTTCGGGATGAAGATGATTTTTGCCATCTTGTACACGTCAGGAAAGTAGTCTATACTCAGGGCAGCATTCATGGTATTTACCAGTCCCTGAATAATTGGCCTCAGGGCATTCACAAGGTTGTTTCTCGTAATCCCAGACGAGCCTGGTGCCCTTTGTTTGAAGGACCTTATGGTGTTCATAGTCTCTTCGAAGGTGATTGGGCACCCGTGGTCACCCATCTCTCTTTACTGAGATACTTGCGAGTGGGAGTTAGTTCTATGTATCACTGTGCTGAGGTCATCAAGCAGTTGGTCATCGAAGTCCTGGTCAAAGTCGTCGTTCTCCTCAGGGGTTATAACGAAAAATATTTCCAGTATGTCCTGAATCTTATTTTAAAAGACTGGATCCTCAATGATATCTTCCTCATCTTTTATTTGTACTCTGGTTTTGGTGGGCAATCCCCTAAGTTCTCGGATTCTGTTCCAAAAACTTACTGAATTGCCTTCCCTGTCCAGCCTACTAATGATGTCATTCCATATTTCTTTCTGTTTCTATGTGATTGTATGTTTTAATTCCTCGCTTAGTTATCGTATTGTGGCTGTCCTTTCCCGATTTGGGACTGTCCTGCCGATTTCCTCATAGATTTATATATGTTCCCGGGCGATTTCCCTCATCTCGTTCGTCCACTTAGGTTGTGGGAGCATTTTATAGGAGATCATGGGGACGCATCTCTTCGGCTTGAATAAGGAGATTAGTGATGGTGTTTATCTCCCCATCTATCTCTTCAAGATTGCGTCTCCCAGCTCAGCTGGTTGGTATTCGCTGAATATCTATCTATATAGCTCCAAGTTAGCTTTCGCATAACTTTTCCTAAGTGGGATGGGCTTGAGTATTGGAGTAAGCGAGATTGTTGTGATAATCGGGATATGTTCGCTCATTGTGATGTCAAAGAGTAAGTTCCGCTCGCTTACACTATGTTCGGTTGCGTTGCCGAACAATATGTTATGAGGGTCGGGAAATCCGGCCCTACTCTCTGTAGTTTGTCTCTTTTGAGAAGTAGTTCCAGATTCCTTCTCCTTTGGTCTGTGCGACGGTAACCAGACGCTCTGCATCTGGCGTTTAGGTCCCTGCCCAGCAATGCCATTTTTCCGTGCCCGAAGATGCGGAAGAAGTTGGGAATCGGCAGGTAGTTTCGACGGGGCGGCTGATAGGCAGCTGCCACGGTTAGGCTTCCCACCAGGGTTGGGATTTCGACAGCCCTGAACGATTCTTCCAAGTCTGGTAGTGTTTTGTATGTGATGTTTTTCCGGATTGCGACGGCTGCACCGAAGAATCGATCTTGTGTATTTTTTTGTGATTACAGTGTAGTTTGGTATTTTTATTGTGTTAGTTTCTGTGTTTACACTGTGTTCGTAAATGAGAATCAGGTCAAGATCCACTGTACGAAATATGTTTCTGTAGGGAATCGATTTCCATTTCCATCCGTTTACGTTTATTAAGAGTATTTTTACTGTGTTGTTTGTGTTCTCCATGTTTTGTTTGTTTGGTGGGTTTGTAGTTTATGTAAGTTTGTGTATTCCTCTTTTACTTTTTGTTGCCTCTCTTTTTCCCCGTTTTTTATTTTTTCTTACTCTCCTCCCCAGGAGTCCCTATACAGTTTTGTAATCGCTGCCATGAGCACCTCGTCTATTATTGCTTCTTGTATCGAAGCATCGTAAGACCATTTTAATTGACCTGTTCTTAATCCTTTATCAAACTCTTTGATGCTGGGTTGTCTGGGAATGGAGTTATATTAGTTCTCTAGAACTGTATTCTGAGCTTTTTTCCGTCGTATGCGATGGTCTCACAGGGAGCTTTTACCTGGCTCTTACTCCTCGATCTCTTGTTTTCTTTTGGGGGTTGGGCGTATTCCTCATCTTCCGAGGAGGATGCGAAGCTTGAGAGGTTACCCTTAGCTTGCTTTATCTTCCTGGCACCTTGTTTCTCCTTCATCTTCAAGATTCTTCTGGCCTCTATTCTGGGGTCCCTATTTATGGACTTTAGAGGGTGCTTGTGATGTTTCCTAGGATTCGTTATTTGCAATATTTTCTTCTTCTGCTGGAAATGGTGTCACTGGAGCTTCTTCCTCGGGCTGGTATTGTAGTTGCAGAACGTCCCCCGATGGAGGGTTATCCATGGACCACATTTCTTTAAATCCATTCCTCTTGAGCATGGTGTTAAGCTCAGTGGCGAAGCAGCCTGAGTTGGTAAGGTTCCTCACGTTAGTGTATAGAATACACGTGAGGATTTTTGTGGAGTTCTCATTGCCAACCTTCAGGTAAGTTTTTGGAGCGGCACAGTCTATGGTCCTTGCGGGGGTGGCTTTTGCCGCTTGGGCGTAGGAAATATTAACCCTCCTAATTCCCTCCGCATTTTTTTCCTCTGCCTTCCTTTTTAATATTTATTTTTTCCTTGGGCAAGATATGGTTATTGCCCCGTGCTTTTGCCCACAGTTTGGGCATTTTTCTTCGGCTGCCGGGCATTCCTGCTAGCCATGCCTTTTTCCACTGCATCTAGAGCAGGTCACTTCTTGCTCCTTGCACTCTTTTGTGGTGTGGTGTTCAAGCTTGAAGCACCTAAAACATATTTGTACTGGGGTAAACTCTTCCCTCTCAATTTATTCTCCGGTTATTTTTGCATTGAAGAGCAGCAATCTAATCTCCTTCACTTTAGCTACCATCGTTGTGTCTCCAACGATTATTTAGAACACGTGATGGTATTCCATATAAATCTCTTCTGTTCTTGAAAGTTACTATCTCGGTTATCTTAGCCCATTGCTGATTTCTCTCTATCTCATATTTTATATCTTCCTTTGTATGCTCGTCGATCCATGGGTCCATCCTTCGGCATATTACACTTCTGTGAGCCTGGATCTTGGGAGAAGTACTATGCTGGAGGTTTATTTTCCTCAAGATCTTAATTTCTGCATCCTTTGTGAGGGTCTTTATATCATTCTCCTTCTCGCATATAGCGACATATCTTGTCGGAGAGTCGATTAGGCGGAGGATTGCCACACTTAGCCTGCCGAATAAGGTTTCATAAACCTTCTCCTTATTCAGTTTTTCTAGGCCACTTATGGTTCTCAGTGGGACTCTTGCGGCACTCGAGTCCGCCATTTTGGCCTGTGTGTAGCCCCTTGAAGAGGAGAGTGCGCTTATTTTCCCGCTTACCTTATTTTTTGTTTTTGTATAGGGACTCACAAATCTGTATGTTTGTCAGAGTTTTAGGTTTTTCCTTATAGTTTTTTTTTATTTTGTTTGCTTTGGGGAGAAGAGAGCCCCCTTCGCTTACCCGCCGCCTTGATGATGAAGGATTTACCTTTTAAGATAAATGATAACGATGGATGAGATGAATCTGGGTGGGATGCTCTCGGGGGTTTGATTATATGGCGGACTTATTGACCACGCCTCACAACCCCCCGAGCGTGTTTTAATCGACAACGCATCCCAACATACCATTGAGACGGTTGTATGTCCCTCTAATGTCCTGGAAGGGGCCCCCGCCGTGATGAGCAGCGGAGGTAGCAGTCCCCCCCTTGTTCGGAATATTTTCTGACATTGTTATCGACTGTGGGCTACTCCTCTAACTAGCTTCCTCCAATGCCCCTATTATGCAATGTCAACCACTCGGCATAGTTGGGACGGAATTGAATGGCAATCCTCCTTCACATCTGGCAGCAGTTCACGTGGGGGTGCAAGGTCGGGAACTTAAGCAGTCATCTGCTTAAGTGGGACCGCTAAAAAAGAAAGATGAATGATTAGTGATGAATTGTGATGATGAGTACAACAGTATTTCTCTCTTTTGTAATAGCTGGCTTCTAAAAAATTAGAAACCAGAAGTTTCGAGGGCGTTTGGAAAAAATACCTAAACCGTTACCTCCTTTGCCAGGTAACGTGAGGTAAATCTGCCAGACTACTTGAACCAAAAATTCTGAGCTAGCAATGAAATTATTCAGTTAGTTTGGTGTATAGAAAGAACAGAGAGGGACCGCTGTAATACGGCAGTCAGGTAGTTAGAGAGGAGCGTTGCGGAAAATAATTAAGAAAGGGACAGCGAGAGTAGATAGGTCGGTGGCTATACACCGAAGCGAGGTGTTGTTATGAGGGTGTAGGTTATGTGGTATTGACTGGGCGAGGGTTGGGGGAAAGTCAGGGGGGGAGAGGCTGACAGCTCATCCGGAAACGCGTTATTCACGATGCATATTGGTTTATGCGAAGAACGGTACGGGCGGTAGGTGTTCGTGGGCCGCGGGATATCGCAGCGCCATCGCATACCTTTTCACGTGTAGCGAGGTGTAAAGTGGGTCTGTGGTGAGTTTACCGAGTTGTTTTGTAAGTCTGGTGTGAGCGTAAGTGTTGAGAGGAGTTAGTTTGTTGTTGTTGTGTAGTGCGTCCATTCTCGAGTACAGCGGCAGACGGCAGGCGCGCTTCAGAGCAAAGTTCTGAATGCGCTGAGCCTTTCGCTTCCAGGTGTCGCTTGCAGCTACGAGCGACAGTGGGGCGTACGTGAGAATGGGACGCACGAGTGCTTTATATAAGTCTAGTTTTAGTTTTTTACTCGCTGGGTAGAACCTACCCAGCAATGCCTTTGTGCGTGAGGCTCTTGCTTGTATTATGTTTTGGTGTAAGTTGAACTTGAGGGATTTGTCGAATGTTACCCCCAGGATTTTGGTGCACTGTGTGTATGCGAGCCTTGTTGGGTTTTGGTGGATCATGTCTGGTGTGTGTGAGTAGATTTGTAGGTTGTGCATGAAGTGATCTCTAGCGCCGTAGAGTGTCATCTGTGTCTTCTGAGAATTCGTGGCAATCAGCCATTTATCCTCGTAATCTGTCTTCTCGTTAAGTATTCTTTGTGCGTGGAGCGCGATTTCTTCGGAGGCCCGGCCGCTGACGAGAATGGTCACGTCATCAGCGTAGGCCACTATGTATGTGTGAACGCAGTTTTCTGGTGGGCGTGGGGTGTCGTTTGTGAACATAATGTAGAGTGTGGGTGCCAGAACACTTCCATGGAGAACGCCTGAGCGTGGTGTGAAGGGTCTTGAAAGGGTGTTGTTGTATCTGATGTGGCAGCGCCGTCCAGTGAGGTAGTGTGAGAGGAGCCTTCTGGTGCAGAGAGGTAACTCCGTGTTGTTGGTGAGTCTCCAACGGAGTCCCTCGTGCCACACCTTGTCAAAGGCTTTCTCCAAGTCCTTACTAACGGAAAGAGTCTTTTAAAGTATCTGTCGTTTCTTCTGTATTCTGTCATGTACGATGGTCACGGCCACCTAAGTGGACCTGCCTCTCCTGAACCCGTATTGATGGGGGGAGAACCAGTTCCTCTCTTCCAGGAACTCCCGTAGGCGGCAGTTGACCATTCGTTCGAGTATTTTGCCTGGGTGCTCTAATAGAGCGATAGGCCTGTAATTGTTTGGGTGTTTGGGGTCTTTGTGTTGTTTATGAAGGAGTATATTGTGAGAGACATTGAATATTTTAGGGAAGTGGCCTGAGGCTAGTGAGGCGTTGAATAGATGTGTGAGTGTGGGTATATGTCTGCGGGGACGTTATGTATGAGTGTGGCTGGTAGTGTTTGTTTCCTCGACGGTGATTGGAGTGGTAAGTGTGGACGAATATTCGAGCACCTCCATACGTATCAGGGGGAGAAGCCTCAGCTCGTGAGCATGAGTCCGGCACCATTCCTGAATGTCTTGGAAGTGCACCTGCGCATGTGGTTTTGGTGGGTTGTGGGTGTGTACCGTGTCCCAGTGGGACCTGAATGCGTCGAGGATGTCATTAGTATCTGTGAGTGTGTGAATGTTTATTTTCAGTGTTATTGGTTTGGATGGTTCCGTACCCAGCATCCTTTTCACGTGCCGCCAGAAGAAGGAAGGGTCCATGCAACGGGTGTCGTCCGCGATGCGGACGACCTCACGCCACTGCCGGTTCCTATCTAGCTGCACACATTGAAGGATGCGGGCACGTAGTTGGTTGATGTTCTGTTGTCGTGGGCCTCTGGTGTAGTGGTTGTTGTACTGTGTGATAAGTCTCTGTGTGTGTATTGAAAATGGGAAGTGTTTTAAGCAGGTGTAGTTTTTGTGTGGTGAGTGTAGATTACGTGCGGTGGTGATGGTGTCTAAAAGTGAGCACCAGTGGTGGTCTATTTGTCCTGGATTGGTGTTCTCCAGGTCGAGGTTATGTGGTGTGTTTGTGGATATGTGGCTCCTGAATTCAGCCCAGTTTGTGTTTTTGTAGTCGTATAGAGGTGATGTGGGGATGAGTATGGGGGATGTGGATATGAGAAGGCATATTGGTATGTGGTCTGATAGTACGTGGGGACCGGGTGCAATGTGAGTGTAGAAACGTGTGGCATGGTCGTTACGGAAGACCACATCTGGGGATGTGATGCCTCCGCGCGTGCCAAAGAACGTGGGGAAGGCAGAGCGGATGTGCTCGCAGCGGTGACGCCACAAGGCACCGGCCAAGTAACTGCCCGCATCGTTCGTGTTGTTTCAAAGGAGTGTCAAGTGAAAAGCATTGAGGTCCCCCGCGAAGAAGATAGGTAGGTTGTGGTTTGATAGGGCCCGGATTGGGACTTCTAAATTTAGCTGTATTTGTGGTGGTCTGTAGTGTGTGGCCACTATTATGGGGCCAGAGCTTGTGGCAATTTTGCAGGCTAGAAAGGAGGTGTCATGTGTGTTGACGAGGGAGTGGTGTATGTTGCGCTTTACTAGGATCGCAGATCCTAGGTACCGCGCCTGTGGGGATAAGTATGTGTGATAGCCTGCAATGCGGAGTCTGTTGTTGGGAGGGTGTAAGCTGGTGGAGTTCAGTAGTATGATGTCGGGTCTTTGTGTGTTGAGTACACAGTTGGCGACCGTATGGCGAATACCGTGCCAACTGCGTACGTTTATTTGTATTATACTAATGCGACCTATTGTCGTGGTCTTAGTGCGCAGGAGGCTGATTTGCCAGGAATCGTCCCCTTCTCCTTGGTTATTGCCCAGGAGGCATGAGGGACGAGTACCTTGACTCGTGTTGATGTGTGTTTGTGAGGCATGGCCGTGTTATTGGGTGGGGGAGCCGTAGTGGGTGGAGGAGTGTGTTCTGTAGAGGTGGTGGCTTTGGGTGGGGTGGTGTCTTGGTGGGGGGAGTTCGTGACAGAGGTGGGCGGTGTAGAGCTGGAGGATGAAGGGCTGGAAGTGGTTGGGGAGGTACAGATTATGAGAGGAGGGGTGTCGGGGGAGAGAGGAGGTAGGGACGGCGGAGGGGGTGTTAAGGGAGAAGGAGAAGGAGTCGGAGGAGAAGAAGTTGAAAGAAGGGGGGTTGAAGGGGAAGGAGTCTCAGGTAAAGGGGCGGAAGGCGGAGGAGGAGTAGAGTGAGAAGGAGTTGAGTGAGAAGGGGTGTATTGAGAAGGGAAGGATTGAGAAGTAGTGGAGGGGGGAGCAGTAGGGAGCGAGGGAGGAGTGGAGACGACAGGAGAGGGGGGGGGTTGTTTGTCCCGTGTTTTCTACGCGGATGGGGCTTGGGGGTGGGGGTTTTGGGATTGGCACGGGGTGTAGTGGACTGCGAGGGGGTTGGGGTGACAGTGGAAGCTGTGGGAGAGGCGGCGGAGATGGGTGCGAGGGGGGTGGTAGCAGTAGGAGGTAGGCATGGTTTTGATAGAGGGGTGGAAGAGGGGCGAGGAGGATAGGTTGTTTGAATGGGGGCGGGATCAGTGGCTAAGGAAGGTGCTGGGACAGGACAGGCGGCGGGGAGAGCGTGGTGAGAGTGGGGGAGGTGGTTCCCTGCGGGCAGAGGTGTGTACTCGTTGGGGTGGGGAGGAGTGCAGGTCTGGATGTGTGTGCGTCTATTAGAGCGAACACCTTCTCGGGGAAGGTGATTTGCTCTATGCCGTTGGAGGCGAATAGCGTGTTTAGGATATTCGCGTATAGTCGGGGGTCACCCCTCGACATGTCTTTTGCCACCGCTGAGAGCAGGGTGGCCAGGTGTAGTTTGGTTTTTGTGTTGTCGCTGGGGTGGGGTGGGGTGGGAGTGGGGGTGTAGATTGGGGTGGGGGTGGGCGTGTAGAGTGGTGCGGGGGTGGGGGTGGTAGTGTGGTGTGTGGGTGCTTGTAGTAGTGGGGGTCTCTGAGTGTTATGAGCTGGGTGGGGGGAAGGGATGTGTGGGTGGGGTGTGGTTGCTGCAGGGGGGGTTGGGTGCGTCAGGGGTAGAGCAGCGGGAGCCGGCAGCGTAGCGCTGGCAGCAGCGGCGAATGTCATGGTGAGGGGAGGGGGGGGGCGGAGTGTGTGGTTGTATGCGTGTTTGGTTGTGGGTGCCGGATGGCCTCCACGGCGTCGTGTCGTGCCTTACCTAGGTAAGGGCACCTGGGGTTGACGGCGACGTGGTCGCCGCCACAATTTGCACAGTGGGCTGCGGTGAAGGTGCAGGTCGTGTAGTGGTGCCCCACTACATTGCACTTGGAGCAGATTAGGTCTGCAGAGCATGTGTTGGTGCTGTGTCCGGTCTTGTAGCAACGGTGGCATTGTGTTGGTCTTATGTTATGCTGCTCTTCTATGTGTTGAGGGTTTGTGAAGGTGCCGCAGACCTTAATACCTTGGTCTAGCAGCATGTTTTTTGTGTTGTCACTGGACAGTGTTATCACTGCCCAGTTCTTTGACCTGTTAAAGTATAGGTCCTTGACGACCTCCTCCCAGTACTTCTGACAGAGGTGCGAGCGGAGGTCCTCGTCGGTAAAGGCCAACCACAGAGGGTTGGTCCTTGTGACTCGTATCTGGTATCTTTTGATGATACCATCAGCGAGTCTAGTCTGTAGGTTGTGTGTGTTGAGTGTAGTGGTGGCATTTTCGTGGAACGTTAGCGCATCCTCCTGTGAGCGGAAGACGAGCTTGTGGCCTGTGCGTAATTTTATGATGTTCGTGATCGGTGTATCGTGAGTAGAGGCTAGGTTTAGTAATGTGTGGTGGTCGATTGTGTTTGGTGTTGAATCAGTTGTGTGTGTAAGTATGAGGTGTGATGTGTTTGCCATTTTTGATTAGGTTTAACCTTTTTTTTCTTAGTTTGGGAGAACATCCGCCCCGCCAATGAGGACCCCGCGAACATGACTCGGATGTGGTGAAGGGTGATAGATGAATATGGACCTGGTTGGGCTCCTCAGAGGGTGTAAAAACATGGCGGACTTAATGATGACTGAAGCCAGAATCAACTAACTCCAGTCGGGGTGCCGCCCCCTCTATTGGGTTTTGGTTATTTAGCAGTTACGTCCGACATCTCACAGAGACGGAAGAGTCTCCCTTTGTGGTCCTGGACGGTGGCCGCAGGGTAGGTTGTTATGCCTCCCCACGTTTGTAACTGAATCCCAAACCAGGTTGCTTCTTCCTCTGGGTTCCGCAGCGGGGTAAGCCTCAGACCTCCTTTCCCCAGAGTTTTCAATTAGGCCTTTTCTAAGTAGAACGGCATAGTTGCAACGAAGCTATATGTGTAGAGTCACGTTCACGGAGCCAGACATCACGGCGGAGCAGGGATGGGGGGGAGGTTTAGCACGTCATATCAGAATGACGTGCCTGGGAAATAAAGGTATTTTTATTCGAGGGGGGGCAGGGGCTGACTTAGCGGCCTATATAGGTCCGGGGGTATCTAGAAGGTTGGTGAGAATATCGTCCACGAGAAAAATTCGATGATGAACAGGAGTGTCCTGGAGGTGACCTGCCCTCAACGTTTCCTCCTTTGCAGGCAAAGACTTCTCTTAGGTGGTAGTGTTCACGTTGGAATCGATCGCTGTAGGAATTATTCAATCAATCAATCAATTTGTGTATAGAAAGAACAGAGAGGGACTGCTGTAACACGGCAGTCAGGTAGTCAGAGAGGAGCGTTGCGGAAAATAATTAAGAAAGGGACAGCGAGAGTAGATAGGTCGGTGGCTATACACCGAAGCGAGGTGTTGTTATGAGGGTGTAGGTTATGTGGTAATTGACTGGGCGAGGGTTGGGGGCAAGTCAGGGGGGGGGGAGGCTGACAGTCCATCCGGAAACGCGTTATTCACGATGCCATATTGGTTTTTATGCGAAGAATGGTACGGGTGGCAGGTGTTCGTGGGCCGCGGGATATCGCGGCGCCATCGCGTACCTTCTTACATGTAGTGAGGTGTAAAGTGGGTCTGTGGTGAATTTCCTGAGTTGTTTTGTAAGTCTGGTGTAAGCGTAGGTGTTGAGAGGAGTTAGTTTGTTGTTGTTGTGTAGTGCGTCAATTCTCGAGTACAGCGGCGAACGGCAAGCGCGCTTCAGAGCAGAGTTCTGAATGCGCTGAGCCTTTCGCTTCCAGGTGTCGCTCGAAGCTACGAGTGACAGTGGGGCGTAAGTGAGAATGGGACGCACGAGTGCTTTGTATAAGTGTAGTTTTAGTTTTTTACTCGCTGGGTAGAACCAACTCAGCTATGCGTTTGTACGTGAGGCTCTTGCTTGTATTATGTTCTGGTGTAAGTTGAACCTGAGGGATTTGTCGAATGTTACCCCCAGGATTTTGGTGCACTGTGTGTATGCAAGCCTTGTTGGGTTTTGGTGGATCATGTCTGGTGTGTGTGAGTAGATTTGTAGGTTGTGCATGAAGTGATCTCTAGCGCCGTAGAGTGTCATCTGTGTCTTCTGAGGATTCGTGGCAATCAGCCATTTGTCCTCGTAGTCTGTCTTCTCGTCAAGTATTCTTTGTGCGTCGAGCGCGATTTCTTCGGGGGCCCGGCCGCTGACGAGAAAAGGTTCGTCGTCGGCGTAGGCCACTATGTATGTGTGAACGCAGTTTTCTGGTGGGCGTGGGGTGTCGTTTGTGAACATAATGTAGAGTGTGGGTGCCAAAACGCTTCCTTGGGGAACGCCTGAGCGTGGTGTGAAGGGTTTTGAAAGGGTGTTGTTGTATCTGATGTGGCAGCGCCGTCCAGTGAGGTAGTGTGAAAGGAGCCTCCTGGTGCAGAGAGGTAACTCCGTGCTGTTGGCGAGTCTCCAACGGAGTCCCTCGTGCCACACCTTGTCAAAGGCTTTCTCCACGTCCTTACTGACGGAGAGAATCTTTTGGTGTATCTGTCGTTTCTTCTGTATTCTGTCGCGTACGATGGTCACGGCCACCTGAGTGGACCTGCCTCTCCTGAACCCATATTGATGGGGGGAGAACCAGTTCCTCTCTTCCAGGAACTCCCGTAGGCGGCAGTTGACCATTTGTTCGAGTATTTTGCCTAGGTGCTCTAATAGAGAAATAGGCCTGTAATTGTTTGGGTGTTTTGGGTCTTTGTGTTGTTTATGAACGAGTATATTGTGAGAGACTTTGAATATTTTAGGGAAGTAGCCTGAGGCTAGAGAGGCATTGAATAGATGTGTGAGTGTGGGGTATATGTCTGCGGGGAGGTTATGTATTAGTGTGGCTGTTGGCCGGAGGGGCCGGGGGCGCGTTTTGGTGTCGATTTTATGTAGTGTTTTGTTTCCTCGACGGTGATTGGAGTGGTAAGTGTGGACGTATGGTCGAGCACCTCCATACGTATCAGGGGGGCAGGCCTCAGCTCGTGAGCATGAGTCCGGCACCATTCCTGAATGTCTTGGAAGTGCTCCTGCGCATGTGGTTTTGGTGGGTTGTGGGTGTGTACTGTGTCCCAGTGGGACCTGAATGCGTCGAGGATGTCATTGGTGTCTGTGAGTGTGTGGTTGTTTATTTTCAGTGTTATTGGTTTGGATGGTTCCGTACCCAGCATCCTTTTCACGTGCCGCCAGAAGAAGGAAGGGTCCATGCAACGGGTGTCGTCCGCGATGCGGACGACCTCACGCCACTGCCGGTTCCTATCTAGCTGCACGCATTGAAGGATGCGGGCACGTAGTTGGTTGATGTTCTGTTGTCGTGGGCCTCTGGTGTAGTGGTTGTTGTACTGTGTGATAAGTCTCTGTGTGTGTATTGAAAATGGAAAGTGTTTTAAGCAGGTGTAGTTTTTGCGTGGTGAGTGTAGATTACGTGTGGTGGTGATAGTGTCTAAGAGTGAGCACCAGTGGTGGTCTATTTGTCCTGGATTGGTGTTCTCCAGGTCGAGGTTATGTGGTGTGTTTGTGGATATGTGGCTCCTGAATTCAGCCCAGTTTGTGTTTTTGTAATCGTATATAGGTGATGTGGGGATGAGTATGGGGGATGTGCATATGAGAAGGCATATTGGTATGTGGTCTGATAGTACGTGGGGACCGGGTGCAATGTGAGTGTAGAATCGTGTGGCATGGTCGTTACGGAAGACCACATCCGGGTATGTGGTGCCCCCGCGCGGGCCGAAGAACGTGGGGAAGGCAGGGCTGATGTGTTCGCAGCGGTAACGCCGCAAGGCACTGGCCAAGTAACTACCCGCATCGTTCGTATTGTTGGAAAGTAGTGTCGGGTATAGAGTGTTGAGGTCCCCCGCAAAGAAGATAGGTAGGTTGTAGTTTGAAATGGCCCGGAGTGGGACTTCTAAGTTTAGCTGTATTCGTGGCAGTCTGTAATGTGTGGCCACTATTATGGGGCCAGAGCTTGTGTCGATTTTTCAGGCTAGAAAGGAGGTTTCGCGTGTGTTGACGAGGGAGTGGTGTATGTTGCGCTTTACTAGGATCGCAGATCCTAGGTACCGCGCCTGTGGGGATAAGTATGTGTGATAGCCTGCAATGCGGAGTCTGTTGTTGGGAGGGTGTAAGCTGGTGGAGTTCAGTAGTATGATGTCGGGTCTTTGTGTGTTGAGTACACAGTTGGCGACCGTATGGCGAATACCGTGCCAACTGCGTACGTTTATTTGTATTATACTAATGCGACCTATTGTCGTGGTCTTAGTGCGCAGGAGGCTGATTTGCCAGGAATCGTCCCCTTCTCCTTGGTTATTGCCCAGGAGGCATGAGGGACGAGTACCTTGACTCGTGTTGATGTGTGTTTGTGAGGCATGGCCGTGTTATTGGGTGGGGGAGCCGTAGTGGGTGGAGGAGTGTGTTCTGAAGGGGTGGTGGCTTTGGGTGGGGTGGTGTCTTGGTGGGGGGAGTTCGTGACAGAGGTGGGCGGTGTAGAGCTGGAGGATGAAGGGCTGGAAGTGGTTGGGGAGGTACAGATTATGAGAGGAGGGGTGTCGGGGGAGAGAGGAGGTAGGGACGGCGGAGGGGGTGTTAAGGGAGAAGGAGAAGGAGTCGGAGGAGAAGAAGTTGAAAGAAGGGGGGTTGAAGGGGAAGGAGTCTCAGGTAAAGGGGCGGAAGGCGGAGGAGGAGTAGAGTGAGAAGGAGTTGAGTGAGAAGGGGTGTATTGAGAAGGGAAGGATTGAGAAGTAGTGGAGGGGGGAGCAGTAGGGAGCGAGGGAGGAGTGGAGACGACAGGAGAGGGGGGGGGTTGTTTGTCCCGTGTTTTCTACGCGGATGGGGCTTGGGGGTGGGGGTTTTGGGATTGGCACGGGGTGTAGTGGACTGCGAGGGGGTTGGGGTGACAGTGGAAGCTGTGGGAGAGGCGGCGGAGATGGGTGCGAGGGGGGTGGTAGCAGTAGGAGGTAGGCATGGTTTTGATAGAGGGGTGGAAGAGGGGCGAGGAGGATAGGTTGTTTGAATGGGGGCGGGATCAGTGGCTAAGGAAGGTGCTGGGACAGGACAGGCGGCGGGGAGAGCGTGGTGAGAGTGGGGGAGGTGGTTCCCTGCGGGCAGAGGTGTGTACTCGTTGGGGTGGGGAGGAGTGCAGGTCTGGATGTGTGTGCGTCTATTAGAGCGAACACCTTCTCGGGGAAGGTGATTTGCTCTATGCCGTTGGAGGCGAATAGCGTGTTTAGGATATTCGCGTATAGTCGGGGGTCACCCCTCGACATGTCTTTTGCCACCGCTGAGAGCAGGGTGGCCAGGTGTAGTTTGGTTTTTGTGTTGTCGCTGGGGTGGGGTGGGGTGGGAGTGGGGGTGTAGATTGGGGTGGGGGTGGGCGTGTAGAGTGGTGCGGGGGTGGGGGTGGTAGTGTGGTGTGTGGGTGCTTGTAGTAGTGGGGGTCTCTGAGTGTTATGAGCTGGGTGGGGGGAAGGGATGTGTGGGTGGGGTGTGGTTGCTGCAGGGGGGGTTGGGTGCGTCAGGGGTAGAGCAGCGGGAGCCGGCAGCGTAGCGCTGGCAGCAGCGGCGAATGTCATGGTGAGGGGAGGGGGGGGGCGGAGTGTGTGGTTGTATGCGTGTTTGGTTGTGGGTGCCGGATGGCCTCCACGGCGTCGTGTCGTGCCTTACCTAGGTAAGGGCACCTGGGGTTGACGGCGACGTGGTCGCCGCCACAATTTGCACAGTGGGCTGCGGTGAAGGTGCAGGTCGTGTAGTGGTGCCCCACTACATTGCACTTGGAGCAGATTAGGTCTGCAGAGCATGTGTTGGTGCTGTGTCCGGTCTTGTAGCAACGGTGGCATTGTGTTGGTCTTATGTTATGCTGCTCTTCTATGTGTTGAGGGTTTGTGAAGGTGCCGCAGACCTTAATACCTTGGTCTAGCAGCATGTTTTTTGTGTTGTCACTGGACAGTGTTATCACTGCCCAGTTCTTTGACCTGTTAAAGTATAGGTCCTTGACGACCTCCTCCCAGTACTTCTGACAGAGGTGCGAGCGGAGGTCCTCGTCGGTAAAGGCCAACCACAGAGGGTTGGTCCTTGTGACTCGTATCTGGTATCTTTTGATGATACCATCAGCGAGTCTAGTCTGTAGGTTGTGTGTGTTGAGTGTAGTGGTGGCATTTTCGTGGAACGTTAGCGCATCCTCCTGTGAGCGGAAGACGAGCTTGTGGCCTGTGCGTAATTTTATGATGTTCGTGATCGGTGTATCGTGAGTAGAGGCTAGGTTTAGTAATGTGTGGTGGTCGATTGTGTTTGGTGTTGAATCAGTTGTGTGTGTAAGTATGAGGTGTGATGTGTTTGCCATTTTTGATTAGGTTTAACCTTTTTTTTCTTAGTTTGGGAGAACATCCGCCCCGCCAATGAGGACCCCGCGAACATGACTCGGATGTGGTGAAGGGTGATAGATGAATATGGACCTGGTTGGGCTCCTCAGAGGGTGTAAAAACATGGCGGACTTAATGATGACTGAAGCCAGAATCAACTAACTCCAGTCGGGGTGCCGCCCCCTCTATTGGGTTTTGGTTATTTAGCAGTTACGTCCGACATCTCACAGAGACGGAAGAGTCTCCCTTTGTGGTCCTGGACGGTGGCCGCAGGGTAGGTTGTTATGCCTCCCCACGTTTGTAACTGAATCCCAAACCAGGTTGCTTCTTCCTCTGGGTTCCGCAGCGGGGTAAGCCTCAGACCTCCTTTCCCCAGAGTTTTCAATTAGGCCTTTTCTAAGTAGAACGGCATAGTTGCAACGAAGCTATATGTGTAGAGTCACGTTCACGGAGCCAGACATCACGGCGGAGCAGGGATGGGGGGGAGGTTTAGCACGTCATATCAGAATGACGTGCCTGGGAAATAAAGGTATTTTTATTCGAGGGGGGGCAGGGGCTGACTTAGCGGCCTATATAGGTCCGGGGGTATCTAGAAGGTTGGTGAGAATATCGTCCACGAGAAAAATTCGATGATGAACAGGAGTGTCCTGGAGGTGACCTGCCCTCAACGTTTCCTCCTTTGCAGGCAAAGACTTCTCTTAGGTGGTAGTGTTCACGTTGGAATCGATCGCTGTAGGAATTATTCAATCAATCAATCAATTTGTGTATAGAAAGAACAGAGAGGGACTGCTGTAACACGGCAGTCAGGTAGTCAGAGAGGAGCGTTGCGGAAAATAATTAAGAAAGGGACAGCGAGAGTAGATAGGTCGGTGGCTATACACCGAAGCGAGGTGTTGTTATGAGGGTGTAGGTTATGTGGTAATTGACTGGGCGAGGGTTGGGGGCAAGTCAGGGGGGGGGGAGGCTGACAGTCCATCCGGAAACGCGTTATTCACGATGCCATATTGGTTTTTATGCGAAGAATGGTACGGGTGGCAGGTGTTCGTGGGCCGCGGGATATCGCGGCGCCATCGCGTACCTTCTTACATGTAGTGAGGTGTAAAGTGGGTCTGTGGTGAATTTCCTGAGTTGTTTTGTAAGTCTGGTGTAAGCGTAGGTGTTGAGAGGAGTTAGTTTGTTGTTGTTGTGTAGTGCGTCAATTCTCGAGTACAGCGGCGAACGGCAAGCGCGCTTCAGAGCAGAGTTCTGAATGCGCTGAGCCTTTCGCTTCCAGGTGTCGCTCGAAGCTACGAGTGACAGTGGGGCGTAAGTGAGAATGGGACGCACGAGTGCTTTGTATAAGTGTAGTTTTAGTTTTTTACTCGCTGGGTAGAACCAACTCAGCTATGCGTTTGTACGTGAGGCTCTTGCTTGTATTATGTTCTGGTGTAAGTTGAACCTGAGGGATTTGTCGAATGTTACCCCCAGGATTTTGGTGCACTGTGTGTATGCAAGCCTTGTTGGGTTTTGGTGGATCATGTCTGGTGTGTGTGAGTAGATTTGTAGGTTGTGCATGAAGTGATCTCTAGCGCCGTAGAGTGTCATCTGTGTCTTCTGAGGATTCGTGGCAATCAGCCATTTGTCCTCGTAGTCTGTCTTCTCGTCAAGTATTCTTTGTGCGTCGAGCGCGATTTCTTCGGGGGCCCGGCCGCTGACGAGAAAAGGTTCGTCGTCGGCGTAGGCCACTATGTATGTGTGAACGCAGTTTTCTGGTGGGCGTGGGGTGTCGTTTGTGAACATAATGTAGAGTGTGGGTGCCAAAACGCTTCCTTGGGGAACGCCTGAGCGTGGTGTGAAGGGTTTTGAAAGGGTGTTGTTGTATCTGATGTGGCAGCGCCGTCCAGTGAGGTAGTGTGAAAGGAGCCTCCTGGTGCAGAGAGGTAACTCCGTGCTGTTGGCGAGTCTCCAACGGAGTCCCTCGTGCCACACCTTGTCAAAGGCTTTCTCCACGTCCTTACTGACGGAGAGAATCTTTTGGTGTATCTGTCGTTTCTTCTGTATTCTGTCGCGTACGATGGTCACGGCCACCTGAGTGGACCTGCCTCTCCTGAACCCATATTGATGGGGGGAGAACCAGTTCCTCTCTTCCAGGAACTCCCGTAGGCGGCAGTTGACCATTTGTTCGAGTATTTTGCCTAGGTGCTCTAATAGAGAAATAGGCCTGTAATTGTTTGGGTGTTTTGGGTCTTTGTGTTGTTTATGAACGAGTATATTGTGAGAGACTTTGAATATTTTAGGGAAGTAGCCTGAGGCTAGAGAGGCATTGAATAGATGTGTGAGTGTGGGGTATATGTCTGCGGGGAGGTTATGTATTAGTGTGGCTGTTGGCCGGAGGGGCCGGGGGCGCGTTTTGGTGTCGATTTTATGTAGTGTTTTGTTTCCTCGACGGTGATTGGAGTGGTAAGTGTGGACGTATGGTCGAGCACCTCCATACGTATCAGGGGGGCAGGCCTCAGCTCGTGAGCATGAGTCCGGCACCATTCCTGAATGTCTTGGAAGTGCTCCTGCGCATGTGGTTTTGGTGGGTTGTGGGTGTGTACTGTGTCCCAGTGGGACCTGAATGCGTCGAGGATGTCATTGGTGTCTGTGAGTGTGTGGTTGTTTATTTTCAGTGTTATTGGTTTGGATGGTTCCGTACCCAGCATCCTTTTCACGTGCCGCCAGAAGAAGGAAGGGTCCATGCAACGGGTGTCGTCCGCGATGCGGACGACCTCACGCCACTGCCGGTTCCTATCTAGCTGCACGCATTGAAGGATGCGGGCACGTAGTTGGTTGATGTTCTGTTGTCGTGGGCCTCTGGTGTAGTGGTTGTTGTACTGTGTGATAAGTCTCTGTGTGTGTATTGAAAATGGAAAGTGTTTTAAGCAGGTGTAGTTTTTGCGTGGTGAGTGTAGATTACGTGTGGTGGTGATAGTGTCTAAGAGTGAGCACCAGTGGTGGTCTATTTGTCCTGGATTGGTGTTCTCCAGGTCGAGGTTATGTGGTGTGTTTGTGGATATGTGGCTCCTGAATTCAGCCCAGTTTGTGTTTTTGTAATCGTATATAGGTGATGTGGGGATGAGTATGGGGGATGTGCATATGAGAAGGCATATTGGTATGTGGTCTGATAGTACGTGGGGACCGGGTGCAATGTGAGTGTAGAATCGTGTGGCATGGTCGTTACGGAAGACCACATCCGGGTATGTGGTGCCCCCGCGCGGGCCGAAGAACGTGGGGAAGGCAGGGCTGATGTGTTCGCAGCGGTAACGCCGCAAGGCACTGGCCAAGTAACTACCCGCATCGTTCGTATTGTTGGAAAGTAGTGTCGGGTATAGAGTGTTGAGGTCCCCCGCAAAGAAGATAGGTAGGTTGTAGTTTGAAATGGCCCGGAGTGGGACTTCTAAGTTTAGCTGTATTCGTGGCAGTCTGTAATGTGTGGCCACTATTATGGGGCCAGAGCTTGTGTCGATTTTTCAGGCTAGAAAGGAGGTTTCGCGTGTGTTGACGAGGGAGTGGTGTATGTTGCGCTTTACTAGGATCGCAGATCCTAGGTACCGCGCCTGTGGGGATAAGTATGTGTGATAGCCTGCAATGCGGAGTCTGTTGTTGGGAGGGTGTAAGCTGGTGGAGTTCAGTAGTATGATGTCGGGTCTTTGTGTGTTGAGTACACAGTTGGCGACCGTATGGCGAATACCGTGCCAACTGCGTACGTTTATTTGTATTATACTAATGCGACCTATTGTCGTGGTCTTAGTGCGCAGGAGGCTGATTTGCCAGGAATCGTCCCCTTCTCCTTGGTTATTGCCCAGGAGGCATGAGGGACGAGTACCTTGACTCGTGTTGATGTGTGTTTGTGAGGCATGGCCGTGTTATTGGGTGGGGGAGCCGTAGTGGGTGGAGGAGTGTGTTCTGTAGAGGTGGTGGCTTTGGGTGGGGTGGTGTCTTGGTGGGGGGAGTTCGTGACAGAGGTGGGCGGTGTAGAGCTGGAGGATGAAGGGCTGGAAGTGGTTGGGGAGGTACAGATTATGAGAGAAGGGGTGTCGGGGGAGAGAGGAGGTAGGGACGGCGGAGGGGTGGTGGAGGGAGAAGGGGAAGGAGTAAGAGAAGAAGTAGTTGAAGGAAGGGGGGTTGGAGGGGAAGGAGTCTTAGGTGAAGGGGCGGAAGGCGGAGGAGGAGGGGAGTGAGAAGGAGTAGAGTGAGAAGGGGTGTATTGAGAAGGGGAGGATTGAGAAGGAGTGGAGTGGGAAGCAGTAGGGAGCGAGGAAGGAGTGAAGACAGGAGAGAGGGGGGTTTGTTTGTCCCGTGTTTTCTACGCGGATGGGGATTGGGGGTGGGGTTTTTGGGGTTGGCACGGGGTGTAGTGGACTGCGAGGGGGTTGGAGTGACAGTGGAGGCTGTGGGATAGGAGGCGGAGATGGGTGCGAGGGAAGTGGTGGCAGTGGGAGGTAGGCGGGGTTTTGATAGAGGGGTGGAAGAAGCGCGAGGAGGGTAGGTTGTGTGAATGGGGGCTGGAGCAGTGGCTAAGAAAGGTGCAGGGACACGACAGACGGCGGGGAGACCGTGGTGAGAGTGGGGGCAGGGGTGTGTACCCGTTGGGGTGGGGAGGAGTGCAGGTCTGGATGTGTGTGCGTCTATTAGAGCGAACACCTTCTCGGGGAAGGTGATTTGCTCTATGCCGTTGGAGGCGAATAGCGTGTTTAGGATATTCGCGTATAGTCGGGGGTCACCCCTCGACATGTCTTTTGCCACCGCTGAGAGCAGGGTGGCCAGGTGTAGTTTGGTTTTTGTGTTGTCGCTGGGGTGGGGTGGGGTGGGAGTGGGGGTGTAGATTGGGGTGGGGGTGGGCGTGTAGAGTGGTGCGGGGGTGGTAGTGTGGTGTGTGGGTGTTGGTAGTAGTGGGAGTCTCTGATTGTTATGAGCTGGGGTGGGGGGGAGGGATGTGTGGGTGGGGTGTGGTTGCTGCAGGGGGGGGGTCGGGGGTTGAGCAGGGGGAGCCGGCAGCGTAGGGCTGGCAGCAGCGGCGAATGACATGGTGAGGGGAGGGGGTGCGGGTCGGGGTGTGTGGTTGTGTGTGTGTTTGGTTGTGGGTGCCGGATGGCCTCCGCGGCGTCGTGGCGTGCCTTATCTAGGTAAGGGCACCTGGGGTTGACGGCGACGTGGTCGCCGCCACAGTTTGCACAGCGGGCTGTGGTAGGGGTGCAGGTCGTGTAGTGGTGCCTCACTACATTGCACTTGGAGCAGATTAGGTCTCCAGTACATGTGTTGGTGCTGTGACCGGTTTTATAGCACCGGTGGCATTGTGTGGGTCTTATGTTGTGCTGTTCTTCAATGTGTGTAGGGTTTGTGAGGGTGCCGCAGACCTTGATGCCTTGGTCTAGCAGCATGTTTTTGGTGTTGTCACTGGACAGTGTAATTACTGCCCAGTTTTTTGACCTGTTGAAGTATAGGTCCTTGATGACCTCCTCCCCGTACTCCTGACGGAGGTGCGAGCGAAGGTCCTCATTTGTAAAGGCCAACAACAAAGGGTTGGTCCTTGTGACTCGTATCTGATATCGTTTCATGATACCGTCAGCGAGTCTAGTCTGCAGGTTGTGTGTGTTGAGTGTAGTGGTGGCATTTTCGTGGAACGTTAGCGCGTCCTCCTGTGAGCGGAAGACGAGCTTGTGGCCTGTGCGTAGTTTTATTATGTTGGTTATTGGTGTGTCGTGGGTGGAGGCTAGGTTTAGTAATGTGTGGTGGTCGATTGTGTCGGGTGCTGGTTCTGTGGTGTTCGTTAGGATAAGGTGTGAAGTGTTTGCCATTTTTATTCTTAACGCTTTTTACTTAGATTTGGGAAGGCCCCCGCCCCGCCCATGAGGACCCCGTGAACATGATTCGGATGTGGTGAAGGGTGATGGATGATTTTATGGACCTGGTTGGGCTCCTCAGAGGGTGTAAAAACATGGCGGACTTAATGATGACTGAAGCCAGAATCAACTAACTCCAGTCGGGGTGCCGCCCCCTCTATTGGGTTTTGGTTATTTAGCAGTTACGTTTGACATCTCACAGAGACGGAAGAGTCTCCCTTTGTGGTCCTGGACGGTGGCCGCAGGGTAGGTTGTTATGCCTCCCCACGTTTGTAACTGAATCCCAAACCAGGTTGCTTCTTCCTCTGGGTTCCGCAGCAGGGTAAGCCTCAGACCTCCTTTCCCCAGAGTTTTCAATTAGGCCTTTTCTAAGTAGAACGGCATAGTTGCAACGAAGCTATATGTGTAGAGTCACTTTTACGGAGCCAGACATCACGGCGGAGCAGGGATGGGGGGGGGGGATGTTGCACGTCATATCAGAATGACGTGCCTGGGAAATAAAGGTATTTTTATTCGGGGTGGGGGGTGGGGGCAGGGGGTGCTTAAGGTCCTATTTAGGTCCGGGGGTCTCTTGTAGATGGTGAAATCTCGTCCTCGAGAAAAATTCGTTGGTGAGCGGGAGTGTCCTGGAGGTGACTTCCCTCAACGTTACCTCCTTTGCTGGCTAAGACTTCTCTTAGGTTGTAGAGCTCACGTAGAAATTCGATCGCTGTATCGAATTATTCACAAATTGCTACCCTATATATAGTCTTTCTGAGTGAACATAAGTATTGAAAAAAATTAGCCAATCATGGTGCTGAAATTTCAAGTTGCTCACGCTAGTAGGCAATCTCGTGATAGCGGCAGCATACCAACCACCTCGACGATCGTACCTGCCCCTCACTAACTTCTTCACCCTGTTCTGCCACGGCATAATGGTTTTCTTCGGAAGAGACCTCAATGCAAGATGCCAAACGGCTGGCTATGATAACACGAGCAACAGAGGCCATAACTTGGAGATCATTATGCGTCGGAAAAACATTCAGAGGATAGGGCAGATTTCCGACCTATATCACCCCTCATGCAGCAACAAATCACGACATAATCATGGCAAGTGACGGCTTCCCCTTTAATTACCATAGCGAGCCGAGCCCAACAATTCCCAGCGACCATTTAGCGATCTTGACAACCATCTCACTCGCACTGATCCAGCTTTCGTTCCCTCTCTGTAAAAGCTACGTTTCGGTCAACTTGGAACGCTATAGGTAAATTCTAGGCAGATATGTACCAGTGGACCTAAGCGGGCAATATTAGAAGAAATCGACGGAGAAATGGAGAGGATAACAGCCAGCATCATCGAGGCTGAACGCGAGTGTGTACCTATGAACAGGTACAAAATTCCTCCACAACCCAGATGGACTAAGGAGATGAAAGAGATCGCTAGGGAACACGGGATGTGTATGAAGAAATCAGCAGAGTAGGTACAAATCGGGAAAGAAGCTCGCTGCTACGTCGCCTGAGTGAAGATCTGAAGCAGGCTATTAACCAGCAACAAGATCAAATATGGGAGAGCTTGATAGCCAAAGTGGATAGCGAAGTGAGACCCGAAAGGTTCTGGCGATCAATAAAGAAATTAAAAGGACTACCAAAAAGAGAAAAGACCCGCATTAAGAACGGGCAATGACTTTTTGGCGGATCCGGCGGTTTCGGAAGAGAGATTCCGCACGTTCTGGAAGGAAATCTTCTCAATTAAACCTGAGGACAATACGGAATTCGACCAGGAATTCGAAGGCCAGCTGATTGAAGATCTTAATAAAAGAATACATCGAACGCACCCACAGGCCTATGTCGACGAAGGGAGGGAGATGGCAGGCTATGACAGACAAATAACACCTGAAGAGGTCATGGCGACCATAAAATCCTTTGAACAAAAGACAACAGGCTGGACGAGCATCACTAAAAACAACGTAGTGCATGCCCCCGGCAGATCATTCAGGGAATAACGAAAAATTACAACGCTTCCCTGAATACAGGCTACTTCCCGGATGGTCTAAAAATGGGCAAAAAATTTTTTAGACCAAAGGGAGAAGAAGCCCCTGGATCAACTGGTGGATTACAGGCTAATATGCCTCCTCGAGTTCGTAGGCAAAGTCTACGAGAAGCTTCTGGCTAACAGGCTACAAGACCAGCTAACAGAGCTAGAAGCCCACAACCCTCAGCAACACGGGTTCCGGAAGAGAAGGGATACTGATACTGCCCTCGCCCTTCTCCCCGAAAAAACTTGCTCACTTTAAAACTGAGGGGAAATACGTAGACGTGGTGTTGCGTGATGTACAAATGGCCTTCGATAAGGTTTGGCTGAGAGATCTACAATACAAGATCTTAGGCCTCCAGCTAAACCCAATCCTTGAAAGGGCCCTCTGTGACTACATCTTGGAAAGGAAAGCCCAAATCTTGATGGAGAGCTACAGAGAGCCCGAATTCAAACTTGAGTCGGATGTTCCACAAGGTAGCTGTCTGAGTCCACTGCTGTACCTAGTGTATACATTAGACCTACCTGCTTCAGTTGGAGAGGATGTGATGTATCTGCAATTTGCAGATGACATCACTCAAATTATCCCCAGTACTTACAAGAACGCTAGAGTTCAAGCAAGGGAGACAGCTACCGAAATCGAAAACTTTAATCGATACGAAAGAAAGTGGAAGATTAAAAGCAACCACCGAAAGTTCCAAATTCTTCCAGTAAATCGACGGAAAATTGACGACGTCATAGTTAATGATGAAGTTTACCCTTACACCAACAGGCGTAAAGTCCTAGGTCTACGCATCACCTCAACCGGGTATAAGATGCACATTAAAGACAGAATCTCCCTAGCCAAGAGAGAGCTTGGAAAATTATATACATATATTCAAAAGCTTCAGCTCAAGTAATATAAAAAAAGCTGTTCCCTGCTCTGATACGCTCAGTAGCGGTCATGCAGGCCGCGGATTCTCACTCTCTCAGCCTAAATGCAGAGAGTGCAGAACAAAGCAGCCCTGCTGATAGATGGAGTGCACAGGATGAACCATATTCAGTAGACAGAACTGCATGCAAGAGCAGGACTGAAACCACTGAATATGGAACTCCAGAGGCTAGGGAGAAAGACCTGGGTCAAAATCGAAGAAGAGATAGTCCCAAAATTGGACACCGACATAGACATTCCGAAAGCTCAAATTGGACGCGCCATCATGAGAGTCCTATTACCGAGTGGGAGAACATGCTCCCGGGAGAACTAAAATGAAATATTCACCTAACCACGACCAAAAAGAACAAATACAAGGACAAAAGAGCCGAAATGCCCAACCACAATTAGAATACCAAACAATTATAATGAAAATTAAATAATAATATTAAAAAGAGGCGAAGTGCCCACGACAATTAAACAAGAACAAAATGAGGCAAACTGCCCACAATGAAAAACAAAAGAATAAATGAATAAAAGAGGCAAAATGCCCACAAAACGATAAATAGCATATATTATAATTGAAAGGCTTGAATGCCATGACGGTGGAAATAGAAAAAGTTTATTTATATAATTATAAAAAAGAAGAAAAAAATAAATAAACAAATATAAATAAAAAATAAATAAATAAAATAAACAACGAGAGAGTGAAAGATAATATAAAACAAACAACTGCAACAATGGTAGCAAAGTGGCTAACCCCACCACCGGAAAACACTGTTGGTACAGAAGAGAGTAAGGAAAAGAAAAGAGAAAAACTCAAGAGATGCCCTCTACACCAAAGCAATACTCAACTTCTATTTTACCTCTCTTTATCTAATACACATTTCAACAATTTCTTCATCTCATCATAATTCCATTTGTGTTCAGTCCCTGATGTTGACCTAACACGGTCGAAAGACGTCTAGGAATAAAGAATGTCATTCGCGGATGTTTTTTCTCACCTCGAAGACCCCGTTAAAAAACTTGTAAGAAATATTAAGGAAATACAAGTTAAAATTAATAACGCTGCCACAGCTGTGGACTTCAATAGTACATGCATATAACAGGGCCTTTTACCTAATTATATATAAATATATATATATATATATATATATATATATATATATATATATATATATATATATATATATATATATATATATATATATATATATCTATCTATATATATATATATATATATATATATATATATATATATATATATATATATATATATATATATATATATAAGAGAACGATATTTTTCTTTAGTAAAATATTTTCAAAAATATACTGAGTAGATAAATAAAATTTCCATGGTACATAAAGGCATGCATTTAATGAATTGTATTAAGAATTATATGCAGTCGTATATGCAAGAAATGATAATAAACAAATTAACAAAATAAAATAATGACGCGTGCAAAATAAGAAAATCACAGAATTTCTTAGCATGGCAGCAATTTATTGTGTAAAATCTTAAAAAATTGTAGAAGGGATGGGGGGAGGGAGTAATTCAATGTGGACAAGTCTAATGAAATGTATATAGGTGGTGATGATCTAGAACAGATTATAATATGGGTGTTCAAATTTCGAACGCGGTCAACATGAAAAAGGATTTAAGTGTCCTAATCACGAATTATCTCACAATTTTGAAGCAATCCACTGTAATGCCACTGTGATAGAATGGGTTGAGGCCGTGTTAATTTCAACCACCATCACATGTTATTTAAAACCACGATGCTGCC
The DNA here is from genome assembly GCA_963969495.1 of Ceratothoa steindachneri. Classification (NCBI taxonomy): domain Eukaryota; kingdom Metazoa; phylum Arthropoda; class Malacostraca; order Isopoda; family Cymothoidae; genus Ceratothoa; species Ceratothoa steindachneri. The sequence goes on along the minus strand of OZ018318.1, from coordinate 27,065,779 downwards.
CACGTGCATCTTCGCTTTGAAGCCTGGGGCCTTATCGCAGCCACCTGAGTCAATGTTTAAACAAGGAGGTTTATCTTTCCCTGTTTGCCCCATGCGCCGACCTCACCAGATTGAGTTAGGCTTATGGGCAGATAAGGCATTGTTCCCAGGCTCGGCTGTGCATTCCCTCGAAGCTCCCACTCCATTGTCCCCCACGCCAAGGGGATGTCCTGACTATTTATTTGGAAACTTAACCACTTAGATCAGATTGGAGATCCAGATTTTCGTCGCGAAACATCACTACGACCCACTCTCACCTTGTGCGCCAAGGGACCTCGACCTCGAGATTCACCATCACTTGTCCAGAAGGAGGACAATATCCCTTGAGTGCCAAGGTTCGAGCCTTTCGTGACGCCAAGTCCACAAGGCTTCCCCTGTTGTTCAGAAAGAGAACAACTTTAGAACAGCCATTGTTCTTTTGAGCCCGTTGACAAGAAACGGTTCTCACCCCCCCCCTGTTGTTCTGAAGAGAACAACGTAGAACAGCCATTGTTCTTTCGAGTCCGTTGACAAGAAATGGTTCTCACCCTTCCCCTGTTGTTCAAAAAGAGAACAACGTTAGAACAGCCATTGTTCGTTTGAGCCCGTTGACAAGAAACGGTTCTCCCCCCCCCTCATGTTGTTCAGAAGAGAACAACGTAGAACAGCCATGGTTCTTTTGAGCCCATTCACCAAGAAACGGTTCTCACCCTTCCCCCTTGTTGTTCAGAAGAGAACAACATTAGAACAGCCATTGTTCTCGAGCCCGTAGACAAGAGACGGTTCTCAGCCTCCCCCCTGTTGTTCAGAAGAGAACAACGTAGAACATACATTGTTCTTTAAGCCGTTCGTCAAGAAACGGGTCTCATTCACAAGACGCCACGTCAGGATCATTTAATCCCCGCCTTCGGCTGGAACTTGCCAGCGGACCGAAAATTCTTTCACGTCGCCTTCCTCTGCATAACAAGTATAATTACGTAAGCCGAATGTTACCTTTGAGTATTTAACCCTTTTGTCAACTCTATCCTGTGCTTTAAATGGTTTAGCGAACCATCCCCTCCCTTTAACTTTATATTTGTTTTACCTTTTTAAATCTTTTAATCCTCGGAGTAGCTCGAGTCCCCACGACCCTTTCCATTCTCTGTTTATGTCAATATTTTCCGTTTTGTGTGTTGTTGATAGTTATTATTAATAAAACTCTATTTTATTAATGATAGCAATATTATTATCCTTGAGCTCAGTTCCACTTCTTAAGCATATCGAAGATACATAATATTGGCCAGCCAGACATCCACGCACTCTAAAGTTAATAAAATAAGTTCCCTCAACGAATAGTTATATATGGTATATCGTCGAGAGTCCATTCTATGACATATATATACTATAAAAATTTGGTATCAAGTGTGTAAGGTTTAACGCTATATCTTTGCAAACACTAGTCTCAGTCGAGTAAAGCATAGTGTTATTCGCTATAATAATAGAGTATAGTAGTTCCCTTTTGTTTTAACGATTGCTATCCCATTTTTTGAAACTTAAGAAGCTGGAGTAGCTCAAGGAACTGTTATAATAATTTGTGTGTGTTCTTTTGTAATTTTAGTTTATGGTTATTTAGATCGAGAAACCAAGTACGAATAGGTCAGTGCCCATATTTAGGTAGGCTAATTCTATAGAGGCATAATTCTTGTTGCAAGGAATTTTAGTTGGTTGACTATTGCGCCCCCAAGTGCAAATATGACTCAGTTCGAAATCTTTAAAGCGCAAGGAGAGTCCTTGAGACTTTCCGGAAAAGAACTAATTGAGTACGTTCAAGAGGAGCAAAGAACGGAAAGAGAAAAGTTAAGAGAAAGAGAAAGAGAAGAAAGAGAAAGAGAAATCCAACGAGAAGAAAGAGAAAGAGAAATCCAACGAGAAGAAAGAGAAAGAGAGGAACGGGGAAGACAAGCTGAGCTTCACCATCAGATTGAATTAGCTCGTGTTGAAGCAGAGATACAGTCAGCCAGTTCCCGTTCGGAAGCCCCCCCAATCTCTTACTAAAGCTCCTCAATTTCAAGGATAGAGAGGATTTCGGAGCATTTTTAGCCCACTTCGAAAGGATCCTCGAAATAAATAACATGGATCTGGAGGCTGAAGGTGTAGTCAGATTACTTCCCTTGTTAAATTGTAAATTGCGCGAAATTTTTATATCTCTACCATCTGAATGTACAATTAACTACAGCACCTTAAAAGCTGAGTTATTGGCCGCTCATAATATGACTCCTGATTTCTACCGCCAAGAATTTCGAGGAGGTCGTATTAAACCCGGACAGATGTTCCGTCAATTTGGATACATTCTTCAGAGGAATTTTAAATTCTGGTTAGAATCCTCAAAGGTTGATCCTAACTACGAGTCCTTAACCGACTTCGTGTTGTGGGATCAATTTTTGGCGTCTTTCCCGACGGAGATCCACGCGTTCGTCAAGGATCGTCGGTGCCAGACCTTTAAAGAATGTACCGAAGAAGCGGATGTCTATGCCGCAAGCCATAATTTATACCCAAAGGAGAATCGAACTTCTCACCAATCTCCCTACAAGGAAAGAAGGAAGGATTCGCGCCCCTTCACAGGAAAGTCGACGAAGTTTCCGAGCCCCGTAAAACCCCCCAAACTTCTTTCCCCAAAACCAACAACGGGACTCCAAACCTCCCGTTAAGATTACTCCTCCATCTCTCTTCCCGAATCGACCCATCATATGCTTCACCTGTGGTGTAGAAAAACACATGAGCTGGAATTGCCCCCCCAATTCTAGTCTTAAGAGCGGCCTAGCCCACCAAGTTCACCAGATTAATGCCACCTCGGCTCCCCCAGTGGTGCAGACCCAAGCAGAAACTTCTCCCCTTCCGTCAGGCCACCAGGTAAATTTTATTTTGATAAAAGTTCATCGGGAACTTTGAAATTTGAGGAGGGCAGCGTGAACGGCTGCCGAGTATCGACTCTCGTCAGGGACACAGGATGTACGTGTTTCATCGTGTCCGACGAACTCCTTCTCCCAGTGGACCCTAACCACGAAAAATTTGCGGTGGTACATGACTACCTTGGGCGGGCGAACCAATTCCCCGTCGTTAGATGTTACCTGTAGTGTCAATATTATGATGGCTGGGCTGAAGTCATTTCAGCACCCATACAATTCTGTTCCGTACTTATAGGACAGAGCCCCCAAGTAAGTTCCGACCATGTGTCTCAGGCCACCCTTCCTCGAGGCCGAGCTAAGAAAGAAGCCCAGGAGCCCGTCCCCATCAGAGCCCCGATACCGTCCGATTTCTCGGAGACCCTTAACCAGGACTTTAGGACGGCACAAAAGGAGTGTGAATTACTAACACCCTTAGGCGATAAGGCCCAAGACAAGGACACGGAGACTGTCCGTGGACCCCAAGAAAAAAAGTACCCCCAATACGCCCATGGAGATACCTTCGTAGCACTGGACGAAACATCGGCGCTTGAAGAAGATTACCCCGCGGAGTCCCTTAATGTAATCCAGACAGTGTGCATCCAACCTGATGCCGATTACCCTCCTCCTTCCCTACCAAGCGAGTCTTTTGAACCCTCTGACCTGGATATTGACGCGTAGCTGACACCACATCAAAAGAGTCAGCTACAAGAACTATTTGAATGGAGTCACCATTTAACCACCCTATTTGCTCTTTTCGAGCGACTGCGCGAAAATGGCCTCAGCATTGGCCCCAGCAAATGCCATTTTGCACACGAAACCATAAAATACTTGGGTTTCAAAATAGGACAAAGCAAGTTAGGTCCCCAAGAGGACAAGGTAAGGCAATCGCCGACATACCCCTCCCGAATACTAAGAAGCAATTCAGATCGTTCCTAGGATCAGCTTCTTACTATCGGCGACTTGTTCCGAAATTCGCTGCAATTCCGGTGCCCCTCAGCTCGCTTCTGAAAAAGAATTCCCCCGATCGTTTACGTTGGAATGATGTCGCTGTTTCCCATTTTAATCAGCTCAAGAGTAAGCTCATTTCTGCCCCCATTTTAAAGTTGCCCAACCCGGAAAAATCCTTTGGGATTAAGACCGACGGGAGCGACGAGGGCATTGGAGGTGTACTCCTTCAATACGAGGATGACGGAACGAGTCATCCAATTGCATATGCTCGTCGTCAATTATTACTACGCGAAAAGAGATATGCCACTATAGAGAAGGAAGCTCTATCAATTATCTGGGTTATAGACAAATTCAAAATGTACTTGATAGGAAAAGAATTTCAGATAGGAACCGACCACCGTCCGTTAGCCTATATTAGGAATGTGCGACACTCCAACGGCCGAATCATGCGCTGGAGTTTACTCTTGCAAGAGTATCAATTTAAAATAAATTATATAAAAGGTTCCGATAACCAGGTCGCTGACGCACTCAGTAGGAATGCGTTACCGAATAGCGTAGAGGATCTCTATGTATATATATACCGTCTTGTACGACTTAAATTAGATTCTCTTGTAAGATAATTAGTTAATGTATATGTCTGAATTTTGCAACGCTCAATGTCTATTTTTTTTGTATGTATACATATTTGTACCCATTAAATTACGTATAAATTATTTTGTCCCATATGTACTAATTTTATATCATTTCATTGTTCCATGCCCCTTTTTTTATTAAGTTTGTATTAAAGGTTATTTTCCCTTATAATTAAAAGATCAAAATAATCATATGTATTGAGGTAATACTAGTTAGGTGCAGGAAGGTACGGCTGGTACAAGAAAACGAGTTCCCCACAACGGAGCTAAATCGTTGTCCCTTCTCTCTTTTTTTTCGAAGTGACAACTTTCCCCGGAATGGAGGGGTGTGATAGAACGGGTTGAGGCCGCGTTAATTTCAACCACTATCACATGTTATTTAAAACCACGATGCTACCCACGTGCATCTTCGCTTTGAAGCCTGGGGCCTTATCGCAGCCACCTGAGTTAATGTTTAAACAAGGAGGTTTATCTTCCCCCGTTCTCCTCATGGGTCGACCTCGCCAGATTGAGTTAGGCTTATGGGCAGATAAAGCATTGTTCCCAGGCTCGGCTGTGCATTCCCTCGAAGCTCCCACTCCATTGTCCCCCACGCCAAGGGGATGTCCTGACTATTTATTTGGAAACTTAACCACTAGATCAGATTGGAGATCCAGATTTTCGTCGCATAACATCACTACGATCCACTCTCACTTTGTGCGCCAAGGGACCTCGACCTCGAGATTCACCATCACTTGTCCAGAAGGAGGACAATATCCCTTGAGTGCCAAGGTTTGAGCCTTTCGTGACGCCAAGTCCACAAGGCTTCCCCTGTTGTTCAGAAAGAGAACAACTTTAGAACAGCCATTGTTCTTTTGAGCCCGTTGACAAGAAACGGTTCTCACCCCCCCCCCCCTGTTGTTCTGAAGAGAACAACGTAGAACAGCCATTGTTCGTTCGAGCCCGTTGACAAGAAACGGTTCTCACCCTTCCCCTGTTGTTCAGAAAGAGAACTACGTTAGAACAGCCATTGTTCGTTTGAGCCCGTTGACAAGAAACGGTTCTCACCCTCCCCCCCTCTTGTTGTTCAGAAGAGAACAACGTAGAACAGCCATGGTTCTTTTGAGCTCATTCACCAAGAAACGGTTCTCACCCTTCCCCCTTGTTGTTCAGAAGAGAACAACATTAGAACAGCCATTGTTCTCGAGCCCGTAGACAAGAGACGGTTCTCAGCCTCCCCCCTGTTGTTCAGAAGAGAACAACGTAGAACATACATTGTTCTTCAAGCCGTTCGTCAAGAAACGGTTCTCATTCCCAAGACGCCACGTCAGGATCATTTAATCCCCGCCTTCGGCTGGAACTCGCCAGCGGACCGAAAATTCTTTCACGTCGCCTTCCTCTGCATAACAAGTATAATTACGTAAGCCGAATGTTACCTTTGAGTATTTAACCCTTTTGTCAACTCTATCCTGTGCTTTAAATGGTTTATCGAACCATCCCCTCCCTTTAACTTTATATTTGTTTTACCTTTTTAAATCTTTTAATCCTCGGATTAGCTCGAGTCCCCACGACCCTTCCCATTCTCTGTTTATGTCAATATTTTCCGTTTTGTGTGTTGTTGATAGTTATTATTAATAAAATTCTATTTTATTAATGATAGCAATATTATTATCCTTGAGCTCAGTTCCACTTCTTAAGCATATCGAAGATACATAATATTGGCCAGCCAGACATCCACGCACTCTAAAGATAATTAAATAAGTTCCCCCAACGAATAGTTATATATGGTATATCGTCGGGAGTCCATTCTACGACAGCCACAAACAGCAAATAGAATTCTAGAATACATAACTATAGACATTTTGGATTTAAGTCGAAAGCTATCATATTTCTCTTTAATAAAGCTCTTGTAAGACCTCATTTGGAGTATGCCGTACAATTCTGGTCTCCTTACATGCAACAGGACATTGCAACGCATCCAGCGACGAAATTAATTCCTGAACTTAGATCGTAAGAAAAAATACTCAAGCACCTCAGTTTCCTTTCAATGGAAGATCGGCATCTGCGTAGTCAACTTATCGAAATATTCAAAATACTAAACGGGTTCGCTTATATAAACTATGACTAAATATTTGGGCTAGAAAGCGAGCGGTAGCTAGAAATAACATATTAAAGTTATTAAACAAAAGCTTTAACACAACAAAGGCGGAAAAAAATATTTATAAAATATAAATTTGAGATAACTTGCCTACAAATGTCGTTAAAAACAATACAGTTTATTTTTTTACGAAGAAAATGAAGACATATTTCTTCAAAATATGACTTTAGAGAAATAAGAGTTCTAAAAACTATAACTTTTTTATATCCTCTTTTAGTTATCCTTCATCTTTGACTTGCACCATTTCACCGTTCTTTTTATCTAGTGTCTAGTGCCTGTTAGGGCCTTTGCTATTTCGTAATTATGTATGCGGAAAGAGTTCTTTAAATTTGTAGTCTAGTCAAATTTTCTTCTTTTAATTCTACTTTGGACATCAAGCTTCTCTACAATCCCGTCCAAAACTAGAGAACAAAATCCCCAAATGTACATTTACTTGAAAATACTCGTTTAATTTCCATGAAAATTACACAGAACATCCTTTGAAATTTGCCTTTGATAGTGTCTAAGTTTAATTTCATAAAAAAACGGTTAAAAAAATGTTATAAAGAAAGTAATCTGTATTTGAAGAAAGGACGCGTCCAAAACTAGAGAACGATAACATAACTTTCAGTTTACAAGTAAAAATTCGTATGTTTGTATAGTACCGTACAAAAATACCAAAACGCCTGAATTTCTATCACAACATTTTCCATACCTTTTGCCAGAGAAAATCCGTTTAAAAAAAGTATATCAAAACCAACAGGTATAAACTATGCATGGGTACATGTTATGTTAATTTAGATTACTAAAGTGAAATTTATCAGCAGATAAACGATTTACGAGAAAAATTGAAGTGTCCAAAATGATACGAAGGAGAGCGGAAACAAATTTTTATTGGAAAATAAGAATCAAATTACTCTGGTCAACAACCAAAATGCTTTCGAGACCAAAACAGCAATTTCCAACTAATTTTAAGTCGCCGATAATGAATATCATGGTCAAAATTGTTTGTTAGCTCTACTTTTCAAGAAAAACCTACGTGTCACAACAGGTTCTAACAGGCTTGCAGCAGTGAGTTTCTTACCACACTCACAGTCTCACTGCCCTTCAGTATTGTTACAGCAGTCATATAATGTGGTTGTGCTGTGCAAGTTTATATTTTGAAGTGAAAGGTAGGTGATTTTCCTACTCAAACACTCAGATAACTCGTACTTGTGTAGATAAGGCAGACAACCTCTGCTACATTATATCAGGGGAGACTGGCCACCTCGTCAATCATTGGAGTCTGGGTTCAAAAATGTTCAACATCCACCTCTCACTGAACCAAACAAAAATTTGCTACCACCACTACACATAAGACTGGGGCTCATAAAAAACTTTGTAAAAGCTATGGACAAATCTGGTTAGGGATTCAAGTATTTAACATCAAAATTCCCCTCACTAGGCGACGCTAAGATAAAAGAGGGAGTTTTCATTGTTCCTCAGATTCAAGAGCTTTTTTAAAGCTGCTTGGGAAGCATTCAAGTTAATGACGAAGGGATTTCTCGGAAACAGAAGGGAAGGAAAATATGAAGAATTGGTGAAAAACCTCATCAAGGCTTACAAGAACATGGGATGTAACATGTCACTTAAAATCCACTTTTTGGACTCACATTTAGACTTTTTTTCAGCGAACTGTAGGGCAGTTAGTGACGAACCTGGTGAAAGGTTTGAACAAGATATTTCAACCATGGAAAAGCGGTACCAGAGTAAATGGAACACAATAATGCTTGCAGACTATTGCTGGACATTGGCAAGAGATGATTCTTTAGTCCACTATAAGCGTCAATCAAAAAGGCAGAAAGTGGATATGGATTAGAGTTTAAAACATAATGACACATGCTGTACATTATAATAAAATAATCAAATATCACATGCTGCGTATCTTTAAACCTATAACCAATAAACATTTTTCAAGGTGATATTTGGATTCAGTGGATGAAATACATAAGAATTAACTAATCTCATTTAAGAAGCACACAACTTCTCAAAAATTGTTGACCAGTATTATTATTCAGTGTGGATGCCTTTATTTTCGATGATACTTGAACATCTGCCACTATAAAGAACTAACTGTTGACACTTGTGCAGTTCTCTTGATCCATTCATCTTCAAGAATTTGAACCGTTTCGAACTGTTGTCGGATTCTTAGCAGACGTCACTCGAGTGTCTTCCAAACATTTCACTGGGATTCAGTTCCAGACTTTGTGAATGTCAGTTCATAGCAGTGATGTTCTTTTCGTCCAAGGATATTTTCATTTAGTTGGTTGTGTAACAGGGGGCGTTATCCTGCATGAAAACTGCACTGCATCTTGGGTTCGGAAGTTCACAGATGAAGCAAAACATACTGTTGCAGCAATTCAATGTACATTTGTGCATTTACTCCTCCCCATAAGTGTACCAGTGGCTCAGTTCCTTTACCGAAATCACCTCCATACCATGACAGTTCCTGAGCAAAACTTCACACTCTTTTTGGTGCCATTCCTCAGACAAGCTTTCGCTTGCTCTTCGACGAACGAACCACAAGCCATCGGATCCGAACAAATTGAACTTGGATTTGTCACTGAAGTGGACTTGGCTTCATTGGTAATTGCTCCATATAAAGTGCTCATTGACGAATAAAAGAAGAACATTCTTGTTCTTCGGACTTATTTATGACTTGATTGCTGGTATGCGAGCGTGAAGATTGTCTTCCTCCATCCGACGTGTCAAATCTGCCTGGAGACATTGATGGCCGAAATCTCACTAATCTCTTGAAAAATCGTTACAGCCGTTTTGAAACGGTCCTAATATGGATAAGGTTAATTTACTAGGCCTTACAAAAACCTTTTTTGTCATAGGTTGACAGAATATTATGGACTATACTTTTGGAGCGACTGACAGACTCTCCAATTGAAAGACCATTTTGAGGTACAGTAATCAGTCAAAAAGTATGATTTCACGGATAATAAAAGGGTGAGGATGATAACGAGTCGTGCAATTCAGGACAACGGATGTTGATTAAGGACCGATTTGAGACAGCATCCCATATTTCATGCCAAGTTGCCGAGAACCTAGACGTGTCTCGCTAGACTGTCTCACGTGCTTGAGAGAGGTGGGTATCATAGCACGCTCCTCTGATGAGAAAAACTTCATTAGTAAAAAGAAGAAAGCGGCTAGGTTGGCCTTTGCTACCCAAGCATGTACTGAGGAGTGCTGGAAAGTTGGAAAGTTTTTCCGCTCGTCCATTAACATGCCAAATTAAACGCTGCAGTAGGCAAGAATCTGCATCAGGAGCATGCGATTCATTCTCTCCAACATCGAGAGTACGTTAGCCTGTTTTTATACCGGTCATTGCTCTGTGTCACACAATAAAGACTGGGTAGAGGCTCTTGGATCCGGAAAATATTGGAGTGACCAAATGGCCTACCAAGAACCTTGGTTTAAACTTGATAGAAAACCTATGAAAGGTAGTCGGTGAGAAGGTTATGGCTCGGAAACCAACGAATGGTGAAGATGGGAAAGATTGAAAGAAGGATGGAATAAATTCAGACTCAATGCGACAAATTGGCGAAGTACTGCAGCCGAAGATGTGCTCGTCATTATGATGAAGATCCAGCATATTATTAATATTTTGTTCAATTGTTTACTCTATGAGATAATTATGCTGCTTTTTGATTATGACCTCATGTATACCAATCTGTAACTAGTTTTGGATATACAATTGCTCCAAATACTCATTACCTTCCTCAACTTTTTTTATTCGCTGTTCTATAAAATGAAACTTGGACATTCAGAAATAAAATTGAAAAAGTATTCTGTACAATTTTCAAGAATTTTTTTACTTAGGTAGCGGCGGATCCAGGATAAAAATCTAGGGGGGGTGAGGTTAATCTGAATTCCTCCCTATTTATTGATAATATAAATAATATTATCTCATTAAGGGAGTGAACCCTAACTCTCTCAGATCCGAATTTTTTCCAGACATCAGAAAATTACAAATTGTAGCTTTTGAAAGTCAGTTAAGGTATAATACTGAATTTAATAATCATTTTTGTGATTAAACTGTATTTTAGACATGTATCATATAAGATACATTCGATCGCAACGATTTAAAAAAGTGTTCTTATATATATTCTATCTTATTACATAACTCTCTCTGAATAGCAGAATACAAGTATGGCGTAAAAATGAAATATAAACATAAACCGGTATGAAATTAGGGGACTTCAACTCCATACCTCCCCCTTCCCCTTCTGGATCCGCCCCTGATTTTAGGTAACTTGTCTTCTAGTTTTGCACGGTACTTAATATTTGCTCTCTTTCCCATGAGTTTGGTCTTCTCCTATTTTAAATATCCGTTAACCTAAACCTTTAGTATTATGCAATTGCTGTGTTGAAAGGCCTAGTTACTGATATGTGTGTAGCAGTGTAATGAAAATGATTGTCTCTTTAGAAAGAAGAAAATAAAGTTTTTCTCCATCGGCAAATCAAATAAATTGTTTTCTTGCTGATTTCCCTCGTTTGTCGTAACTTTTCCCTTAATCGAAACGAAGCTTTTAAAAATTTTAGGAGCCCATCTGGCGACTGCCTACATGGGCATAAGTTGCCGTACTCACGATAGCCTAGTAGTACTAGGCTACATTAAAATAATAATATGCATAATAAAACAAAAAACAACAACAATAACAATAAAAAAGAGGAAAAGGGCAACAAGCACGCTCTGGCATCGGGAGGAGGCTCTCCTCCCGCAGCGCTGGAACGAGAAACCTACAAAAACCAAAACAACAACAAAAAGTTAAATGGAGTGGATGAGGCTAGCCTCTTCCAAAAAGTTATAAAGTCCACAAGTCAGTGTGCACAAATACGTCCCGATTACAAGGGACGAGCGTTAGCGACCCCTCTCATCCCGGTACCGGGACAGGTAGCGTGCTCGAAGATCACCCAGACTGGGACATTCAACAAGAATGTTCCGAACAGTCTTGGGGACAATGCAGTCATCAAAATATGGTACAAGCGAGCGTTCCATCAAATGGCCCTGCGTCTCGCGAGTGTGTACAACTCGGAGACGACAGAAAGCAACATGAATCTGTCCGTGATTGTGGGGTAGGTCCATGGGAACAGTCGTGGCGCAATGGCACGCAACAATAAGTTCCCCTCGACCATCTCCCATCTTTTTTGCCAAGCAGCCCGGAGAGCTGCCCGTATTCCTGCCATATAATCTGAGTGAGGCAGAGCGAAACGCTGGTCTGGTCGCCCAGTCCTCGCGGATTCTTTGGAGCCATCATCGGTGCGCTCATTCCCCGCAATTATCTACTTGTCCAGCAACCCAGCAGAAGATAATCTCGCCTAAACCGTGACATCACGGATATCTCAAACCAGGGAATGCGGAGATTCCAATACTCCGAGAGCATTCAGGGCTCTTTGTGAGTCGCTATAAATCGTAATCCGGTCTCCGAGGTGTATTGGAACCATCTCGGCCGTGAAGACAGACACAGCGCCTGGCAGAGCCTCGCTGACTTCAAACAGAGGGAATACGGCGTGGAAACTGACTCCTACTTGGGACTTGGAGCCATCCATATACACTGGCACGGTTCAAGCGTGACACAAACTGTGTTCCAGAAAGGTTGAACGCAATACTTCCGGCGCTGTACAAGCTTTGAGAGCAGAGGCGGAACGGCAAATGGTCAAAGGCGATACCTTCCAGGGTGGCGTCCTGCGCAGAACCAGATGCGCCACTGGTCCGAGAGCTATATGTACATAGCTCTCGAAGAAGTTTCCTGGCTCTAAACCCGAAGGGCTTAGTGTATCACTGGCGTCTCTCGGCGGCATAGGCATCGCCAAGATCAGCTGCGAATGCAGTGAGAGCTGTTGGCGACTGAGAAAAGCACTGGGCTCTCTCGTACAGGTGAATCATGTACCCTACACGGCGGAAAGCGAGTGGCATCTCCCCAGCATCGAGAAGTAGGCTCTTGATGGGGAAAGTGCGGAAGGCACCGGTCGCCAGGTGAAGGCTGGTGTGGTGGATCGATTCCACCTTCCACAATACAAGCTCGGCTGCGGATGCATAAAACTCGCATCCGTAGTCGAGCTTCGAAGGAACATTAGATTGTTAAAAAAGTAAAGCAGTACCCCTATCAGCGACCCAGGTGCTAAACGTCATAGAGCGAAGAATATCCATTGCCCAGGTAAAAGAGATCCTTAGGCTGCGAATATGACCCTCTCAAGTCCATTAAGGAAACGGTGCGAGTCCACCACTTCCAGAGACACCCTATTTAGAAAAAAGTCTGGGTCAGGGTGGAGCTGCGGATGGCGGAAAAAGTGCACTATCTTATTTTGGCCAAGGAAAACCGAAGCCTGTGCGCTTCAGCATAACGAGAGACGCGGTTCAATGCCTGTTGGAGTCGGCGTTCCTGAGTTGGCATGTGGGCAGCGCCAAAAGAAATATAAAGGTCGTCCACGTAGAGCGTTGCATGGACATCTTCCGGCAGCACTAAGGTGACACCGTTGATGCTCAGGGCGAAGAGTGTGACACTGAGGACACTACCCTGCGGGATATCCTCTTGCTGCTCCAGTGGTCCGGAGAGGGCTCCCCCTCCACCCCCACCCGTACGCGGAATCGACGATCTCGCAAAAATTCAGATATTAAGACTGGGAGGCATCCTCTCGCGCCTATCGTGGGGAGAGTCTCCATGATACAGTATCGGCTTGCGGTATCATGGGCCTTCTCCAGATCGAAGAACACCGTGGCGTAGTGCTGTCTAAGAAGGAAGGCCTCGCAGACGGCATTTTCAAGTCAGAGCCTAGCACATGACGTTGAGTGAAACTTACGGAAGCCGCACTGTACAGAAGACAGATGGCCTCCGCTGTTAAGAAAGAAGGCTATTCTAACATTTAAAAATTTCTAAATCAACTTGCACACGCAGGAAGTTAGAGAGATTGGGCGGAAACCGGTTGGAGTAGAGTGATCTCTCCCCGGTTTGCAAAAAGCTAGCACAGTGGCGAGTTGCCAGGAATCTGGGAGGATACCCTCTACCCAGATCCTGTTGAACAAATCTAACAGAAAGGCCATGCCTCGCTCACCCAGGTGTCGAAGCATGGCGTACGGGACATCGTCCAGAGCAGGCGCTGTGTCCGCGCACGAAGCGAGAGTGGAACGCAACTCACTCAGAGTAAACCTGTGGTTGAAGGGTTCTCCGCCAATGGAGGTAAAGTCAAGTCGGCGGCCTTCTGGGACATCACGACGCGCAGTGAATGCTGGTGGAGTAGCATCACGGCTAGAGAATGCGGAGAAAGAGGTCGCGAAGTTATCCGCTACGGACGCGGGGTCCGAGATTGTGGTCCTATTCTCATGAAGAAAAGGAGCGAGGGATGTCCTGCGAGAACCTGCCCTGAATCCGTTTGACTCGCTTCCACACATCTGCTAGAGGGGTCTTCCAGTTAAATGAAAACACGTATGCCCGCCAAGAAGAGCGGCTGGCGTGTTTCGAAATGCACCGGAACCTAGCCTTAACCCGACGAAGTTCACCGACAGTGAAATCGTTCGGGCAGTGGTTATAGAGCATGTAGGCATACCGCTTCTGTTTGAGGACCCTCTCACTCTCGGTTGACCACCAAGGGAGTGGTCGGCGTGCAAAATGGCCAGGCGTTCTAGGAATAGTAGTTTGGGATACGGCGATGAGGTTGACCAAGAAGAACTCAACGGCCTCATCTACCGACTTAAACTCCTCGACTGAGACAGAGAAATCAGTTATTTCATGAAATGCGGACCACCAGGGCGGGTTTTCGGGCAGCAGCGGCCCATAAAATGATATTTGAAGGGGAAGGTGATCACTATCATGGAGGTCATCGACCACCCCCCAATCAAAATCAGGCTGTGCATCCGGAGACCACAAAGATAGATCGTGGCAGGAAATTGAAGCGGTTCTCGGGAAGTGATGTGTAAACTTATTCACATTTAGGACACCTATCTTCATCTCGTCAATCAGATTGGCAAGGACTTTACCCCGGGGTTTAATGGAGTAGTATCCCCAGAGGGGGTGTTTACTGTTAAGATCTCCGAGCAAGAGAAAGGGCCTCGGCAACCGTGACACGACGCGGCAGAATTCCCCCGCTTCGAAGTCGGATGAACGTGAAATTTACGTGGAAATAACAGTATATCTCCTATCCAGGTGTAGCTGCACAGCTACTGCCTAAAGGGCGGTATCTAAAGAAAAGAGAAGAACGGAGACATCATGTCGGGTGTAAATGGTACATCCTCCTGCGCGGCCCACATCCCGTGGTGGTGGAGTCGCAAAACCCTTATACCCCGGGAGGGTGGGCAGGGGGCACGCGCCCAGTATTGTCTCCTGTAAAAAGATAGCTAACAGGCAACGGAACGAAACGAGCTTCCGAAACTCCTCCCAGTTGGCCCGGAGTACGTGGGCAATTCCATTAAAGGAATATGCCCGCCAGGCCTAGCTCGGAGGAGATGAGGGAGTCCTCTTCGAAGAGAAGACCGTACGATTACCGGAGGCAGAACTCTGGGCGCTGCTGGCCGAACAAAGCGCTGAAGGCATTGTCTCCTTCGAGGACATATAGGGGGAAGTTGGGCTCCCCATACAAGTCTTTTCCTCCCTCCACCTCAAACCTTAGGCGAGTGGGGTGGCTTCGTAGGCGTGGGGTAGCCTCTTTGGATGGACTCACTGTCTCCGACCCACCCAGCCCACCACTGGGTGTGGGTGAAGTAGCCGAAGCTCCTTTAGTGTTGTCCTTTTTTCGGGGGGCAGCTTTAGGAATTCCGAAAGATAGCCTCACCGAGTCTAGTGACTCGGTGGAGGCACGTGGCCGTTTTGCCTTACATGAAACGGTCACGCTGGGGAAAGGAAAATGATCACTAGTTTGAGCTGGAGCTGGGTGTGAATCCTTTGTGCCGCCAGCTTTACCAGGGGAGCACCCGAGATTGGCAAAACCAGCAGAAGAGTTCCGAGTGGGCGCGCGGAAACGACCGTGCTTGTAGGCCTGAAGTGGCTAGGCACAAAGGGTGTCTTTCTTAACGTTGAGGCAAAGGATGTACCAGGCAGAGCTTGGCGCGCTAGGACCAAGTTCTTAGCCTCGCGAAATGAGAGACAATCTTCTGCCTGAACGGTCAGGATTTCCTTCTTAAGGAAATACACACCACATTACTTCCAAGAGGCGGGGTGCGCCTCTCCGAAATTGACACACTTGTCCACACACGATTTAGACTAACCATGTGCGGCCTTGGAGCAACTAAAACAGACTTTAGGTAACCCCGATTTTGCCTGTCTACACAAGCGATTAACATGGTCGAAGCGGTGACAGTAGTAGCACCTCTGCGGCGGTGGCACGAACGCCTTCACGCGGTAGCGATACCACCCGACACGCACCGACTTAGGGAGCTTGTCACAATCGAACGTGAGAAAAGTGTAGGGGTGGGTCTCGAAGCCCAACCCTGTCTTCTCATCACATGCTCGACCTTGACCGCCAGCTCTGGTCGGCCAGCTCTAATGTGATGTCATCTATAGAATATTCCACGAGTTCCCTCGCATAAACTACTCCTTTCACGAAATTCATGGTAGAGTGCGGTGTCACACTCACAGGCGTGCCTTCAAGTGTTCGAAGGGCACTAATCATGGCCACTTCGAAGGAATTCGACGCATTCGCCAAAAGGCTCCCGTCCGAGAAACGAATCACCTTTGGCTCTCTACCAATCACACTAGCTAAAGCTCTTTCCTGATGGATCATGTTACCCTTAGCCAATAGGTTGCCATCAGTGGAGCGAATAACAAGGGAGCGTTTGAAACCAGCGGGCTCGAAAACGCTCGGTAGACTCTGAATGAGGCGCCTCGAAGTAATCGAGGCTCTGCGCAGTTCTGATCTTCGTCTGGGACTCCCCACTCGGTGGAGTAGCGGGGCCGGACGTGCCGATCTTGGCTTAGGCGCTTGCCGAAGCGTCAACTGCCCCTTCCGTCCTCGTGGTTCCCGCGAAGGGAGAGGTGTCCCGAGTCTCTTCGTCTTTTACTTGTTGATATTTTTTTAGAAAAGGAGGGGGGGTGTACCCGCTACTCCTTTCCACCGCATGAGTCCCCAAGCCAGATGGACCAGCCTCAGCAAGATCCTTATCCGAGATGGAGAAGGTCTTGGCTGTCACAGGAGCACCAGCCAGAGGAGGAGATCCATCATCTCCTTGTAAAGCCTTGGATACCTGAACTATCTGAGGAGGACCTTGCACAGTGGCGGACGCGGGTTCAGGGCTTAGGCACCGAGCCCATGTTCATCCCCATGGTAGGGACTACCGTCTGGGGCTGGGTTGACTCAGGGACCATGTCCATCTCGGAGGGGGGGGGGTACATGTGGCTATCCCTCCCCAGGACATCACAGGTCTCATTAGGCACAAAGTCTTTTGTCGGGAAAGCGAGAGGGGCACGTACAGTGACACCCTTTAAGCTCAATATGCGAGTCCGCAGGTCTCTAGAGGAAAGAGGCCGACGGAGCCTGTCTTCCCTCCTCCTCCTAAGGGGGTTAGCCCTATCGTGCCGCTCCCACCGAGAGCGGTTAATTATGGGCCGCCTGTTTTTCTTGTAGGTCCTCTTAGAAAGTAAAATGGGGAGTGCCCCTGGAAAGAGGGAGGCACCCGATGCACTTCCAGAGAATGGGTTAAGAGAGAAGTCCCCTACACTTGTAAGATTGGGAGAGGAGTAAGCCTCCTCTCCGATTGAAGAGGTTGGGAGGGTCCCCTGCGAAAGCACATATGGGGGACCTCCGTATTTTGGGTGGAGCTGCCAGAAGGTTTCTCCGTTGCTAGTGATGGGGACAGGGAGAAAGATTTGTTTGTTCTATATTCTCATCATCGGGCATCGTGACCCTATTAGTGATATGGGAAGCAAACGTTAATCACCCCAACGCAGTAGCCCGCTCTGCGAGGGGTAAATATGAGGCCGGCAGAACCAGCTGCCGCCATTTGAAGCCACTCCTCCCGCCTAGTTGCCTGGCAGCCCATCGACATGGCGGCCCCACCTTAGGCTCGGCGTAAAATGGATAGATAGTGAAAGGAGGGAGAAATGTGATGTGAGGAAGGTGTGGGTGGTGATGAGACAAGTTGTTAAAAAAAACACCAGCCCAGCCCGGAGTTAAGGGGTGAAAGAACGTTGTCCCCTCCCCCCTCATCCCTGATCCGGGATAATTGGTTCAGAGGAAGCTGGTTGTCGTCTACCCTGTGAAATTAGAGGCCGACCAGAGAAAGTTGTGGGAGAGGTTGCAGAGAAAGTGAGGAAGTAGGGTAGAAAACATAGGCTGTCAGAAAAAAGGAGAAGAGGCTAAGTTAGGGCCGGACGGTGCGCTGAGTTCATGAGCGTTGTATAAAACTTCTAAACTTGTTTCCATGAGTGAGGTGTTGTAGATGTATCAGCTTCAAATTATAGAAAATTATAGAATTGATATGTAAATTATTAATTTAATTAATATCCACAATGTTTTATAAAGATGTATTAAAATAATAAAACGATATCTCCTTTTGATCCCGATCAACAACCAAACGAAGCTCTACCCTTTACTCATACCCGAAAGCAAACCTATTGGTTGTAATTTAAAGCAGACACTAACAAGGGCATCACTCACATAGTTTGTAAGCGGAGATTTGTAAATAAAGTGGAGAAGTTAAAGAAAGTGAAAATAATTAAGTTATAGAGTTGCAAATTCTCCTGCAGGTATTGGGGAGGAGTAGGCATGAAGTACCTCAGATGTCAGCTGTAGGAGAGTTACGCCTGACAGCTCCCCGCAAATCAATATATTTTTGACAGGTTGTTGATTAAATACTAGACCCCAAGAAAGTTAATTTTTTTTTAATTAATCAAACTGTAAAATATTCCTATAAGCAAGAAAGAAGAGAATTTCAGGTGCAATATCATTCATGCTGATTTAGAGCCAAACGGCGAGACCCGATTGAAACAAACCCAATGAAGCTATGCAACATTTATTGTCAGAAAATCCTAATAAATAATTCAGAAGGTAATGGTAACGAGTTATATAAGAAAATTGGATGTGAAGAAAGTGTTGTGGGGGAAATTTATGTTATCCGTATGTATATCAGGTGATTTGGCAGCTTCAAGTAGGAGATTATAAGAGAGGAATGCATTTTAAAATTGATTTTGACAACTGATTTTATTTCTAATTTTATACGAATCTCTTTTCCATTGTCCCTACCAGGAAATATACAAAGATTTAGATCTTGATCCATTAGTGATCCAGCCTTTTTGTCCTGTAGTATGAGTTGCTGTAACTTCCTTTTGGGTAGACCTGGCTCTGCCCTACTCTTGCCCCAATCCTCACCTTCGTACCCAATGTTTTACGAACTTCAGGGTTGCATTTACGCTTACATGTGAATGTAAAGATCCCGCTCCTTGCTTTTAAATTCTTCATATCATATATCTCTTTTTTTTACTTCTCCAATATTATCCCCCCTTCTCTCATCCGTATTCACTTCTCACCCTCATCCTCTGCTCACTTATTAAAAGTCCCGCGATCCCATCTCCATTGCACTGGTGAGCGCGCTCTCTCTGTCTATGCCCTAACACTCTAGAATACCCATTTCTTTGCTTTCAAGCGAGATCGCAGGACCTCTTTTTTATGTGGCCTTCACTATCTACAATTTTATCACCTTCTTTCTTACTTCTTGCCTTCCAAGCCGTTATAATAAATTGGGCACTGCTGTAACTGTAAATTCCTACGTTTAAGATAAACTTTCTTCAATTTCCCGTTTTCCAAAAGAGAGAACTGGATAATTGTTGGCTTTAAGGTTCAACAAGATGGCACGAGAAAGCACATAGCAAGAACTTGAATGGGTATTTCATAAACAAACTTTCCTGGGAGAGTAATTTTAAGATTTAGAGATTTTAATTGGTTGGGACCATCAGTTGCTCTTTTACTTTTGGCATTTTATTAAGGAAAATTAGAAAAATAAAGCCACTAGAAATGTTCCAAGAACGCTCCAAACCTTAAAGGCGGAACATCTGTGAAGAATTAGAATTGATTGCATGGATGTGATGCACTTTGTGGTATCGTGCCAACCATGATCACCAGAATAAGAGAAGGTTTTAGGCGTAATAGGTGTTATTTAGAAGACATTTTCAATACGTAAGATATTGTATTAAACTTATGTTTCTTCTTTTTTAATCCTTTGATTCCCAAATTTGATTTTATATATAATATAAAATCCCTTAAATCAGTATATATTAAGAGTAAGTGCCTTGAAATTATGTGGTTCCATGGTTCCACATGGAACCATAGGCATTTAAAGGGTAATAATATACGTATTTTCCACTGAGATTAAATCTTATAAAATATATAACTAATTCTTTCGGGTCTCGTAGTTAAAGGACATCCGCTATAATATTAAGTTGTCCAGAAATTAATTTAAGTTCTCACATAAATGTTTATAAGTAAAGTATTGATTAAAATATTAAATATATCGTAAATAGGTTGAAACATTTTTTCCGATGTATCTTAATTAACGGGAGCTTTGAAATAATAAAAAACAAATAAATCATACTTTTGCATGTATTGTTTTAATTAATTTAAAATTTGATGTAAATCTTTTGTAACAGTTTGGTTCATACACGATGCAAATAGACATAGGTCAATTAACGAAAATAGGTTTGAAAAGCTTTGACAAGGCGATGAATGCCTTGAAAGCGAAGGAAAAGCTTCGACAAGGCGATGAATGCCTTGAAAGCGAAGGAAAAGCTTCGACAAGGCGATGAATGCCTTGGAAGCGAAGGAAAAGCTTCGACAGGGTGATGAATGCATTAAGAGCAAAGGAAAAGATTCGATAGGGCGATGAATTCCTTAAAAGTGAAGGAAAAGCTTCGACAGGGCGATGAATGCTTTCAAAGCGAAGGAAAAAGGTTCGACAAGGCGTTGAATGCCTTAAAAGCCAAAGAAAAGCTTCAACAGGGTGATGAATGCCTTAAAAGCGAAGGAAAAGCCTAAAAAAAGCAAGGAATGTCTTAAAAGTGAAGGAAAAGCTTTAACAAGGCGATGTATGCCTTTAGAGCAAATAAAAAGCCTAGAAAATGCGATGAATGGCTTAAAAGCAAAGAAATAGCTTCAACAGGGCAATAAATTCTTTCAAAGCTAAGGAAAAAGCTTCGACAAGGCGTTGAATGTCTTAAAAGCCAAAGAAAAGCTTTGGCAGGGTGATGAATGCCTAAAAAGCGAAGGAAAAGCTTCAACAGGGCGATGAATGCCTTAAAAGCGAAGGAAAAGCTTCGAGAAGGGAATGAATGCCTTAAAAGCGAAAGAAAAGCTTCGGCAAGGCGATGAATGCCTTAAAAGCCAAAAGAGAGAAAACATTAAAGCCGAGTGTTGAGAGAGATTAAATGGTATTTTTTAAGCGCCCATCTTGCGATGGCCACCAAACGAATATTTGCAGCAAACAGAAAATGCCGGCTAAACCAAGAAAAACAATTAGAGCAAAAACATGCACCGGAGTCGGAGGAAGGACCACCCCCAACGGCACATGCATCCAGCACCAAATAAGTTAAATAAGATGGCGAAGACCCGCCTTTCTAAAATAGTCAAGTAATACATTATCAGGAGTACACGGACTCATCCCGAGGACAAAGGATAAGCGGTAGCATCCCGCTCATTCCGGTACTGAGACAGGTAACGTGTGCGAAGATTCCCAGACTTAACAGAATGTGACGGGCATTCTGGAGAACCTCTCAAATAGTAACCCTATAACACCCGGAACAAAGAATTCCTTAGTCTTTTATTAAAATTCTCAATGAAATCTCATATCTGTCACGACGAATGTTAAATCAACTTGATATTTCAAAATATTATTGGAAATTACCATTTGACACTTCGAGAGGAGTCAGAGGAAGGTTTTATATACCATTGATGTAATGGATAATCTCGTTTTCTTTTTCATAGAAAGTCCGAAAAATAGATTTAAGTGTCAGGGGATCCGAATGAAAATGGTGGAACCATTAGCTCAGGGACGGGCAACCGTCGGCCCGTGAAGGCCTAGCGTCTGGCCCGCCACCTTGTTCAGCATTAATATTGCAATCCGGCCCACGACCATCCCCGCCAAAAAATCTGCCAAACAACATCTGTCTCAGTAGACTTGTAGAGAGAGAGGGGAATGAGTCACGTGTGGCAGGAAAAATAGGTAAAAAATGAGACAAAATGCATTTCCCTCACAGATACGAAAACATTCATAGAGAATAAGGTTGTAGAGGAGGCAATTCTAAATGAAAGATGCTTATGAATTTTTCCGCTGCGATGAATTCTTAGTGAGATATGGGTGCGAGCATACCGTCCTGTGCGGCTACACCGGCAGATACTGTTTGGCAACTCTGTTCCTCACATTGCGCATATTCAACGTATCGTGGCCATGTTTGGTAGCACCTACTGTTGCGAACAGCGATTCTCCAAAATGAAGTACACGAAGTCTTACCTCAGCTCCCAACTCTCGGACCGACACCTCAAAGACATTATTCTGTTGTCTACCTCATCCATCGAGCCGGACATTGGAACCCTTCTTCGTGGCAAGCAGCATCAGCCGTCTCACTGATTTGTGCTCTTCAAGCGAGAGAAAAAGCTTCGACAAGGCGATGAATGCCTTAAAAGCCAAAAGAGAGAAAACATTAAGGGATGCCCGCCCCTGCATTAGCATATACTTCTTTGTCTAGCAGTGATTGGTAGAAAACAATGAGGTCAGTCAGTCACAAATAGTATGACAACCATTGTGTTAAGTATCACCAACCATTTGCTTGCAACATGAGCGGACGAAATATGAGCCAACGTAGCATGAAGGAATTTACTTTGTGTTGTTTTCCCAGAATCAAAATTTCCCACTTCTTAAGACAAAAGTCACGTGGAGTGCAATGGGTCCCATAAATTTATGATACAAGGGGCAGGCAATAAGTTTTGAGAATCAGTAGGGCAAAACATAGGAAGGGAGATGGCTGTTTGTGGGGGTGTTAGGACAAGTTATGAAAAGTCAGGATCTGCAGCCGCACGCTCCTGCCTCGTATATTTAAGAAGCAGTAGCTGATCGCAGATCGTCCGTCACACATTTTTCAACAATGGAGAAGGTTGAGCACCGCGCACTGATCAAATTTTTGACCAAGGAAGGCAAAAATGCAAAAGAGATCCATGAACGCATGGTTGCAGTGTACACCGACACCGCCCCTTCCCATGCAACCATTGCTTGCTGGAATAGGGAGTTCCGCCATGGTCGTGAGTCCCTTGAGGATGACCCCCGTCCGGGAAGCCCGTCAAACGTGACCAACGAGGACAATGTGGCCCGTATGGAGAGAATGATCCTCGAAAATCGACGGATGAAGGTCGAAGAAATCGAGCGAGAACTTGGAATATCACATGGAAGTGTTATCAACATCATCCACGACAATTTGGCCATGACCAAGTTCTCTGCCCGTTTGGTCCCTAGAAACTTCACGCCCCATGATCGACTTCAACGTCTTCAAAGTCCACAAGGCTAGAGTTGCACAAGCCGCCCTGCGCGAGTGCGGATTCAAGGAGCTCAACCACCCCCTCTAACGTCCAGATCTGGCCCCTAGCGACTACCTTTCATTCCGTCAGCTCAAGGCTGCACTGCGTGGACGCCGGTTTGGGGACGATGAAGATGTCCAGCTCACCGTCCAGGAGTGGATTGAACAGCAGTCGGAAGATTTCTGGTTGTCGGGAATTCGAAGCCTCAGGAACAAAGTGGCGCAAGTGCATTGAAGTCGAGGGTAGTTATATTGAGAAATAATAAAACACTTTTCCTCATATCTCGTTTCCTTATATCCGAATTGCAAAAATTATTGACCGCCCCTCGCAAAGGAAACTATCCACTACTAGTATGATAATGGAAAACTATCTAATACTCGTATGATAATGGTAAAATATTCAGTACTCGTATAATAGTAAAGAAACTATTCAGTGCTCGTATGATAATGGTATAATTCCAGTACTCAATTGATAATAGAGAAAATATTCAGTACTCGTATGATAATTGGAAACCATCCAATGCTCGTATGATAATAAGAAACTATCCAGTACTCGTATGATTTTGGTAAAATACCCAGTAATCGTATGATAAAAGAAAGTATTCAGTACTCGTATGATAATGGTAAAATACCCAGTAATCGTATCATAAAAAAAATATTCAATACTCGTATGATAATGATAAAATACCCAGTAATCGTATGATAAAAGAAAGTATTCAGTACTCGTATGATAATTGTAAAATACCCAGTAATCGTATGATCAAAAAGTATTCAGTCTCGTATGATAATAGAGATAGTATTCAGGAGTCGTACGATAATTGTAAAATATACAATGCTCGTACATATAATAATAGAGAAAATATCCAGTACTCGTATGATAATGAAAACCTTTCAGTACTCGTATGCTACTAAGAAACTATCCAATACTGGTCTGATAATGGTAAAATATCTAGCACTCGTATGATAATAGAGAAACTATTCAGTAATCATTTGATAATTGAAAACTATTTTATGTTCGTATGATAATAAGAGCCTATCCAGTAATCGTATGATAATGTGAAGATATCCAGTAATCGGATGATGATAGATAAACTATTCAGTATTCGTATGGTAATTAGAAATTATCCAATTTTCGTATGATAATAGAGTAAATATTCAGTACTCGTATGATAATAAGAAACACTCCAGCACTTGTATGACAATAAAAAATATCCAGTACTCGTATGATAATGGGAAAATATCTAGTATTCGGATGATAACGGGGAAAATATCCAGTACTCTTATAATAATAAGAACCTAAGTAGTACTCGTTTGATAATGGCAAAATCCCCAGTACTCGTATGATAATAGAGAAAATCTCCATCACTCCTATGATGATGGGACAATATCCAGTGCTCCTATGATAATATAGAAAAAGTATTCAGTCCTCGTATGGTAATGAAAAAATATGCGTTTTTTGTTTGAAGCCAGCCGGCTTCAAACGCTTCCTCGTCCTTCGTTCAAATGAATAAGCTGTCCAAAGGTCCCAGGTTCTAGCAGCGTCAGGTTGGAGCTAAGTTCTTTGGTATGGAACCGAAGGTAATCTGATTCTCGGAGGGACCCTTCTGGTGATCGTGGCGGCCCGTGCACATGTGTCTATTATAAGTGCTCTTCGGACTCTCAATGGCTTGCCGGTCCAGGTAACACCATCCTCTACGATGAATTTTGTGAAAGGAGTAGATTACGGGAGATAATCCACTCCGTAGAAGACATTACCTAAGAGATGGATGAACAGAAATGGGGCAGGGTTGAACATGTGATGAGGAAATAAGGTGAGGCTTTGAGACTCACGCCTACTCTATTTCGTTACATTCGACCATGACAGTCTTCTTGAGTTGGTGCGTGCTGTATGGTATCGTTTCGGCGGCAAGACATTCGCGCAAATCTCGCGGAATGTTATCTATGTCAGCGCTTCGGCAGCCCGAATCGCTCTGCAGACGTGCCAAGTCGGGTCAACCCGAAATCTGTGCAATTTGCGCATGGACTTTACATGAGAAATATCTCTCGTTTAAGGCCAAGTCACGACCTGCTTCTTCGAGGCAATGTAACTCATATCTTCTCAAGAAAGATGTCATGGCCGTTCAGGCAACGGACCGAATCTCGTTCGAGGGGTCATAGAATTGGATATGTCACGTTCTGTGTGACCCAGAACTTTCCAAACCTTTCAAGGTATGAAAGAACCCTATACTCCTGGTCTATCCCGGTTTACGAGCTCGGTTGCCACCCCGCCTATTTAGTACCAGTTGACGGATTAACCTCCCCAGCTGCTACCCTGGTAGAGCTGGTGGTTCCACACTCACCCCCCACCTTGGCTAAAACCAAGGCTCGACTTCACCCCACACTCTCATGCGACACCTTCCCGTAGGGCGAAATGGCTGCCCGCCTCCATTACGTGGTCATACTCAGAGGAGGAAACATCCTGAAGGTGGTCGCCAGATCATCCTCTGGGTCTTCTAAGAATGCTCCCGAAATAAGGGCCGCAAAGAGAGAGCATCGTCTCCCTCGACCTTGTCCAAAACTGGGCGATGCTCTTTGGAAACTGGGGATGTGCACAAAGACGAGGAATCACGACCCCCAAGCAAGGAAGTGGAGACTGGCGGAGGAGAAAACTCGCACGCCGAGTCAAACGACCCCAGTAAGCCTAGAAGGTAGTGGCGCATTTGTTGGCAAACAACCCCCGGAGTTTTGCCTCCTGGAAAACTACGGCCATTTCCAAAAGTCTTTTCTTCAAAGAGAGCCCCGTAGATACTTAGAGTTTGGGTTGGGGGCCATATTCTTTCAATGAAGCAGCCGTGTACTAACTATTTAGGTTTACAAAATAACTTCGTGTGTGAAGGACGTGCCAGCTTTGAGCCTCTGTCCCTGATACACCAAATCCTTTTAAACCTTTTCAATTTTAAAGCCCATCGCGTTTTGGTAGTGTTTTGTGCTCTCCCCTAATTCTATGGCGCTAATTTTTGTTTGTTTTTTAAATTAGTCTTTCTGTACATTATTTCATGTATGTACTGTTATCCCCAGTGCTTTGTGTTCGCTTTTAGTGGTTAATCGAATTGTTTGCTTGCTTTTGTTGTTGTAATCATGTTGATTTTGCCCGGTTTTTAAGCTCCATTAAATAGTTTGCCCTTAGTGCTTATGAAATTATTCTTTCAGCTATTGCTTCATTTCCCCGTATGTTTCCTTAAATTAAAAGTGCTCTTCTTTGTGTGTTTTCCGTTTAAATTTCCACGTGTCTTGGGATTTCATTACATCAATCTGCGATGAGCATGTTCTCTTTTTTGTCGCTTTTGCATTTCTCACATACATATTCATCTCTCTTTGGCGATTCAATTTGTAGTTAAAATACTCGACATACAAATCTCGATCTTCTGCGCCTCTTTCCACTTACAGAAAATTGAAAGTACACAACTTGCTAAAATGTTCTGTAATAACTAATATGGTTTACTCCTTGAGTCGCTCGCTGCGTTCCATTTTTAGCTCCGAATCGACTCTTCCAACTTTCCCTCCTTGGCTGACACCTCTATAGTGAGGACTGCCCCCCACATGTTTCTATGGCGACCTTATATTGCTGTGCGCTAAGTTTAAAAAAAACTCAGATTTTATTTTAGACAAAATTGTATCGGATAATATTGAGGTATTCTGCATCAGTGAGACGTGGGGCGGGCCTTCTACAAACTCGATTATCGTGGCCACTACACCTACTGGATAAACTTTTATACGCTATTGGAGAACTACCAGGTGAGGCTGTGGGGTCGGTATTATTGATGCTACTTTTATCTGCCCCTTATATACACCGATCTATCCCTCCCTCGAACTGTTCAAGGTAGTTATTGCTAATCTTGCCTTAAGCCACTCGCTCAAAGTCATAAACATCTACAGACCACCTGTTCACCCATCATACCTCTTTTTTGACGAACTGGATGATATCTTCAATGTCGCCTTTTCAAACTCCGCCATCGTGGTGGTACTCAGCGATTTTAATAACCCAACATACACCACCTCACATCAACGAGTCTGAGAAATCTCCAAACTTTTTACTCTTTTCCAATTCACTTCCCTCACATACACCCGTGGTAACATTCTTGATCTCATTTTATCCCAATACTCAGTTCACCAATTGACCCTTTCACACGGACATACCGCCATAGACCCTAACCCACCTCCCAATCTCCCTTATCTCACCCCAGTCTCCAGTAAAGAGCTTGCCTCAATACTCTGCTCATCGAAAAAGAACTGCTCTCCGCTTGACACTTTACCACCCAGTTTCTATGTTTAATTGCTACCAGTCCTCCTACCACAGCTACTTGATATCGTAAACGCCTTCTTGTAGCTAGGTGAGGTGCCTGCTAAATTTAAACATGTTGTTTCTCATTCGATCTTAAAGAAACAAAATCTTGACCCTAATAATCCTTCAAGCCATCGTCCTATCTCTCAACTTCCGTTCCTATCAAAGGCTCTTGAGAGGGTAGTAGCTGCCTGCATCTGAACACATGTCTTCCTCCAGCATCGACAAAGCCTTCCAGGCAAGTTTCAAGGCAGGTCACAGCTATGAATCGGCTCTCTTATATGTAATTGACCACCTATTCGCAAGGCTGACGCTAGGACGACTTCAATTCTGTTATTTCTTGATCTCTCAGCAGCATTTGACACAGTTGACCACTCCACTCTTCCCCCTACCTTCGTGACTGCCTGGGTGTCTTTAGAACTGCTCTAAACTGATTTCGCTTTTATCTCTTGCTCATTTTGTTCACACCAAGGTGAGGTTCCTCGTCTAGCTGTTGTTTCTTATGGTGTTCCTCAAGGTTTTTCCTTGGCCTGCTCCTTTTTCAAATATTGGTCTTCTTCTGCGTCGGCTAGGTCTATCCTTCTATTCTTAAGAAGATAATACAAAAATACTTCTTTCCTCCTTCTAAAACTCGTTCGCCTGACCGTCTCCAATCTTGTATTCGCATATGACACGATGACTGAATGGCTATCGGAAAATTTCCTCAAACTCGACCATTATAAAACTGATGTTCTTTTGATGGGCACCATAGCAGATGTCGTTCGCCGAAAAAATGTAGCTCTCTCTCTCTCTCAATCTAGGTTGCTCCCCGTTCACGTTTTCTGACCATGTTAGAAACATGGATGATTCCGTTGACAGTTAACTCAATTTCAAATCGAATGTTGCTAATATCAGGAAATCGTGTTTCTGCTTTCTCCGTAACCTCAGTTGTATCCGTTCCATCTTAAACTGAAAAGGTTTCTAGATAGCTATCCATACCTTTGTTACCTCTCGCCTTGATTACTGTAACTCTCTTCTACAATTCGTCCCCTTCAACTTGTTCAAACTTCGCGGCTCGAGTTCTTCTCCGTCGAGGACGGCTCTCTCGGACTAAACCACTACTCCTGTACTGCATTGGCTGTCATTAAATTTCGAATTTCTTTATTACTTTTAGAGTCTTTCTTCTCATGTTTAAAATCCTAAACACCACTCCTCGCCCTTATCTGTCCTCCACACAGGCTGTGTCCAGACAACAAATAGCCCTTCCCTCGGGAAAAGCAATCCTTCTTTTGGTTCCTCGCTCTCGTCTCTGCTAAGCTGTAAAATGATCTGCCTCTTGATATCTTCCTCACCCGACGCTTTCAAGCGGGATCTGAAAACGCACCACTTCTATGAGGCTTTTTCCTAGTTGATGAATGCCCTAAGGAGGATGCAAGATCTTGCATCGTACCATATAAAACCTCATTTATGCGTATATATATTATTATTATTATTATTTGTTTTCAGGAGACCATGTTAGGCGCATTCTCCCTGCCCACCTTCCCGTGGTGTTGGCGCTTTGCACCACTACCACCACCACCACGGGAGAAGAGTCAGGCAGACGGATGCACGATTCCAGCTGACATGATGTCTCCGTTCTCCTTATCGCTATAAATACCACTTTTAAACAGAAGTAGTGCAGTTACACATAAATAGAAAGGATGTACACTTTCATTTTAGCGTACATTAAACCGTCATCTTATTTTGATGCAGCCCGCGCCGTGGAGTTGTTGCCGAAGCCCCATTTTCTCGGGCATTTGAATGGGAGACACCTTAACTGGAGGGACTATAATAGCAATTCCAGTGGTTATGTCCTTTCCAACCTGATAGAAGAGGTCTGGATTGGTATCTTAAATGTGGACAAGTTTAGGCATTATTATCTGAGAGCCACTTCATTTTCATGTCTCGATCTATTCCTGTGCTCTCCCGATGCTCAGCCTGAATTTGGGTAGAGAGTGGTCGATAGCTTGGATTGTAGTGATTATTTTCCTATCTAAATATTATTTTTCTTCGCCGCTGCTGCCCGAAAAACTGGCACGATGGTGCTTGGAGCGATCGCGGATGGCTGCATTACAGGAAATAACCGATTTCTGTCTAAGAGTTTAGGTCCGATGATAAAGCAGGCGAGTTCCTATCCAGTAATCTTATCAACGTGAGCATGACTATTATTCTTAGAACGTCTGCTGGTGTTTTTACACGCTATTTTCTTCCTTGGCGATCAAGTGAGTGTGAGACAGCCCTCAGAAAGAAGCAATACGACTATATGTGCTTCTAAGCGCCGCCCGAACAATTTTACCGTAGGTGAATTTCGTCGAGTGAGGGCTAGGTTCAGGTATGTTTCAAAAACACTCACCGCTCTTCTTGGCTTTTATACGTGTCTTCACTTTACAGGTAGACCCCTGTTTCAAAGCTAAGAGTCAAAAGGATTCATGGTAAGTACTCGCATGATCCTTCTGTAGGACAGAACCGCAATCTCGGATCCCGGATCCGTGGCAGAGTCCTTCGTAAGCGGTTTATACTTATTCTCTACCTTGATTGATCTCTAGCAGCATATTTTGCCCTCGTAAGCTCGCTGAAGTTCGCATATTGGAATTTACCTACAGAGGCGGGGAACCTTCCAACGACCCGTTTACGCTAAGAGAGCTGCGTTACGCTCTCGCTTAATGCGCGGATACCGCACCTGGTCCGGACGATATTCCGTACGCTAACTATGGAGCTTCAACTCCAACATTCATTGAACCTTTTTTTTCTGTTTTAATACAGCCTAATAACCAGGCTGTATGATTATGTAATTTATGTCCATATAAACAGTCGTCAGGACAGTTACCTTGAAAAGAACTGGTCATGATGGTAGTGTGGTGGACATCTCTCAAATGCAGGTCATGATGACAGTTCGGTGGACATCAACTGACATCATTCAGTGCAAATTTATGGCTCAAGGGAAACGGCCAGATATTACAAGTAGTGGGGAGAAATGAAAACCACCGGAGCCATAGTAGGGCACTCTGTAGGAACAGCTCAAAGTACTCAAAATACAGCCCCCCCACCCCTCCGCTCTTACTCAGATTAGTCAAAATGGTCTTTTGTAAGGGGAAAATCTGGAGTATTACGTGCCCTTCAGTTAGCAATGCTCGCATGAAGATCTACCACTATATATATATATATATATATATATATATATATATATATATATATATATATATATATATATATATATATATATATATATATATATATATATATATATATATGTATATATATATATATATATATATATATATATCAGATTGAGTCATAAGTAATTTCAGTTTTTATGAAATCTATCTATTTATGAATAGCTAAACAAATAAATAATTTAAATTAATAGTATATTCCCCCTATTTGTCAATCCCATTTTGCCCATTTAGCAGGTAGCTTTTTAATTCCTCTAAGGTAAAAATAAAATTCAGCCTGTTTTGAGTTCAAGAAATTTTCTACGAACTTTTTTCCTGCTCTTCTTCAGAATTGAAAGAAGAATTGAACAAAGAACCTGGACATCACTCGGTGCAAGGTTTGGTGAATAGAGTTGATGGTATAGAACAGACCAACCTAAGTCCAATATTTTTTCCTGCGTGATTTTCGCTGTATGTGGTCTTGCGTTATCATGAAGAAGCACAACGTACCTTCTGTTGACGAGTGCATGGCGTTTTCTTAAAGGATTTTCATGCACACGTTGCACCTGCTGACAGGATAAGTTTGCATTGCACGACTTCTATTAAAACATCTTCATTGAAGTCTAATGATCAAACTGGTCTTGGTTCATCTCTCAATGATTGATTCCCAGAACGAAACTTTAAAATCAATTTCGGACATGACGATCTGTAATGGCACCTTGGCCATAAACACCACAAATTTTCTTTGCTCTTTCCGAATCGTTTTTGTTATTCTTACACTCCCACAACATCACATATGCACTTTTAGTCCCTCCATTTTAGGCATGATATTTTAATTTAAATTATGATGCACACTTGTATACTGCTGATGTAAGAATGAGTGGTGAACTTTCTTTCTAAACAGTTAATTTACGGTTAAGTTTAAAAACACTGGAAGTTCGAAATGCGCCGTTATATTTTCCTTCCAATAAATGGGAAGTACTGATGACTCAACCATGATATTTTCCACTCATTTTCACTTTTGGCCATCATCATATGCCATACACATAGCTACTTACAAACTTTCTAGCAGAAATGCTCTCGTTGGTCTTTGTTTCAATAAATTATGATCTCCGTTTCAATGAAATAAAAAATGAAGTTCTGATCCATCCACCTTATTTCATCGATTTATCTCCTGATTATTTTAAGTATTTTAATCGCTTTCTAAACAAATCTTTTCACTTCACCACGCAAAATTTCAACCTAGATTGCGATAAAAGTGTTAATAGATCATTCCACAGCGTTTATTTCATTATATATTCTATTCTTAAGTGGAGGTGATAGGTAAACTTGGTCGGGGAAAATTCGGTCTTGAAATTTACGGAGTTAATATCATTAATACTTGAAGAAAAAAACAACTTATAAATGGAAGAACACTAAAATAATTATAATTGTTAAAGAATAACTCAAAACTAAATGAGTAGGAACAATTAAAACACAATTACCTTATAAGCTTTTATTAAAAGAAATACTTAAAAAAAAATTGTTCTTGAAAACTTCGGTCTCAGAAATTTCGGTCTTATACAGAGTTTGAAAACAACTTGGTATTTAAGATTATAAAAAATTGCTTTAAAAAATGCTAATTTGTTATCTTTATCGTAAGATTGTACAAGTTTTAATAACTTTTCAGCTATTTTCTCACATTCCCTTTTCTTTACTGGATTATCTCCTCTATGAATATGAATAATTAGTTCATTAAAAAAATTGTCGTACGTTGCTTCAATCTTGTCAGGCAAAGAAGCAAAAACACGAGGAAATAATTTACCGCTTAAAACAGCGTGAAAAGTAAACAACTGATACCATATTTAGGAGGCAAATTTAAAAGTGCTATCGATTCCTAAATGTGAGGCATTCTTCAAATATTCAAGGGCCTCATTTGAGGCAAAAATTAAGATTCTATTTTCGTCATTAGAACCAGTGTCACATTGCAAGAAAGTTGCCCTATCTGAAAGCTAGTGAAAGTACCTGGTAATTCAAAACCTGTACGAGAAAGAAGCAAGGGCAAAAAGCAAAAAAGGCAATGGCAAAAAGCAAGATTTATTACGTCAATTAGTTATATTTCTTGAAACCGTTTGTAAATTTAGCAATTCATACTTTTCATATTCTTGAAACACCTCTTACTGTTTCTGAAATGAGAGCTCTAGTGCTTGATACAGCACCCTTATTCATTTTGGTATTTAATTCTGGAATGAAAATTCTTGCTTTTGTAACATTTAATCCGAAGGATAAACACAATTGAAAAATAAATCCATAAGAATGGAGTAATCTGAACTGACCGACCCAGAAGATTACTACACTCAAATAAAATAAATGAGAAACGGAAGTTTGTTTTTAATACATTCCTCGGTATTTTCCTTGAACTGAAGGATTAATTAATACTTATTCTATCATTAAAAGCAAATAAAAGCATTATAAGAAAAGGCCGAATTATCCGAGACCGAATTATCCGAGACCGAATTATCCGAGACCGAATTTTCTGGTCCCCGCAAATAATTCCATGAAATTGTCTCCGCTGAGGTGAAAAATCCAACGACTGTTGAGAGATCAAAGATGGCTTCCTCTTCTCCCGCCTCCATTGAGGCTATACCACACTTTCTGCCTCGAGTGCGACCCTTAACGGGGCAGCTGCTACTTTAGAATTCTCACCAATGAGCAGCGAGGGACCCCAAGGTAGGTTTCGGCTGCTCCCTTCCCAATTGAGGGCCAAACTCAGCCTACAGAGACCTGGATTTGAGCTCACCGATGAGTTATTATTACATATGTTTTCGTTTCCCCAACAAGGAGGGGCATAAGTTCGAACCTCGAAATCCTTTTCCTTATTGATAGGAATTTGTATCCGGAGTTCTCTGAATGTTCCTTATTGAACCTAGTTGTAAGGGTTTAGGAATGTTGGCAATATCAGTCCATTTCAAATTTTACTATTTAATTTCTTTTTATTCCTTTTCCTATTTTTTTGTTTTGTCTCTACTTTCAGCCTTTTTTGGCCGAGTGAATATGACTTCATTAAAGTACACAGGTTTTCTTTTCTTAGTAAATAATGAACACAATCTTCATTTCTTCTTAACCACCCATCCACAACGCACAATCCAAGGCTAACTCTCTTTTTCTCTCATATTCAAGCTTTCATACCCGTTTCCAATCTACATAACACACATTTTTCCACAACAACCACATTGCAATTCTCATCTCATCACCTGACAGGCGCGGATCAAGGAGAGGGGCTAAGGTGTTGAACCCCCCCTCCCCATCTACAATTTCAGACCCGTTTATGTTTATATTTATCTTTAAACCATACTTGTATTCTGCTATTCATAAAGAGTTATGTAATAATATAAAATATATATAAAAACAGTTTTATAAACCGTTGGGATCGAATGTATCTTGTATGATACAAGTCTAAAATACAGTTAAATCTCAACAATAATGATTAAATTCATTATTATACCTCGGACTACTCAGAGGGAGGAATTCACGTTAGCCCCATCCCCCCCACCATATTATTATCCTGGATCCGCCACTGTGGCGGCACGTGGTCCTTCTCCACCCCTGTATTCCCAACTCAGTAGTATTCAAACTACCCTGTCCTCGTGAGTTTCTGGTAGACTTCCACCCAGTACTCAGACTTTTACCAGCTTTTCACAGGTATTTAGACAACTTGCCTGAGGCTCCCAGATGGCACTCAGAAATTCAGCCCATTACATTACTCTTCCACCTGGCTTCATCTTGGAATCCGATTTTCACCACCTTATGCTAGATATCCGCTAATCTTCCATGCTTCCAAACCATTAATTTCTAATCATTTATCGGATTAGTTTAAACGTTCACCAGACTCTTCCTAATATTTTTTTTTACTACTTCTCATCTTTCAAAATTTTTATCACGTTTCCATTCGGTTTCACTTCAACCAACTTCTATGTATTAATTAAAAAGATTTAGGATGTGTGTAATCACATGAAAAATTCTTACAGGGTATGTGGTCTAAAGAGTGGAATTGGAGGAGGGAGAAAAAGGCGAGGTTTATGATTCCTGGAACAGGCACATCAGCCGCAACCCCGACAAATATTAATGCAATTTCAACGGAGCCCAAGGAAGCTCTGTCAATTAAGGAAGCCATTACAACGCAGTACCAAAGGTGGGCTTTTATTGAGACGCGGACGAGAAAGGGACACGGAACTAATTAATATTTCCGACCGGTTTCTCACGAAGGCAAATTATGGAGCGTAGAAGACCACTTCCCCCTTTCTAATAATAATTAAAATACAAATATTAGTGACTGGACTCTATCCCGGGAGTCCAACCAAGACCATAGAGGGAAGGAACACCCGTCTCTATGTATGCCGGCTGTAGTTCTGATACTCAAACTCGCGAGGGGCGCCCCCCTCCCTCGGTTAGCGATGGTTGATTCCGCGCAAACCAACCAAAAGTCTGCCATACAATCACACCTCGTGAGCCGCCCCCCCTGCCCCACCCGGGGTTCACCAATCATCATTCATCCACTCCATTTGGCAGTTCACGTTCATGGATGCTGAGTTACGAAAAAGAGGAAGTCACCCCACTCGAGCATAAAGTATCACCGCAAGAACAATAATATAAATAATGATAACAATTATAATCGAAATAATACTTCCAATAATAAGAATACTAGTGTTAATAATCCTAATAATAATAATTATTATATTATCATTACTTGTTTCAATTACAAAGTCAATTATTCTGTAGCGCAAATGATTTAAACGTTAGTTTTTCCTTAAAAAAATTTCCCCATCCCTGCCCTGCCGTGTCTTGGCTCTGTGAATATGACTCTTCACATAGAGCTCCGTTGCAACTATGCCGTTCTACTTTGAAAAGGCATAATTGAAAACTTTGGGAAAGGAGGTCTGAGGCTTAGCCCGCTGCGGAACCCAAAGGAAGAAACAAACCTTTGTAGGATTAACACCCTACCCTGCGGCACCATCCAAGACTACAGAGGCAGACTCTCCCGTCTCTGTGAGATGTCGGACGTAACTGAAAAATACCCAAAACCCAATAGAGGCGGCCGCACCCCGACTGGAGTCAGTTGATTCTGGCTTCAGTCATCATTAAGTCCGCCATGTTTTTACACCCTCTGAGGAGCCGAACCAGGTCCATATTCACTCATCACCACATCTGAGTAATTTTCATGGGGTCGTTATCGGTGGGGCGGGGGGGACCTGCATATAAATAAAAAAAGAAAATGGCAAGCAATACTTACTTCCTCACACTCCTACACTCAACAAACAAAAAACCCACAACGAACAATGAGCATACACTCCTAAACTTAGCCGCTACACACGACTTCCCCATTACGAACATAGTAAAGACACATACAGGCCACAAACTCGTCTTCCGCTCACAGGAGGACGCAGTAAAATTCCACCAACAAGCATCTGACACACTCGCCGCATTGTACCTACAAACAAAATTAGTCGCTGGTGTAGTAAAAATACACCAAATACGCATCACAAAGACCAACCTCCTATGGTTGGCCTTCTCTACTGATGACCTCCGCAAACACCTCAGACAGAAGTATGGGGAGGAGGTCATCACAGACATATACTTCAACCTCCCGAAACAATGGGCAGTGATCACACTCTCCGACGAACACAACAAATCACTGCTGCTAGACCAAGGCATCAAAGTCTGCGGCACCCTAACACACCCACACAACATCGAGTCACAACTCAACATAAGACCAACACAATGCCACCGGTGTTACAAAACCGGACACACAACACGAAACTGCCAAGCAGACCTGGTCTGCTCCAAGTGCAGTGTAGTGGGCCACCACTACACCACCTGCACATCCACCACACCCCTCTGCTCCAACTGTGGCGGCGACCATGTCGCCGTCAACCCAAAATGCCCTTACGTTAGTAACGCCCGCTCTGACGCTGTAGCGGCTATACGGCGTCCTCAACCCATCTACACAACCACACACTCCGCCCCTGCCCCCCCTCCCCTCACATGAATATTCTCTGCCGCGGCCGGCACAACGGTGTCTGCAGCTCTCCCTGTCTCACCCCAGACACACCCAATCCCAGCAGCAACCCAAACTCACCCACACATTCCGACACCAACCCCCACCCCACACCACACCACAGACCCAACCTGACCACACACCCAAAGTTACACCTGGCCGCCTTGCTCTCAACGGTGGCAAAGGACATGTCGACAGGTGACTCCCGACTATACACAAAAATACTCAACACACTGTTCTCATACTCATGCCTACACCAGCTCTCTTCGACTACAAAAACACAAACTGGGAAGAGTTCAAGAGACACATAACAGATAACACGCCACAAAACCTCGACCTGGACCACATCAATCCAGAAATGTGAGATGACCACTGGTGCTCAATCTTAAACACTATAACCACAGCACGCGAACTACACTTACCACATAAAACCTACACTTAAAATAAAACATTTCACATTTTCCATACACACTCAGAGACTCATCACACAGTACAATAATCACTACACTAGAGGCCCACGACAACACAACATCAATCACTTACGTGCCCGCATCCTACAGTGCGTACAGATAGATAGGAACCGGCAGTGGTGAGAGGTCACCCGCATCGCGGACGACACCCGTTGCACTAACCACTCCTTCTCCTGGCGGCCCGTAAAAAGGTTGCTAGGCACTGACCCACCCAAACCCATCACCTTCCAAGTAAACAACTAAACACTCACAGACACTAACGTCATCCTCGATGCATTTAGGTCCCACTGGGACACAGTACATACACAAAACCCACCTAAACCACACGCGTGGGAGCACTTCCACGAAGTCCAGGAGTGGTGTCCGACTCAAGCTCACGAGCTAAGGCCCGCCCCCCTTATACGAATGGAGCTGCTCTACTACACATCCACACTGACCACTCCCATAACCGTCGAGGAAACAAAACACTAAATTAAAACAACACCAAAACGTGCTCCCGGCCCTTCCGGGCTACCAGCCACACTAATACACAACCTCCCCCGCAAACATATACCTCACACTCACACACCTATTCAACGCCTCACTAGCCTCAGGCCACTTCCCTAAAATATTCGAAGTCTCTCCCAACATACTTCTACTCAAAATGAACAAAGTTCCCAAACACCCAAACAATTACAGGCCTATTGCTCTATTAGAGCTCCTAGGCAAAATACTCGACGCATGATCAACTGCCGCCTACGGGAATACCTGGAAGAGAGGGACTGGTTCTCACCCGAGCAATATGGGTTCAGGAGGGGCCGGTCCACTCAGGTGGCTGTGACCATCGTTCATGACAGAATACAGGAAAAACGCCAGATACATCAAAAGACACTCCCCATCAGCAATGACGTGGAGAAAGCCTTTGATAAAGTGTGGCACGAGGGACTCCGTTGGAAACTCGCCAACAATATGGAGTTACCTCTCTGCACCAGAAGGCTCCTCTCGCACTACCTCACTAAACGGAGATGCCACATAAAATAAAACAATATCCTCTCACAACCCTTCACACCACGCTCAGGCGTTCCCAACGGAAGCGTACTGGCACCCACACTATGCATCTTATACACAAACGATACCCCACGCCCAACCGAAAACTGCCGTCACACATACACATTGTCCTACGCCGATGACGAGACCAAGCTCGTCAGCGGCCGCGGACAGAAGAAATCGCGCTCTACGCACAAAGAATGCTAGACGCTAAGACAGATTACGAGGATAAATGGCTGATTGCCACGAATCCTCAAAAGACACAGATGACACTCTACGGCGCAAGAGATCACTTCATGGATAACCTACAAATCTTCTCACACACCCTAGACATGAACCATCTAAACCCAACAAGGCCCGAATACACACAACATAAAAAAATTCTTGTGGTAACTTTTGACAAGACCCTTATGTTTAATATACACCAGACCATCTCACATACAAACACATCACTGTGCAGGTTCTACCCTGCGGGCAAGAAACTACAGTTACACCTATATAAAACACTTGTGCGACCTCCTCTCACGTACGCCCCACTGTCACTCGTAGCTCGAGCCACACGTGGCAGCAGAACGCTCAGCGCATTCAGAACTCTGCTTTGAAGGGCGCTTGCCGCTCCCCCCTGATACGAAAATGTCCACGCTACACGACAACAACAAATTAACGCCCCCCCCCCCCAACACATACGCTCACATTAGACTCACAAAACAACTCTGGAAACTCACCAGAGACCCATTATACACCACACTACATGTAAGACGGTATACGATGGCGCCGCGATACCCCGCGGCCCATGACCACCCGCAACCCATACCGTTCTTCGCATAGACTAAAGCCATCATGAATAACGCATTTCCGACTAAGCAGACACGCTCTTCTTCCTGACCACCCTCCAACCGTCTTCCAGTCACGAACACCTCGAGTCCCACCTAACAACACCACGCATCTGTGTCGAGCCACCGACCTATCAACTCTCCCTGTCCCCTCTCAAATTATTTCCGCAACTTTTTCTCTAAGACTGCCTGTTTGCCTGTGTTACACAGCGTTCCCTCTGTCCTTTCTATTCACACATCATCATCATTATCATCATCATAAGTAGGTTCATTTGAACTGCGTAAGGATTCTTGGTTTACTTCATCCGACAACTATCTCAAAATCGGCAAAGGAGGGAAAGTTTACGAAAAATCTCCTAAATACGCCTCCGAAATCACGAAAGTTAGAGATACTCATTTTTTACCATTCACCATTAATTTCATCTTTCTTTTTTAGGCGGCCCCACTTAAGCAGATGACTGCTTAAGCCTCCCCCCCTCCCCCTGCGTGACTTCCGTCGGATGTGAGAGGGGAATACCATTCATGTTTCGTCCCAACTATGCTGGGCAATAGAACGGCCATAATTGGGGGCATTGTAGGAAGCTGGTTTGAGGAGTAGCCCACAGCCGATAACAATGTCAGAAACAATTCCGGATAAGGGACGGACTGCTACCTCAGCTGATCATCACAGCGGGGGCCCCTTTTAGGACCATAGAGGGGCATACAACCGCCTATATGGTATGTTGGGATGTGTTCGCAATTAAAACACCCTCGGGGGAGGGGCGTTGTCAATAAGTCTGCAATACAATCACACCCCCGAGAGGATCCCACCCGGATTCATATCGTCCATTATCATCATTCACCCAAAGGCAAATTCCCTTTTCATCTAGGCGGAGGTTTATCGGGGGGGGGGGAGGGGTTCTTCTCCCAAAAGGCAACTAAAAAATATTTTTTCCACTAAATAGCAGAAACTCATATACACTAGTGAGTCCCTAATAGCAGATAAAGGCCCAAACCAGTAAAGATTGCTCTTCCCTCCTCAAGGGCTGTTCACCACCATGAACGAAATCCAAAATGCCACGAGGGTCTCACTAAGGTGTCTAAGCGGCTAGGAAAAACCAGACAAGGGTAAAGTCTACGAGACCCTGTTCGACAAGCTTAGTGTGGCAGTCCTAAGGCTAATAGATACGCCGGCAGGATATGTCGCAATATGCGAAAACAAAAAAGACGTGGAAGCGCTCACAAAGGAGGGAGGAGTTAAAACCCTCAAGAATATAAACCTCCAACCAAACACGCCTCCTCAGATCCAAGCACACAGGAGTGTGTTGTGCAGAAGGCTGGCCCCCTGGATCAGCCAGCACAACAAAGAAGAAATTAAGAAGGAGATCGAGAAAAATCAGAAATGGGCGAGGGTGGCTGAGGTTATTAAGTTTAAAAACAAACGATATAACACAGATTACCGCCATGTGGTTAAGATCATATTCACAGACACAGAGATAGCGACAAAGGCGAAGGAGAGAGGGCTACTTCTCTTCAACGCGAAGATAAGTGGTGAGCAGATCGAGCGGGAAGAATTCACTCCTGTGCAGATTTGCTTCAGATGTTACCGCCTCGAGTACTACAACACGAAGGACTGCAAGGAGCAGGAGTCAACCTGTTCCAGATGTAGCCAAAAAGGCTAAGGCTGGCGTGAATGCTCAGCCAAAGAAGAGAAGTGCCCAAACTGCGGACAGAGACATGGGGCAATGGCGATGTCCTGCCCCAGAAAAAAAGGAGATCTTGAAAAGAAAGGCGGAAGAGAAGAAGGCAGAAGGACTTAGGAGGGCGAACACCTCCTACGTCCAGGCGACAAAAGCCCCCCCCCCCCGCCTCCAGGAAATAAAAAGAACATCCCTGCGCAAAGATCATATTTAAAGGTTGGCAAGGAGGATAAAAACTTAACCCAAATCCTCACTTGCATTCTATATGCCCATGTCCGCAATTTAACACCCCCGGCTGCTTCGCTAAAGAGATAAACATCATGCTAAAAAACAATGGCTTGGCAGAGATGTGGTTCCCCGAGAACCAAACATCAGGGGAAGTCCTCCAGATGCAATGCGGCCCAGAGGAAGAAACACCAGCGATTGCTTTCCCAAGAGATGAAGAAGAAAGAGAGGAAAAGAATAAGAACCCGGAATCAACCCCAGTCCCTCAAAGGTCCCCAAACAGGGACCCCAGAATTGAGATGAGGAAGAAAAGGGAAGAGAGTGCGAAAAGCTACGTCAGAAGAAGCAAGCAGGCTGAGGGCAACATCTTAAGCTCTGCTTCTTCATCTGAAGATGAACAAGAGTGCGCCCGGCCTCCTAAGATCCATGAGAGAGCAAGGATCAAGAGAAGAAGAAAGAATTCAAGTCAGAACAAGAAATACGATGGCGATGAGATTAATATTAAATTCTACAGAAAAGCTGAAACCTCCTTCCCAGAAGAGCCCAGATAGGGGAAATCATCGAAGGAGTAAAAATGGGCATACTAAAATGGTCTTATGATTTACCAGACCAGGAAGCGCTAATCGACACAGAGCTCATGTAGGCCAAATTAAAACTCTATAGGGACTCCTGCCTCGCTTACAGCGAGACAGAATTTATTAGAATTAGGAATGAAAAAACACACGTAACAACAACCACTAGAAGAAGACACACACACAAACAAACATACAAACACACAAGCACCAGACAACACAAACATGGAAAACACGAACAATACATTAAGAATACTCACAGTTAACGTCAATGGATGGCAAGGGAAACACATTCCTTACGGAAACATATTTCGTAAAGTGGATCCCGACCTAATCTTCATCACTGAACACGGCGTTAACACAAACACAAACAGAATAAAGATACCAAACTACACAGTTATAAACAAAAAACACACACAGGAATGATACGATGGCGCTGCCATCGCGATCCGAAACAACATTACATACAGAACACTCCCAAACCTAGATGAATTATTTGTAGGCTGTAGAAATACCTACCTTGGTTGGAAACCTGACAGTGGCGGCTGCCTATCAACTTCCATGACGTAAATACATGCCGATCCCTAACTTTTACAACCTCTTTGGGCGCCGGAAACTATCATTGCTTGGCGGTGATCTAAATGCCAGATGCGGTGAATCAAGCTACGGAAGAACCGACGGAAGGGGAAGAAACCTGGAGCTGCTACTCGAAAGAGACAGATTCCAGAGGGCCGGGCCAGATTTCCCGACCTTCTTAACACAACGTCCGCCAACAAAACCGGACATTGTGTTAACGAGCAAAAACGTCCCTTTCAACATCGTCAATGAGTCCGGCCCAGTGGTACCGAGCGACCATATCCCGATTCTCACCACGATCTCTCTTGCTCCACTACTCAAGCCCGTTCCACTTAGGAAAAGTTACGCTAAAGCTAACTGGGAGCTATATAGAGAGATACTCAGTACATAGCATCCAACTGACTTGGGAGACGCTAATCTCGAAGAGATTGATGAGGAGATAAACAAGATCACCAATCTCATACAAGCTGACGAGAGATGCATCCCAAGAATCTCCTATAAATTGCTCCCACAACCTAGGTGGACGGACGAGATGAGAGAAATCGCCCGGGAACATAGATAAATCTATGAAGAGATTGGCAGGACAGGAACCAATAGGGAAAGGACAGCCAGAATGAGGCATCTAGGAGAGGAACTAAAAAAAACATAATAATTGAAAAACAAAGAACAATCTGGAATGACATCATTGGGAGGCTGGACAGGGAGAACAACCTGTAAGGTTTTAGAATAACATCCGAAGAATTAGGGGATTGCCTCCCAGACCCAGAACCCAAATCAAAGATGGAGACGACATTATTGAGGACCAAGAGTCTCTCGAGAGAAAATTTAGAGCTCACTGGCAAAAGATTTTCGCTATATCACCTGAGAAGAAGGAAGACTTCGACCAGGACTTCGAAGACCAATTTGCTCGATGACCTCGGCACAGGGATACATATAACCCACCGACATCCACAAGTATCTCAGGAAAGAGAGATGGTTCACCACGGATACCCAATAACTGTCGAAGAGAACTTGAACACCATAAGGTCCTTCAAGCAAAGGGCTCCAAGCTGGTCAGGGATTACGAAGAAACGCCTCGTAAATGCCCCAAGGCAAATTATTCAAGCTTTAACGAACACAATGTACGCTGCCCTGAAAACAGAGTACTTCCCTGACAGGTACAAGATGGCCAAAATCATCTTTATTCCGAAGGGAAACAAGCCCCCAGACCAGGTGGCTAATTATCGCCCGATCTCTCTTCTTGAGATAGATTTTAGCTGATAGGCTACAAGCTCAACTGGGCGAGTTAGGAGCGCATAACCCCCAACAACATGGGTTCCACTGAAAAAGGGACACATATACCACCCTGGCGCTCCTAACAGAGAAAGTAACATACTCCCAAGCGAACAGGTTCTATGTAGACATTGTGTTGAGGGACGCGCAAAAGGCCTCCGATAAAGTCTGTCTGGAAGGACTTCAAAACAAGATCCTGAACCTCCAGCTAGACCCAATCCTGGAAAGGATCCTCTATGACTTCGTCATGGACAGAAGTGCTTGTCTCATGATAGAAGGATACAGAGGTCCTGAATTCGAACCTAAAGGCGGGCGTTCCTCAGGGAAGCTGCCTGAGTCATCTGCTTTACTTGTTCTTCACAATCGACCTCCCAACTCCGGTGCACAGGGACACGATGTATCTGCAATTCGCAGATGACATCACTCAAATTGTCCCGTGCCCAGAGAGGAAAGTAAGGGCGCAGGCGGTTCTCACAATAGTGGAAATCAACAACATCAGCCAGTACGAGAGATGATGGAAGATCAGGACTAACA
Organism: Ceratothoa steindachneri; assembly: GCA_963969495.1. NCBI lineage: Eukaryota > Metazoa > Arthropoda > Malacostraca > Isopoda > Cymothoidae > Ceratothoa > Ceratothoa steindachneri. The sequence goes on along the minus strand of OZ018318.1, from coordinate 27,021,897 downwards.
GGCCCAAATTAAAGAGCGTCCCGCTGAGCCGCGAGTTGACATAGCTCATCATCATGGATGGGAGGAGATACGGCTACTACGCCGAAGGCACCGTCCTGGACCTTAAAATCACCGACCATGGATACTCGAGACACCACACGGAGAGGCGGAACCTGGCAAGGAGAGGAGAGAAATATCCAAGCTATACAGGTTTAGAGATCTTAGCTCGGCCAACATCAGGAAAATAAATCTGATGTATGTCCGGGCTAAGCTCATCTATCCCACAGTGGTTTCTCAAGCGGTCAGTAAAACCTCGATGAAAAGGCTACAACGTGTCCAGAACATTGCTTCTCAACAAAGTCAGAAAGCGTGATCAACTTAGGCAAAGAGATTTGCACAGGAGGAATTGTTTGGAGCCTATCAATGTCGTCACCCAAAAACTTGGAAAAAAGGTCTGGTCCACTCTAACAAATGGTCTCATTCCTGAGCTACAGGGAACAGGTGGCAGGCTTATTATACCTGCAAGGCTACATGCGAAAGTCTCACGCCAACTTCGGTTCCAGAGCACAAAATTATGCACACAATAAGTCATTACACCAATTTATACATAGACAAAACACAATACAACATATAAGAACATTTCATCAATACATAAATAAATGAGAACAGGGAACAATACAATTATTACAACCAAGAAACACGAGGTAAGTTGTTGGCAATTAGAGCTTTCAAAGGCTTTAAAGCTGAAGGTTTGCAACAAAAATAAGTACAACTAATCATTTGAGAACAAACAATAAGAAGAACACTAAAGTTCATGAAATTACACAAACATAGGATAAAAAGTGCAAACAAACAACAAAAGCAAAGGTAAAAATAAATAAAAAATAAAGCGATGCCCTCCCTACTAGGGCAAAATCCCCCCCCCCCCTCCCCACTTTAATTTTCACTTACTATATCTTCCACTATCCCCACTTCTACTAAAAACTGAGTATATCATCAAGGTTCATTTCGAGTAGAGTGAGTACGAGTTTTTACCTTTTGATAGGTCGAATTCATCATGTATGGTCGTGGCAAAGGAGGAAAAGTTAAGGTCAAGGTCTGTTAAGACTCTCTCACCAGACAATTCCATATTCGAGCAACGTGATTCGGAAGAAGAATATTCTCTAGAAGAAGACGATCTACACTTGCACCAAAAGGAGTAGAAAACCCGAAGGGGGCCATGGGGCCTCCCAACTGGGACTACAAGAGGGTGCCCCTCTGCACTATCGGCGGAGCGACCAAAGCACCAATTCCAGAAGTCATGCAAACCATCTTCGGCATGCTAAATTTAGCACTAATTAGGCTTATTGACAGTCCCAACGGCTACGCATCAGTGTGTTGGAAGGAGGAGGATATCGAAAAACTGGTATAGGAGGAAGCTAAAGAGCCCCTATGTACGATTGGCCTTGAAGCTGTTATCTCCAAGGAAATCCTCGCACGCCGTACCATCATTCTTAGGAGACTCGACCCGTTCTTCACGGACAACTCTTGTGAGGATATCAAGGTCGAGCTAACTAAACAGCAGAATTGGGCAAAAATCGACAAAGTCGAAAAATTCTAAAAAAAACATCGTTAAAGTAATCTTTGCGAACATCGAGATGGCTCAGAGGGCCATAAGGGATGGACTCCTGGGATTCTTCCTTCGTATAACCCCAGAACAGTTTGAAGCGGAGGAGTTTATCCAACTTGAGTTCTGCCAACGCTGCCTTGCCGTGGAACAACATCCCACTAAAGAGTGTATGGCGGCTGACGTCACTTGCTCTATCTGCAGAGGGGACCACAGGGCCGTGGCCATGAGGTGTCCCATCCGCAAAAAAGCTATCCTGGCAAAATGCGAAGTGATCAAAAAGGTAAAGAAGGCAAATTTCAAGACCTACGTCGAGGCAGTGGTAACAACCAAGACCAATGGCACAGAAAACTCTGCCCCAAAGTGGTAATGCCAGGTGAGTCCAAGGAGATTATGACCATGATCATCTTTGCCCACTTGGCGAATCTAGCTAACCCCGGTTCCTTTTCAGAGGAGTTAAATCGCCTCTTGCAAAGACGCGGGTTTCAGAAAAAGTTAGGGTTTCCGCCCAACCCCGCATCGCAGGAAATGTTAAGGATACAATTTATCGATGAGCCCCAACAAAAGAACACGAAAAAAGAAGAAGTAGCGAATCAGCGCCAAAAAAAAACTCGGAGGAAGGAGTAACAGCGGAAGAAAACTTGGAAAATAATGAAAACACGAAAAAGTTCACGAAGAAGAAAAAACAAAAAAGGAAAAAGAAAAGAGAAGTGGAACAAGAGGCAAAGAAAGAAGAGGAAACAAACCAACCACAAGAAAGCTCAGACGAAGACGAAATCCTAAAGTATCCGGGTGTTCACCTCACGGAGAAAAGGGATATCCTTCTGCGGGGCTGTTTCTTCGACGCCAAGGACGTGGACCTTAAAGTCTTTGATCCTCCTCTATGTCGACCCCCTAGGGAACACAATGAAAACCTGCTCGACGGCATCAACAAAGGCCAATACAAATGGACATATGAAGAACCATGGTCCCCGAAGGAAATATGTGGACTATTGATGGAGCACGCGATTAAAAAAAAAAAAAAAAAACTTTCTCGATCTAATAATGCATTATTACTGTTATATCATATAAACAGGAATACACGTATGTAAACTATAATTCTTTTAATAAACAAAAAATAAAAGAATGCAACATAATAAAGAAAATAATTATAATTTCGAAGAACAGACGCCCTTGACGATTTTCGTTTATGCCTGTCATCTGGTGCATCACGCTTCAAACACCAACAGTAGTCAGCAAGCATGTTTCCGTTCCATTTACACTGGTACCTGGATTCCATTTTTTTTATGTCCTGGTGGAATCTTTGCCCCTGTTCTTCACTGTAATTCCCGCAGTTGTCTGGAAAATAATCCAGATGGGACTGTAAAAAGTGTATCTTTATAGACATTCGAGCTCCCAAATGTTTGAGACTTGTTAAGAGCTGGTTGACCAGGGCAACATATTCTTCTAGGCTTCTTTTATTGCCTAGAAAATTGTTAACTAGAGCTTTGAAAGCTTTCCAGGCATCTTTTTCTATGTCCTTCATTGATGCATCAAATTGCTGATCAAGTTCCTGATTTGAAGTCCATCAAAAATTCCCCCATGGAGCTTAGCCTCACAGATTTGTGGAAATTTTTGAAGAAGAAATTTAAAAGTTTGGCCTACTTTATTAAGGGTTTTGACATAATTTTTCATTATGCCAAGCTTTATATGCAGTGGAGGGAGGAGTATTTTTTGAGGAGGCACTAAAGGTTCAGCTATCACATTGTTTGATCTAATTCTAAATGCTTCTCGTGGAGGCCAAACCTTCTTCTCATAGTGCATACTATCTGCACGACTGTCTCATAAACATAGGAAACAGGGATGCTTCGTGTAGCCTGTTTGCGTCCCAAGCGTAAGAGACACTACCTGAAAAAAATTTAGCACGGTATGTAAATTCAGTGTAATATTTCTAAAAACAAATTCAAAGTAATATTTCTTAAAACAATAAGAATATGAATATGTACTGAAAAATCCTGTATGCCGATGCATTAAATCATCGTATTAGAACTAATTGGATATATGTACATCTTATTTTGAGTTTATTGAGTTGTGTTGTATACCTTCCCAATTAGGATAAGTTCCCCATTAACCCAATAGGATGCATTAACCTATAGGGACACACTTCAACAAAAAATATAACTCAAAAATGACTCATGATTTCCAGATTTGCATTCTTGTAAAATGTAAATTGACCAAAAGGTGTATACAAGTATTAACAATTAAAAATGAAAATGTCAATATCAAAAAGCTTAGAAATGCCAAGTGTAAAATGATCATACCTTTAAGTCACCACATATCCTCCACTTATAACTAGAGTAATTTATTGCATCCAGCATTTTTTTCATATTTTCATAACTTTCAGTAAGTTGGATTGAATGGCCTATAGGAAAGGAAGCTATCTTGTTACCAATATTCAGTAACAGCTTTTAAACTTCTACTGGAGGAATCTATGAAAAGTCTCCATTCTAATGGGTTGTCGGAAATTCCAATGGCCTCAACAATTCCTTTAATATTGGCGCAGTATACTGAGAGAGCTGGAAGAATGCTGTAAAAAATAGCTTCGAAACTCTTGTTCTCTATTTCTGTACCCCCCTAAATGTTGTTTCTTAAGCGAGACGATTACTTTCACGAAGTCGAGAGCCAAGAAGTTGTGTATTCGCCTTTGAACCCCCCAGATCCCTGGTCAGGTCATTTAACTGAACTTGAGTGAATGGTCTTGCGACCATATCATGTGTGGAAACCTGATAAGACTCAGATGTGTCATAATCTTGGTCAACTTCCATATTAATCTCTTCATGTACCTCTATATGTTCAGGGGAAGAAGGTATAGGAATTCCTGGGCCATGGGGCGGGGGTTTGATGGCAGAAGGAACATCCGGATATGCCACACTATGTTTATTCTTCTTATTTATACCTGTGGAAAATATAATTGCATATTACATAAAGGAATTGATTTGGAGTTGCAGATAGTACATAAATGTTTAGTAAAGGATATGTTCATGCTGAAGTGAACTATGTTAGTTTTTAATTTTATGCTAAGTCTTTGCATAATAATGACATTTTCAGGAGCAAGTATAATACAGAAAGCTTAAATACTTGATACAATGCTCACCTTTAAGATTTGTCATGCAAAAATAGCAGTCCGTAGTGTGGTCCTTGCCATCTCTCCACACTATGGGAACACCAAAAGAGAGGGACTTCTGTTCGCCCTGACTCCAGCGTCTTATACTTATGTAGCATCCCTTGAAGCAGATATGTGGTGCAAAACTTCTATCTTGATCTCTTAGCCTTACTCCAAAATATGCATGATACAAAGATTTAATTACAAGAGGGATTGTACTTTGCTGCTCGGGAAAAGTCACTTTGCCGCAAACATAGCAAAATCTGTCAGAGCTATTCTTACATTTTCTGTTCATTTTTAACTCAACCACTATTATTATTATTCTTATTATTATAATGCTAAGCAATTTTTAACCTGCAAAATATAAACCTATTTGCATAATTACTTAAAATGTACACAAAATTTACTGCGAATAGAGCAGTGCAAAAACTATTGAAATTTGATGTAATATAGGAGATGCATAAACTATAAAATTATTATCACCCCCTGTATCGCAAAAACTGGAGGTGATAGAGAAAAACGGATGACAGATTCGGATTTAGGAGGTCAATTTTATTAAGAAACACTATAGAAAACCTAAGGTACATTTTTGACGCAGACCAGTGTAATTGAACAATTAATCAAAGTGATTCAAACAAGTAATCAAAAGTGCGAATAAATGAGTAAATTAAAGTGTCTAGAACGAGCAATCAAAAGTGCGAAAAGTGAATGAATCGAGAAAACAATAATTAAAATGGTCTAACAGTTTAAAATATAGAATAATAAATTAATGAATAAGCTAAAAGGGACTAGCCATTATAAATTTTTAAGCTAAGCCATTATAATTAATCTAAAACGCGAAAATTAAATAATTGACATAAGTCAGTTAATAATTAATTACCATAATAATAAGTGAACTAGAGAATAAAAATATCAGTACAGTTAGTTAACAGATTAGATAATAGTTTAACTCAAGTGTGTAAATAATAATAACATAAAGTGCTACCAAAATAAAGTGTTAAACGAAACTAGAGGAAATAATAAAACCAGAATAATTAATATATCCAAATATGACTAAAAGAACAACTCAATTAAAATTGTAATTGCTAAAATAAATTAAATCGAACAATGAATGTAATGTGATTATATCAAAAATAACCTTTCAAATTTTTTATAATATATCCAGATATGACTAAAAAACCCAACAACTTAACTAAAATTGTAAATGCTAAAATAAACTAAATCTATTATGAATGTAATGTGACTACATCAAAATTTAACTAGGAAGAATTATTCCTAAAAATTTGTACTAAGTTTATATAACTAAAATTAAAAACAATTCATGTATTTTATCAAAGCAATATATAGTTTTAATAAGATGACTTCTTCGCTGAATTTTCATAAAAATATAACTTCACCACTACACCTATCTAGTCTTTCGTTTTGCATATATGTATTTAATTTTAATATTTGTAAAATGGAAAAATCTATTGTATATTTATCGCTCTAATATATCTTAATCTTGATCTTGATAGGTTCACAGCGATCTACGCACTGCTAAGTTACATCAATCTTTTGACTTGAAATAGCTTTGCGAAGAGAGCATTTTCTATATACGTTTAAGTATATACCAAAGAGAAGAAAGAAGAAATACGAGGGGGGGGGGGGGTCAATAAGTTTTGCAATTCGGATATAAGGAAACGAGATATGAGAAAAAGTGTTTTATTTTTTTTCAATATAAATACCCTCGACTTTAATGCACTTGCGCCACTTGTCCCTGAGGCTTCGAATTCCCGACAACCAGAAATCTCCTGACTGCTGTTCAATCCACTCCTGGATGGCAAGCGGGACATCTTCATCGTCCCCAAACCGGCAGGCCTGAGCTGGCGGAATAAAAAGTAGTCACCAGTGGCCAAATCTGGACTGTAGGGGGAATGGTTGAGCTCCTCGAATCCGCACTCGCGCAGGGCAGCTTGTGCAACTCTGGTCTTGTGGACCTTGACGACGTTGAAGTCGATCATGGGGCGTGAGGTTTCGTGAGGTTTCTAGGGACCCAACGGGCACAGACCTTGGCCATAGCCAAATTGTCGTGGATGATGTTGATAACACTTCCATGTGATATTCCAAGTTCTCGCTCGATTTCTTCGACCTTCACCCGTCGATTTTCGAGGATGATCCTCTTCATACGGGCCACAGTGTCCTCGTTGGTCACGTCTGATGCGCGTCCTGGACTGAGGTCATCTTCAAGGGACTCACGACCATGGCGGAACTCCCTATTCCAGCGAGCAATGGTTGCAGATGAAGGGGCGGTGTCGGTGTACACTGCAACCATGCGTTCATGGATCTCTTTTGCATTCTTGCCTTCCTTGGTCAAAGATTTGATCAGTGCGCGGTGCTCAACCTTCTCCATTGTTGAAAAATTTGTGACTGACGATCTGCGATCAGCTACTGCTTCTTAAATAGACGAGGTAGGAGCGTGCGGCTGCAGGTCCTGACTTGTCATAATTTCTCCTAACACCCCCACAAACAGCCATCCCCCTTCCTCTGTTTTGATCTACCGATTCGCAAAACTTATTGACCGCCTCTCGTATATGCGTGAATCGAACTGATTGGAGAGACCTCCTGTTTCTGATTCGGGGAAAATCACCCCAAAGCGGTGATCTCCTTAAATTTTTCCTATATCATACTATACCTTTTTATATCTGAAACTCTCCTACTTTATTTCCATCTAGCACAGTATAACCTGACCACCAGCAAGGTCTCAGAAGCAGTCAGTAGTAGGGTGTAGTGAACTCCCAAGGAAGACCCCGCCATCATCATATTCATCATCGTAATCCTTTTCAAGATCGTTAAGATCAACATTGTCATCACCATAATCATCATCATAGCTATCTTCAGAGTCATAACAATCATTATCGTTATAATTATCATCGTCATCTCATTATCTTCATCATAATTATCATTGTCGTCATTATCGTCATCATATTCAGCATTCAATGTAATATCATTGTCATCATCGTAACGATCGTCATAATATTCAGCTTCGCATTTACCATCACTGTCATCATCATTATGTATCATCGGAGTCTACGTTATAATCGTCATCATCTTTCTTATTACAGTATTCATCCGAATCCTAATAGTAAACATCATTATTATAATAAACATACTCATTATCATCATCATTATTATATTATAGTTATGGTCGTTATTATTATTATTATCATTATTGTTATTATAATACATCATTGTCATCAAAATCATCATTGACCTCGTTGTCATCATCGTTATCGTCATCATTGTCATGATCGTCATAATCATTGCCAAAATCGTCATCATCATTATCATCGTCGCCATAATCATTATCATCCTTGTCAGCATCATCATCATCATCGTCATGAACGTCATCATCATTGTCACCCCAATGATTATCATCATCGTCATTATTGTCATCATAATTCTCATCATCGGAGTCATAATTTTCATAATAGTTATTATAATCTTGGTCATCATCATCGTCGCCATCATTATCATCTTCGTAATCATAATCATCATCAGGATCATCCAAATCATCATATTTATATCCATCCTCAATGTCATCATCGTTATCATCATCATCATAATCGATATGGATCTCTTTTGCATTCTTGCCTTCCTTGGTCAAAAATTTGATCACTGCGCGGTACTCAACCTTCTCCATTGTTGAATAATTTGTGACTGACGATCTGCGATCAGCTACTGCTTCTTAAATAGACGAGGCAGGAGCGTGCGGCTGCAGGTCCTAACTTGTCATAACTTGTCCTAATACCCCCACAAACAGCCATCCCCCTTCCTCTGTTTTGTCCTACCGATTCGCAAAACTTATTGATCGCCCCTCCTATGTGTGCTTTGTGCGTTCGCGTTGCTCTGACTTACTTTCCTTTTTGCAAAATATTTTACATATTCTTACACAGAACATTAACTTGTTATTTGTACATAATTTACACATTTGTTTACTTTACATGCTTCAATTAACATAAGGTAGTATGTTCCTTTAACATACGATTTGGGTGTCCAATTCAAAGACTTTCAGGGCCAACGGGTTGCTCATTAGTGAGGGCTTCTTATTGGCACTATTCTAGCTTGCAATTGGACCCATACAATTATCAGTCCTCATCAGCAGCATTATCAGTCTTTTGTATCTTCATTTTCTTTTTTTTGTTAGTTCCCTCTATGATTATTTGTGGTCAGTCATTATCAAAGGGATATGGCACGAACACACCACCTGGATACAATCCTCTAATGCCACTACCCCATGTATACTACGTGAGGTTAAGTTCCAATAGAGCTCATACTTTTTAGCTGTTGCATGGGCCGCTAGCAGAGGTGTGGGGTATAAAAGTACCCCATCATACAACGGCCTCCCTCCACTCTAAGGTGGTTCCTCAGAACAGTTTCAGAGGAAGTGCGGCAGCACTTAATTGCGGTGACTTAAGATCAAAGGCTTTTTCCCTTGAAACTCCAAAGAGGTTGGAGGGAGCTGAAACTCCATTTGCTCCCCGAGAGCTGAAAAAAACAAAACTTTACCTTAATCTTAATAATCATCATTCTCATCCCCATCGTCATTATTCGATCGGTATATTTGAGAGAAAAATGCACATACAAAATAGCGTTACAAAAAATAATAGTTAATAGTGGGGAAAAAAGTTAAGCGGAGAAGAGAAAGTTTCACAAGTACTAGTAAGAAAAGAAATGGGTTCTCCAGGTACTACCGGAGGTCATATTATTGTATATCTACTTGGTTATTTTAAATCTTACTATATTAAATGGGTTTAGTTCTCCAGGACATACTGGAGGACAAATATTTTACATTTTAAAAATTTCGGAAATTTTTCCATTACAGAGAGTTATATTTCATAAATTACATTAATTTTTAATATATACACCATCACTGTTTCTATTAACGTAACTACTTAATATTGAATGTTTTTATCATTAATTCTTTTAACCTCTGAATTTTAGTATTATTAGACATTTTCATCCTTTTTAACCACTGTTTATTAAATTAAATTAATTATCATTATCATTAATTCCTTAAACCTCTGAATTTAAGTATTATTAGACACTTTCTTCCTTTTTAATTACTGTTTATTAAATTAATTCACTTAATCTTTAATCTATGGAATTACTGCTATTGCTACTAAATATTATATTCATATTTTAAACACTGCGTATTATTTTTAACCATTGTTTTTATTAACGTTATTAACGTAACCACTGACTATTGAATGTATTTATCATTAAATTCCTTTAACCTCTGAATTTTAGCATTATTAGACACTTTCTTCCATTTTAACCACTGTTTATTAAATTAAATTAATTCAACTAATCTATGGATTTATTACTAAATATTATATTCTTTATTAATCACTGCTTATTATATTTAATTGATTATTAACCACTGTTTATTAAATGTTTTTATTTTACTTTCGTTTAACCACTGAATTTTGTAATTATTAACTATCGTTCACTTTCATATATTTTTCACTAAACGATATCGGACGTTTTTTGACCACTTTTTTATATTTTTATACGTTGTCATGTTCACGGTGTGTACACACGAGTCTGGGATGTAGATGGTTCTTTTTTTTAGTAATCCTTCTATTTCTTTCGGCGACCAAGGTCCTTCGTAGGTCCATTTGTAGTCCCCGCAAATAATTCCTTCGATCAGGGCCTCCAGGTCACCTTTTGGGGGCTTGCACACTACGGCGCCGAATACCTTGAGTCCCACGTCAGCGGCGTTAAAGAAGAATCCTCGTAGTAAGATGTTTCTTTCCTCCGTGAGGGGTACTCCGGGATAGTCCAAAATGTCATCGTCCTCGTCTTCTTCCCCGTGAAATGTATATTCTTGTTCTTCTGTCTCTTCTTCCTTTTGGGGTTTTGTCTTCTTCTTTTTCTTTTGCTGTTTCTTCTTTTGGGTTTTTTTTCGAGGGCTTTCGCCTCTTGTTTCTTCACTTTCTGTAGTTACTTCTTCTTCTGTGGTTTTCAGTTGTTGTTGAATGGCGGCAGGTTCTTTTGCTTTTTCTTGGGTTGTTTGGTTTTGCTGTGGGTCGTCTACAAATTGAATTTTTAGCACTTCTTGTGAAGGGGGATTGGGAGGAAACCAAAGTTTTTTCTTGACATCATCAATCATTTACGTTATGGTCTTAGTCGTCATCGGATTATTATTTTCTTGCAGGTTCGCATTATGAAATTAAAACTCAGTGTGTTCGAGGACTTCTCTCTGCCCAATATTTTTAAATTCTCAAAACACCATATCATTTTTTTTTTAATACATACAAAATTTAAAAACATTAAGATTCATTCGAGAAAAGAAATAGTAGTCAGAAGTGAAGAACGATATGAATGCGGAATTATGTTTCTTAACTTTAAAAAAAAACGTATTTATTTTTTCATTTAAATATATTTACTATTACTTTTAACTAATTGAATCTCTTGCTTTATAAGAAATTGATACCAGAAAATATTATCAAATAGAAAAAAATGACTAAATTATAAGTTGATTTAATATTCCAGAAAATATAACAATGTTAAATAAATAAGGAGCTATAATTCTTCTGAAATATGATTCATCTAATAATGAACATATCCATAAGTATGATTCAGTTCTAACAAACCCCCAAATTATCTCAACAAGAAGCTAAGTGACAATTACAACAACCTCTATCATAAGCCTTTGAAAATAATAAATGTAAGTAATTTGAGTAAGCATAAGAAGCATTATGTTTCTAACTTAGTTATAAAGAATAGAAGTCAAACTTGTTACAATCAAAGCAATACATAAAACTCGGCACAATTAATGACCAAAGCTGTACTGGGGACATCCTTTAGGCAGGTTTGTCGAAGTTTTGGACGCTAGTATTTATATGACAGATTTTATTTATCAAGCTTATTTATTACCTTGATGTAAGGCAAGTATATTTCTTATTGCTTTCTTATTGCAATCAATCCTAACAGTTTATTAATTAAAAATCTTTATTCCTAGTAGCCACTCTTCTATCAAGCTAAGGGTATTTATTGTGTTTATATTTTAAATCTGCATTAAGTAAGCCTGACTGATGTTAATTTTACTGTGAAAGTAAATTTATGTGTCTCAGTCTGTCTTGATATGATCTATTTCTAAGTTCAGGAAATAAATTTGCTGATACAAGTTCCAATCTTACAATATCATTACAAAGATGCTGTATAAGTCTGTCATACAAGGCACGTAATATATAGGAAAAATAATTTTGAACACAAAATATTTATCAAAATGACCATATAAACACAAAATGATCAACCAATCCTTAAAATTCATTTAGATTTAGGAACTATTTTCAGACAAAACTTTTATTTGGAAATCATGACTCGCCTTTGTTACTCTAGTGGAATATTTGACAGATTTGACCATTCACTACTCATGATTTCATCAGAAATACATTCACGGCGAAGATTTGTTCCAACACAAATACAACTTTGTAATTTTCAGACATAAATGTTTTTAATTCTAAAAATGATGCTCACTGATGATATTTTTAACTTCCGGAACTTAATACTAAAATATTTATTCACTTTTCGAAAATGTTCTTATTTTGGTAAATTTTAATCTTTCTGCGCCATTTGGAGTTTTTCTTTCAACTTTTGGCCTACTCTTTACCTGACTTGTTAGCCAATAACATCCTATCTTATATCTTTAGGCGATCTACACCTGCGTTTTCTGACTGGTTATCCAATAGCATGTCAGCCTATATTTTGGATGGTTTGCGTATTTCAGACAGTAACTGTGATGTCAGTTTAGTTGTTGCAATGGTGAGTGGTGGTTGTTCTAAGTCACCATACCAAATAATACATGAAGGCTTTAATGACGATATTCAGGCCTTAGAAATATATAGGGCTGATAGTATAATCACGCAAGTTAATAAATGCTTACATGCAGGAAATGTAAATTTAGCAAAGATAAAAATTTCTTTTTTCTGGAATATAACTGCAAAAGTTTCGAAAGGCTGTAAAACTACATACAAATTTTCAGTTAATGTGTTTAGGGCACTTGGCTTTCTAATGCTCGCATTCGCTTAAGTGCAAACCTCTTGTTTATAAACTGTACTTTACAGATCTGAAACTTGTTTTCACTGTAAATACTTTTTTCCTATTATGAACCTTCAGGCTATTATTATTGGTAAAGTATGTAAAGTATGCATTTCTGGGAAAAACGAGTGTCAGATCTGAAAAGTACATATAACACTGCATAGGAAAAGCACATTTTAAAATTTATGTGTATATTTGTGTTAAAGCGAATTTTTACCAGATTCACTAAGAATGAACAGAATTGCGAAAGAAAATGTAAAAAGGATTAAAAACTATAAAGATATAATTTTACAAAACTGAAGACTAACTTTCCTTTTTAAGAAGAAAAAGTGTGATTTAAAAGTATGATTTATGCAAAGGCGATAACGGAGCGAGAAGAGTCAAACTGGAGCGCTAAGCCCATGCTCACCGCGCATTTGAAACGGAGTGGGACCCACTTCCGACGGCCAACAAAATCGCTTCCGGCGAAGTCGTATATATTTTCCAGCACGGAAACGGGCAAAGCAATATTCAAGCAGGAGTCAGGCAGTACTCACACAGTATCCAAACAGTAATCGAGAGGATTCGTTGGAATCAGCCAAGGACACGACGCGCCACTTCTCAACCGACTCCTCGGCACTTAAGGGCTCGCAGGCAAGAAACCAGTTGTTCAGAGCTACACAGCAGTCAAGGACGTAAGGATACTCCCTCGAACAACCACTTGGAAAATCGTAAGCCTATTAAATTTTGCTCTATTACCGTTGAAGAGGCGTGACGCTTTCCGATTACGAAGCTTCACCTCATTATTTCCTCCCGTTTTCTTTCGGGTAAATATTGTGTTACTCAGAGCTCGTACCAAAGCATTCATTGTAAATTAATTCCCCGTAAGGGGCGCGGCGATTTGCCTTCCTGGCCGCCATGCTAACGGGACTCAGGGTCCCGTTCGGCTCTAGCTTAGCCTCTTCTCCTTCTTTAAGACAACCTGTGTTTCTCCCCTACTTCCTCACTTCTTCTACAACATCTCCCACAATTTTCTCTGGTCGGACACTATTTTCACAGGGTAGATGCTGACCTTATTCTTAGCCAACTATCCCGGATCAGCCCCATAAGGGGCTGGGCGATTTGCCTTCCTGGCCGCCGTGCTGACGGGACACAGCACCCCGTCGGGCCCCAGCTTAGTCTCTTCTCCTTCTTTCAGACAGCCTCTGTTTCTCCCCTACAACCTCTCCCACAACTTTCTCTGGTCGGCTTCTATTTTCACAGGGTAGATGCTGACCTTCTTCTCAGCCAACTATCCCGGATCGGGACTGAGGGGGAGAGGAGACAATGTTCCCTAACCCCTGAGCTCAGGTTTGGGATGGTAGGTTTTTAACAATCTGCTTCATCCCCGCCCATACCTTCCTTACGCCACCTTTCCTTCTCACTTCACTATCTATCTTTTTACGCCGTGTGCAAGGTGGAACCGCAATGCCAAAGGGCTGCCAGGTTACTAGGCGGGAGGGGTGGCCTAAAATGGCAGCACCTGGCTCAGCCAACCCCGTACGCACTTCTCGCAGAGCGGGCTACTGTGAGGAGTGATTAGGGTTTGCTTCCCGCAGAAAGAATAGGGTCCCCATGCCCGATCATGAAAATTAAAATAATAAAACTCTCCCCCTTTCCCCTCACCATCGACGAAGCCACATTCGTGCACCTCCCCTGAAAAAAATGGAGGTCCCCCCTGTACTCACGCAGGGGAACCTCCAAAATTCTTTAACCGGAAAGAAGGCTTACTCCTCTCCTTTGCCTACGGGCGTAGGGGACCCCCCCACCTCCTTCTTTGGAGTCGCCCTCGGGTACCTACCTCTTACCAGTGGCAGTCCCCCCCCTTTACTTTCCCAAGGGACTGCCAAGAAAGCCAGAAGGCAGCCCATAAACGAACGCTCCCCGTTGAAGCTGCTTGGTAGGGCAAACCCCCTTAGGGGGGACAGGAGAAGACAGGGCCCATCGGCCCCTTCCCTCGAAAGAACGGCTGGCTCGGATATTGAACTTAGCAGGGTCAAACCACGTTAACCCCCAAATAACCTGACTAGTGACACCTCTGCCAATGGGACCTGTGGTATCCGGGGAAGGGGCCAAATTGGAACACCCGCCCCCCCGATATAGACATGGTCCTTGAGGCAATCCAGCCCCGGACGGTATGACATTCCATGGGGACGAATCCGGGCTCGGCGCTAAACACTGAACCCGAGTCTGCTCCTGTGCAAGGTCCTCCTCAGACGGCTCGGGTCTCCAAGGCAGTACAAGGACGAGAGGGATCTACTCCTCCGGCTGGTGCCCCTGCGACTGCCAGGACCTTGCTAAGGCCGATCCATCTGGCCTGGGGGCTCCTGCCGGCAGAGAGGAGAAGAAGGTTCATTCTCGGCCCTCGTTCCCCCCAAAGAAAAAAAAACAAGAAAAAGACGAAAAAAACTCGGGGCTCCTGTCCATCCGCGGTGGCTGCGGGGACGGATGGGTCTGCTGCTACTTCGGTAAACGACCAAGCCAAGATCGGCACGTCCAGCCCCTCTGCTCCCCTGGGTGCGGAGTCCCTGACTAAGACCAAAAGTGCTATTGCGCAAAGCGGAGCCTCGATTACATCGGGGCCCCTCATTCAGAGAGTACCCGGCGGTTTCGAGCCTCCTGGTTTTTGCTCCTCTGATGGCGGCATGTTGGCTAAAGGCAACATGATCCCTACGAGAAGAGCTTTTGCTAGTATGATTGGTAGCGAGCCGAAGGTGACCCATTTCTCGGACGTGAGCCTTCTGGCAAATGTGTCCGATCCCCATCAGGCGTTAAAGATTATCGCTCTTCGGACACTTGATGGGACCCCGTGGATGTGACGCCGCACTCTACCATGAACTTCGAGTAGTTTATGCGAGGGAACTCGTGGACTACTCCACATATGAAATCACCTTAGAGCTGGCCGACCATGGAGCGGTGAAGGTCGAACGTGTGGTAAGAAAACAGGAAGGGGCCTCGAGACCCACCCCTACACTCTTCTTCACGTTTAACTGTGACAAGCTCCCTGATTCGGTGCGTGCCGGTTGGAATCGCTACCGTGTAAGGGCATTCGTTCCACTCCCACGGAGGTGTTATTACTGTCACCGCTTCGGGCATACTAATCGCTCCTGTCGACGTGCAAAGTCGGAGTTATTCGAAATCTGTGTAAGTTGCTCCAAGGCCGCATACAATAAGTCCAAATCGTGTGTGATCAAGTGTGTCAATTGCGGAGAGCCGCACCCCTCTTCTTCGAAGCAATGTGGTGCGTATCTCTTTGAGAAGGAAATCCTGGCCGTTCAATCAGAAGCGATTAGTATGGCCGAAGCAGTGAAAGTAATAACACCTCCGTGGCAGTGGCCTGGCGCTGCTCGGGACGTCTTATGCCTTAATGTTGAGAAAGACACTGCTCCTGGCCCCTCCAGGCCTACGAGCACGGTCGTTTATGTGCCCATTCGGAACCCTTTTGCGGGTTCTACCCACCCAGGGCGCTCTGCTGGTAAAGCTGGCGATACAAAAGGTTCACACCCAGCCTGGGCTAAAACCAGGGCTCGCCTCCACCGAGTCGTTAGACTCACAGGAGGCAATACCCCTGAAAAGGGTCGTGAGGCCATCTTCCGGGGTTCCTAAAGTTGCCCTCCAAAAGAAGGACATCATTAAATGGGCTCCGGCTCCTTCGCCCACACCTAGTGGTAGGCTCGGTGGCTCAGAGACGGTGGATCCTAGAAAAGAGCCCCCCCCCCTCGTCTCCGAAGCCGCCTCGCTCGCCTAAGGTTTCGAGGCGGAGGGAGGAAAAGACTCGCATTGCGAGCCCAACCTCCCCCAATAAGTCCTCGAAGGCGACAGCGCCCGGAGTTTTGCCTCCGGGAAGCGCACGGCCATTCCCGTGAGGGTCTTCTGTTAACCCCCTCTAAATTCGCCCAAATTGGATTAGAGGTGGGGGATGCTCATAATAGGTGGGGGGCGCCTCTCCTAAAAATCCGCTGGGTCCCAACTCGACCGAGGGCTAATTTGGGGTTGGACGTGGATTTTCATCTCCCGTCTGTCCTCCCTCTACTTTGCGGACCTAGGTTAGATTTTTTTCTGATCTCCGTATGTGGTTCTCAGCCACCTTTCCCGGTCAAAGTCCTCCGGCTCTATTGTTCATAGGTCGGGAAATATAGCCGCTCAGAAATAGCCAAACCACGAACCACTAATAAAAACCATTGTTCGGGGACATCGAAATCGGTCGGGTAGATCTAGAGATATTCGCTCCGAGTGAAAATTGAAAAAGATTTCTTGTAGCCATACACATACATATATACAGTCCCGTTTAATTGAACGCGAATATCTTGGGATCTCGGGATGTACTCCACCGATTTTTAAGAAAACTGACATATTTTTATTCATGGTTATAAGTTTATAGAGGGCTACGCCGCTTGTTTATGGGGGCAATCTCGCTGAAGAGTGTATATTCGGAGGGAAGCCTTTCCCCGTCGAATGACGTTAGTTTCGTCAAAATCGGTTGAGTAGATCCGGAGATATTCGAAGAAATGTACAAATGTCTGTATATCGTGAAGGAGGGGGGGGGGGCGGGGGAGAACAATCTATCGTGGGTTTACCCATGCTTAATCGAAGTCCAATAACTCGGGATCTACTCTACCGATTTTAACAAGACCAACAGATTTCTGTGGGGGAAGGTTAGCCCTATCCAAATATATACGAATCCGCTTAACAGGGTACGAATACTTATCTATTAAGAAGAGGATGCTCTATCCAAAGATGTGCGGTACCTCTAGATATGACGCGTAAAGGCAGCGAAGTTCGATTAGAACCGACGCAACCGGCGAAAATTTAACGTCGTGCGGGGGCTCGGACCTCATAAAAGTTATTTATTATAACTTTTTTATACTTGTTCTTATAAATTTAGCGGGAGAATTTCAGACTGCATTTTAAACGCGTAATATATAAGGTTTGAACGAAAATTAATCTCGCCCATCGGACCCAAAGTTAGGCGGTGTTAAGCGATTTCGGTCGATCCGGATACACATAATCGACGAAAGCGGCCGAGCTAATCGAATTACGGATAATTTATAGAAATCGTATTTGTAGAGTTTATAATTCTGAATCTATTATTTTAATAAAAAAAACTCCTAAATTAATTTACCAAGGAACAGCGATGCCAAAATGTAGAAAGCAGCGCTGTTTTTTCGTCGTCATTTTGGAGTTCGAACCTCGATGGCCGGGTTTCTACGGGATATACGCGTTTTCTACCCAAAATTAAATAGTAGCCAAATATAATCTACTTTAAGGAACTATATTTAATCTTAGCGTATACGAGTATTTATAAATAAGGGACATATAGGCGATTAAAGGACGATGAGTGACGTTATTCGGAGCGCGACTAACTTCTAGACTAATCACCTATAGGAGACGAAAGGGTATACTATCCTATAGCAGTGTTCCAAATATAGTTCAAATCCGTTCGTTAGTTCCCGAGTTATTAGCCCAGTTTCCTCCCGAGGGCATTTTTTGTCCTTCTCGGCCGGGTAATAACTCAGGCGAATATGCCTAAGAGTTGATTAAAACGCCGAAGACAGAAGAGCGAAGGTGTGCGACTTCACGTTCCGTGCGATATTTAGGGAACTAAGAGACATAGAGCTACGGAACTTTTACCGGTGGCGAGAGAATACAATTATGTATATATCTGTCGGTCTATTACATCCAATTCGCTAGGACCGATAGGCAAAGAATTAAAATTTACAAAGCCCAAAATAATAATATTGCGACTCCGCCGACATCGGATGTGGATTAAGGCTTTTACTCATAGTTGGCGGTTTTGCGACATTTGACCGGCTGTATCTCCCGAGCTATGGGTTGTAGAGTGGTCTTTTTTACACCCAGAGATGGAGGGGTCCTTGCTTCATCGGTATATGAAAGAAAATCTAACCTAAGTCCGTAAAGTAGGGAGAGGACAGACGTGAGATGAAAAGATTCGTTAAGAGAAAATATTACCGGCCCATCGAGTCGAATCCCAGGAAGTAGTTTAAGGGGGCAATCCAAACTCCATTGTTACCCTTCCCCACATGGATATTAGTTTTTGTCGATTTTATAGGCAGTTTAAAAATTCCCCAAATTAAAATTTAGGGCACCACCTATCACCCTTAAAACTAATTTTTTTGATTTTTTTTTTTACATTACCTCGGGCTACTATTAGGGAAGATGCTCCACCGCGAATATCAGTCCGATGCGAAAGTAATCCATTCGGTGGTTATACAACCATGAATAGTAACCATGATTACGGGTCGATCTCGATGAAAGGTATATATATATATATATATATATATATATATATATATATATATATATATATATATATATATATATATATATATATATATGGATGGGGCTATCGTTCCCTTGTCGAATGACGTCAGTTTCGTCCAAATCGGTCGGGTAGAACCCGAAATAGTTCACCTAGATATATTTAAGTGGCTGAATCGGCGCCGACTAGTGAGGACAAAAATGCTTATCCTAGTTTTTTTTTCTCGAATATCTCGGGATCTAATTGACCAATTTGGACAAAACTGATGTCAATCGACAGGGTAAGGATAGCCCCATCGATGTATGTTCTAGAGGGAATATTCCTTCAATGGAATTGCCGCGGACTCTAGGACAACTAGGAGGAGTTGCGGAGGCTCGTCTCCTCCCGTTCCCCATTAGTCATCTTTTTGCAGGAGACCATACTAGGCGCATGCCCCCTGCCCACCCCCACACCTGCGATTATAGGAGTTTTGCAACCCCACCACCACAGGATGGAGAACTGCTTCATTTTCCTGTCTAGATCTATCTCTGTGCTCTCCGAATGCATAGCCTGATTTTGGGTGGGAGTGGTCGATGACCTCCATGGTACTGATCACTTTCCCATTCAAATATCATTTTCTGGGCAGCTGCCGCCCGAGAGTCCACCCCGGTGGTAGTTGGCGCGGGCGCGGTGGTCCGCATTTCAGGAAAAAAGGAGTTTAGGTCGGTAGATGAGGCCGTTGAGTTCTTATTCGGCAACCTCATCGCCGTGGGCCTAACTACTATTCCAAGAAAGTCTGGCCGTTTTGCACGCACACCACTCAGGTTGTGGTCAGCAGAGTGTGAGACGGCCCTCAAACAGAAGCGTTTTGCCAACATGCGCTATAAGCACCACCCGAACGAGTTCACTGCCGGGGAATTTCGTTGGGCTAGGGCTAGGTTCCGGTATATTTCGAAGCACTCCGGCCGCTCTTCTTGGCGGGCAGACGTGTTTTCAATTAACGGGAAGACCCCTCTAGCAGAGGTGTGGAAGCGAGTCAAAAGGATTCGGGGCAAGTTCTCGCAGGACCTCATTCCCGTTCTCCAGGAGAATGGGACCGCAATCTCGGACTCAGAGTACGTGGTGAAATCTTTCACGACCGCTTTCTCCTCATTATCTAGCCGGGATGCTGCTCCACCAGCATCTAATGCGCGTCGTGATGTCGCAGAAGGCCGCCGACTGGACTTTACCTCAAGACTCGGAGAACCCTTCAACGACAGGTTTACTCTGAGTGAGTTGTGTTCCGCTCTTGCTTTGTGCGCGGACACCGCCCATAGTCCGGACGATGTCCCGTATGCCATGCTTCACACTTGGGTGAGCGAGGCATGGCCTTTCTGTTAGATTTGTTCAACAGGTTCTGGATAGAGGGTCTGCTCTAAGATTCTTAGCGAATCGCTACTGTGCTCGCTTTTCCCAAATCGGCGAGAGATCACTCTACTTCGGCCTGTTTCCGCCCAATCTCTCTAAACCTTTGCGTGTAATGGTTAATGGAGAAATTGGGAAATGTAAGATTAACTTTTACTTTGGACAGCAGAAGCCATCTGTCTTCTGTACAGTGCGGCTTCCGCAAGTTTTATTCCACCTCGGATGCTCTGCTCCGACTGGAAAATTCCGTCTGCGAGGCCTTCCTTCGTAGACAGCAATACGCCACGATGTTTTCGATCTGCAGAAGCTTATGATACCGCATGTCGATACGGTATCATTGAGACTCTCCACACGATGCGGGCATTTGAACGGCTCCCAATCTTTATATCTGAATTCTTGTGAGATTGGCGATTCTGCGTACGGGTGGGGGGAGCCCTCTCCGTCCCAATAGAGCAGAAAGAGGGTGTCCCGCAGGGAAGTGTCCTCAGTGTCACACTTTTTATCCTGATCATCATCGGTATCACTTCGCTGCTGCCGAAAGATGTTTTCGCTATACTCTACGTGGACGACCTTTTGATCTCTTTTGGCGCGGCCCAGATACCAACTACGGAGCGTCGACTCCAAGAGGCATTAAACCGCGTCGCTCGCTATGCCGAAGCGCACAGGTTTCGGTTTTCATTAGCCTAGCCTAAGGTGGTGCACTTCTTTCCCCATCCACGGCTCAACCCTGACCCAGACTTGTTTCTTAATGGGGTACGCCTGGAAGTTGTTGAATCGCACCGTTTCCTTGGTCTTGTATTTGACCGACGCCTCACCTGGGAGGGTCATATTCGCAGCGTTAGGGTCTTTTGTACCCACGCCATGGATATTCTCCGTTCCGTGACGTTCAGCGCATGAAGCACTGATAAGGCTACTGCCTTACTTTTTATCGATCCTTTGTTAGTTCGAAGCTCGACTAAACATGTGAGTTTTATGCATCCACAGCTGAGCGTGTATTGCAGACGGTGGACTCGATCCACTACACCGGCCTTCGCCTGACGACCGGTGCCTTCCGCACTACTGCATTGAGAGCCTATTTCTTGATACTGGTGAGATGCCACTCTCTCTACACCGTGCACAGTGCATTATTCGCCTGTACGCGCGAGCCCGGCACCTCCCTCAATCGCCAACAGCTCTCACTGCATCCACAGCAAATTTCGAAGGTCTCTATGCCGCCGAGAGACGCCAGTATTACCCTTCGACCTCTGGGTTTAGGGCTAGGAAACTCCTTCGAGAGCTAGGTATAGCTCTCGGGCGGTGGCGCCTCTGGTTCTGCCCAGGACTCCCCCCGGGACGGTACCACCACCTTTGGCTATTTGTCGCCACGCCTCTGCTCCCAAAGCTTCTACAGCGCCGGGAGTATTTCGTTCGGCCTTTTTGCAGCACACCTCGTGTCACGCTGGAACCGTGCCAGTGTATACGGATGGATCCAAGTCCAAAGAGGGGGTCGGCTTCCACGCCGTATCTTCTCTGTTTGAAGTCAGCGTGGCTCTGCCAGGCGCTGCGTCTGTCTTTACGGCCCAGTTGGTGGCAATACACCACTTGGTACGGGAGATTACGCGACGTGCCCGGTTTGGAGACCGGATTGTGATCTATAGCAAGTCACAAAGCTCCCTGAGTGCTCTCGGGGCATTGGAATTTTCACATCCACTGGTTTGCGATATCCGTGACGCTACGGTTTTGGCAAGCCGGGCGGATGTCGAGATTATCTTCTGCTGGGTTCCTGGACATGTAGGAATTGTGGGGAATGAGGGCGCCAAAGAGTCCGCGATGACTGGGCGATCAGACCGGCGTTTCGCTCTTCCTCACACCCACTCCATGGCAGGAATACGAACAGCTCTTCGGGCTGCTTGACAAAGAAGATGGGAGACGGCTGAAGGGAACTTAAAGTTACTTGCCATTACACCGCGACTGTTCCCATGGACCTACTCCCCAATGCCGCGAAGGCTTCAGGTTGCTTTCTGTCGTCTCCGAATTGGACAGACTTGCGGGACGCACCGCCTTTTGATGGAGCGCTGCTTTGTCACCCAGCCTGTTCGGCACAATCCTGTTGAATGTCTCAGGCTGGGCGATCTTCGCGCACGTTACCTGTCCCAGTGCCGGGGCGAGAGGGGTCGCTACCGCTTATCCCTTGTACTCGGGACGGATTCGTGCACATTGACTTGTGGACTTAATGACATTTTGGAGGAGGCCGGCCTTCTCCCTTTTATTTAACTAGTTTTTCTTTTGTTTTTGTCCTTTTATTTTCTTCGTAGGTCGTACGTTCCTGCGCTGGGGAGAAGCGAACCTACCCGCGACGCTGAGGCTTGCTTCCTGCCTGTTGCCCCTTTCTTTTTCCTTTTTTTATTGTTGTTTTTTGTTTGTTTGTTTTTTTGCTTTGCATATACTCGTTTTAAAATAGTCTAGTCCTATGATGTCATGATTACGCCGACTTATGCCCAAGTAGGTAGTCGCTAGATGGGCTCCTAAAATGGAAAAAATGTAAATTAATTTTCTTTTGCTGAACGATTAGTGTATCATTTATTGTAAAATTCTTTTATTTGTTTATATAATAGTAAGGATTATTTTGTTTCCCATGTTCAAGTCCCAGAACCACACCCAAACCATTGAACTATTTGACTAAGTCGGTAAACGGTAGAAAACGCACTCTCATATCCCACGCACTTAAAAGAGGCATTCCTCCGCGTCTAGGAAGGGCAAGGGAAGGTCAGCGAAGCCTACCTGACCTACGACACTCTCCATTCTATATTTCTCTAAAAAATACTGACAAATTATCTCGTTTTACCACTATTATCATAAAATTCCTAACTACAGGCTGAAAGATGAATTGTGTGTTTTGGCTTTGGGATGATCTCAGAGGTTCTGGAAAGGCTTGTGAGGGCTTAAAAGGATCTGTGAGTGTGGTGGATGGCCTGCAATATGTATGAGGCTCTGGGTGAGCCTTCGGAGGTTGGGCCTTCAGGGTCTTGGAGCCTAACAGGGTGCCTTTGATCACCTGTGATTCGCTGGGTGGGACCTAGGTGGTCGTGGTTGGGGGTGGGGTGAAGGGTCCTGGAATTCCGGGGGTCCACGGGATCTAGGAGGGCCTAGGAGATTCTGGGTGCTTTAGAGGGCCTGTGAGGGGATGGAAGGACTTAAAATGGTCTGTGATGACCTGGGAGGGTCTGTGGTGGTCTGAGAGGGTCTAGGGGCATAGTAGGGTCTCGAATGCTTGAAAGTTCTATAAATGGCTGTAATTGTGTGAAAGTGATGGATAATGCTTGTACTGCGTCTATGGAAGCCCAAGAACAGTTTTGAACAGCTAGGGAAGGATTGGAAGGCCTTGCGAGGGTCTAGAAGTATCTGGCAACCGTTTGGGTATGAGAATTTGGGAGGGTCCGCCAGTTTAAGGGGTCTGGTAGTAGTTGGGATAGTCATGGAAGTTGTGGGAGAACCTGGGAGAGTCTGGGAAAGATTGATAAGGGCAAGGAAGGGCCTATGACAGCATGGGATGATACATGACTGTCTGGGAGGAGTTTGGGGGCTCTAAGAGGGACTGTGAAGGCATGCGGGAGGAATTGTCTGGCCTGGGAGAGACTGGAGAGGCTGTGGTGTCTAGTTAGGCCTGGAAGGACCTGAGAGGGTTTCCGGGAGTTAGAGAATCTAGGAGAGCCTGGGAAAGAGAGAGACAGTGAAAGGGAGAGAATGAGAGATACAGAGAAAGACAGAGAGAGTGAGAGAAAAAGACATAAAAAGAAATGAGAGAAGCAGAGCAAGATAGATAGTGTGATAGAACGGTTTGAGGCCGCTTAATTTCAACCGTTATCACATGTTGTTTAGAAACACGATGCTACCCACGTGCATCTTCGCCTTGAAGCCGGGCGCGATTATCGTGCCACCTGAGTCAATATTGAACCAAGGAGGTTTATCATCCCCCCCCCCCACCCCGTTTCGCCCCATGTGCCGATCACGCCAGATTGAGCTAGGCTTATGGGCAGATAAGGTATTGTTCTCAGGCGCGGCTGTGCATTCCCTCGAAGCCCCCACTCCATTGTCCCCTACGCCAAGGGGATGTCTTGACTATTTATACGGAAACTTTACCACTAAGAGGAGATTCAAAATCCAGATTTTCTTCGCGAGATATCACTACGATCCAGTCTCACCTTGTGCCCCAAGGGCCTTCTACCTCGAGATCCACCATCATTGTCCAGAAGAGGACAATATCCCTTGAGTGCCAAGGTTCGAGCCTTCAAGACGCCAAGTCCACAAGGCTTCCCCTGTTGTTCAGAAAGAGAACAGCGTTAGAACAGCCATTGTTTATTCGAGCCCGTTGACAAGAAACGGTTCTCACCCTTCCCCCCTGTTGTTCAGAAAGAGAACAACATTAGAACAGCCATTGTTCTTTGAGCCAGTTGACAAGAAACGGTTCTCACCCCCCCCCCGTTGTTCAGAAAGAGAAAAACATTAGAACAGCCATTGTTCTTTGAGCCCGTAGACAAGAGATGGTTCTCACCCCATCCCCCTTGTTGTTCAGAAGAGAACAACGTAGAACAGCCATTGTTCTTCAAGCCCGTTCGCCAAGAAACGGTTCTCATTCCCAAGACGCCACGTCAGGATCATTTAATTCCCCCCCCCCCCTTCGGCGGGAACTCGCCAGTGGACCGAAGATTCCTTCACGTCGCCTTCCTCTGCACAACACGTGTAATTACGTAAGCTGAACGTTACCTTTGAGTATTTAACTTTCGCCAACCCTATCCTGTGCTTTAAATGCTATAAATGGATTAGCTAGATTTTCCACGACCCTTTCCATTCTCTGTTTATGTCAATATTTTCCGTTTTGTGTGTTGTTGATAGTTTTTATTAATAAAACTCTATTTTATTAATGATAGCCATATTATTACCCTTGAGCTCAGTTCCACTTCTTAAGCATATTGAAGATAAATAATATCGGTCAACCCAGACACCACGCACTCTAAATATAAATGAATAATTCCCTCAACGAATAGTTATATATGGTATATCGTCAAGAGTCCATTCTACGACAGATAGAAAGAAAGAGAGAGAAAAAATAACAGAAAAAACAAGAGAGAAAGAAAGGGAAAGAGAGATAAAGAGTGAGAAGAGAAAGAAAGATAGAGAGAGAGAGAGGCAGGGAAATATAGACATAAAAAAAGAGAAAGAAGGAGAGCAAGAAAGAGAAAAAAGAAAGTAAGAGAAATAGAGAGAGAAAGAGAAAAACAGAGAGAGAACAGTAAGTGAAAAGGGAGATAAACAAAGAGAGAGAGGAAGAACTACAGAACTACAGAAACATGGACCAGCAAAGACCCTAAGTGTATCATGCTTTTTTATGTTTTTTTAACTATTTCAACTCTACCGTAGATACTTATCTACATGTGTACCCTTTATATATATATATTTTCTACTTGATTTTTTTTAATATTTCTATTCTATTGCACACACTTATCTACATGTGTACCATTTGGCCTTTTCTACATGCCTTTTCTAACTATTTCACTTCTACGGTGCACACTTATCTACATGTGTACCCTTGACATGCAGGTTCAGCTATCCCTCAAATACACGAACACGCTTCATCGAACCATGGGGGTGGCGTGGATAGGACAGTGCTCTCTTCTCCCGAAGGCGTCGCCTGCTAGTGATGAAAATAATATACTTATAGGACAGACAGAAAAAAAAGGGAATTCACATTCACCCTATGCGGGACTTCGCTGGCATCTTTCTATTTGCTCATTTCATTTTATTCCCTAGTCCTTATTATGTATGACGTTTTCATCTATGTTCCTACTACGTTATATTTATACTATTGAAGTACCCATCGAGTCGGATTTTGAACATATCAACTCACGTGCTTTCTACTACACGGTTGGGCAGTCTATTCCACGTTTGCGTGATTTTAAACGTGAAATAATTTTGAGCTATAGTAGTTAAATCGCTTGTTCACTAATTTTAAACCATTTTAGCGTGTGTTGTCCCTTTCGTCCATCTTAAACAATAGTCTGTAATTAATATTAGTAAATCCTTTTAAGATTTTGATTACCTCGATCAACTATCCCCGTAATCGTCTACTTTCAAGAGATAGTAGGTTTAATGAGTGGAGTCTATCTTCGTACGGTTTGTTTCGGATTCCAGGAACTAGTTTAGTAGCCCGACGTTGCATTTTTTCTAACTGCACTATATCCTTGTTAAGGGAGGGACACCAAAATTGAACCGCGTATTCAAGATGTGGGCGCACGAGCGATTTTTATAGTGCCACGATTATATCTTTCGATTTGAAAGTAAAATTCCGAGCGAGAGAGAGAGAGAGAGACACACACACAGAAAAAGAGAAATATAGAGAGAGATGATAGAGATTGAGTTAGAGAATAAAAGTCAAAGAGAGAGAGAGAGAGAGAGATAGTTACAAAGAAAAGAATTACCTCAAAGGCCTTGCGGCCCATGTCCAGAAGGTACTCATTTGATAATGAAACTTAGCTATTCTAAGTTAATCTAGATTCAACTATCGCAATGGCACACCCTAAAAACTTCTATCGCCACATCATGTTCTAAAATATATGTTATCGAGTCGACTCTTGAACTGGTCGACACTGCAACTGTTGACAACTACCGCTGGCAATTTATTCCATGTGTCACAGATGTCGTACGTGAAAGGACTTACCCACCGGAAGCGTTTTAAATCTGGGCAAGAGAGAGTAATAAGGAGTAACAAGGAGTAACAAGGAAAAGAGGTACCCTAGTAGAACTTACGGTTCATTCAAAAAGGGTACCTTTGAGTGAACACTTAAGCAGGCGTAGTCCTCTAAAAGGTCAGATTGACGGTCTAGAAGAGCACTCGCGCCACCCTTCAAGTTTCCAAGCAGCTATTTTTCAAGGCTTTGTCTAGTCTCGACTTGAACTGTTCAACAGAATTTCTGTTGACAACTTCCACTGGAAGTGCGCTCCAAGTGCCGCAGATGCTTTATGTGAAAGATTTCCCACACAGATCACGCTGGTAACGCTTCAGTTCAGATTTATAGCCGTGATTTCGTGTTCTGCTCTGGTTAAGCTCGAAAATATCCCTGTAGTCTACAATGTCGAAGCCTCGAAATATTTTGAATACTACGATAAGCTGACCACGCAGTTTCCAGGTCTCCAGCGAGAAAAAGTCTAATTCCCGTAATCTATCTTCGTAACTCTTGTGTCTGATAGAGGGAATCAGTTTGGTTGCTCTGGCTTGCACATGTTCTAATCTTGCGATATCCTTCCGAAGCGAAGGACTCCAAAATTGTACGGCATACTTCAGGTGCGGTCGGCCAAGGGAATTATAACGGGTGTTCCATTAAGACGGATCGAAGTTAGCAGTAAATAAAACAGTGTTATTCGTGAAAATTTATTGATTTCACTATTGGATCATGTTATTTGAGTCATGGCAATTATGTGTGAAAAATAATATCGCCTAAATGTCCGCCAAGGCTGCGGCGGCACACCTCCACACGATGGTCCAAAATTTTTATGACGTCTCTGCATAGTTGCTCCTCGATCTCCCCAATATGCCTTATTATCTCATCCTTCAGCTGTTGAATTGTTGTTTGTTTGTTGGCATATACCTTATTTTTGAGTTGACCCCGAAGGAAGAAATCTAAAGGCATCAAGTCACACGATCGTGGTGACCAATTGACCTCGCTGTTTCGAGAGATAATGCGACCTGGGAATTTCTCATTCAATAAAGCCATTGTTGCATTGGCTATGTGGCATGTGGCGCCGTCCTGTTGAAACTAAAATCTTCGACATCCATAGAATTCAATTCAAGCCATAAAAAGTTGGTTATCATGGCACGGTAGCGCTCGCTTGTCACCGTAACAGAATTCCTGGCATCATTTTCGAAGAAATACTGCCCAATGATTCCGTTAGCAAAAAATGCACACCAAACAGTGACCTTTTGTGGATGCAGCGGCTTTTCAACAATCTTCCTGGGATTTTCATCAGCCCAACTGCGACAATTCTGCTTATTAACGAATTCACCAAGATGAAAATTGGCTTCATCACTAAAGATGATTTTTTGCGAAAAATCATCATCGGCTTGTCTTTGTTCGTGCACCCAATTGGCGAATGTACGGCGCTTCAAACGGTCAGCAGTCTTCAGATATTGTGTCAATTAAATTTTGTAAGCACGTTGAGACAAATCTTTTGTCAAAATTCGATGTAACATTGTTATGGAGAGGTTCAATTCCTGCGCGCGATGACGAATAGAGGTGTCTAGATCTTCGGCCACATTCTGCCGCACTGCAGCAATGTTTTCAGCTGAACGGCGTAAACGAGCACGCAATGGCGTTTTCATATCTGCCACCGACCCCGTTTGTTTGAATTTACGAAAAATTTTCCGAATTGCACTCTTAGTTGGTCGATTATGTTGACCAAAAGAATCGCGAAGTGCCCGAAATGCGTTTCTGTTTGAACGTCCATTTTCATAATGGGCTTCGATAACTTTAACACGTTCGATTGTTAATCTTTCCATGGTTGAAATTGCCAAAGACTGAAGTTGTTAAATCTGAAAAAAAAATCATTAGATACTTAAACTTAACTCACAATTAAAATCGGTTCAAGTTATTGGAACACCCTTTACAAACACAGTACTATCTCTTTGTTCCGACATCCAAACTGGCGCTTTATATAACCTAACATCCTTGGGGCTTTCTTCTCCGCCTCAATACACTGCCTAGAGAACTTGAGATCACTAGTGATAGTTACACCCAAGTCCTTCTCAGTGTCCGTGAATTCAAGAGCAGTGCCCTAAAGGACATACTTAGATTGGGAGTTTCGGTGGCCGATATGCATCACTTTGCATTTGTTCACGTTAAAAGGCATTCAACACGTGCCCGACCACTCCCAAATCTTCCCAAGATCATCTTGAAGGCGGGCAGTGTTTCCTTCCTTTACGAGTTCATACCAAGCTTAGTATCATCGGAAAATTTAGAAATCTTCGCAACCATGTCACCGTCCATGTCGTTGACGTAGATGATGAACAATAGTGATCTTAGGACAGAACCTTGAGGAACACCGCTAGTAACGGGCACCCACTTAGAAGCCTGTCCATTCACACTATTCGTTGCCGTCTGCCACTTAGCCAGTTCTGTATCCAACTTGCTACATTTCCGTCTATGCCCAGAGCACGCACTTTCCGGGGGAGGCGGCAGTGTGGTACCTTATCGAAGGCTTTTTGAAAGTCTAAGTAGATAACATCTACCGCCTTACCCGGTCGTACTCACTGAAAACGAAGCGGAAGAATTACACAAGATTCGTTAGGCATGACCGTTGCCTTCAGAACCCATGCTGGGAACTCCTCAAACACAAGTTGGACTCTAAATATGACGTCATTTTGTCCGCCATGATGCTTTCCATGATTTTACCGACTATTGAGGTAAGCTAATAGGTCGGTAGTTCGACGGCTAGCTAGGGTCTCCTTTCTTGAAGATAGGAGTCACTTCCGCTTCCCACCAGTCTCTAGGAACGCATCCGGCCTGAATTGAGATGTTGAAGATTGTGCTCAGATGTCGTAACACTTCATCGCGCACTTCTTTCAACACTTTAGGTAGAAACCCGTTCGGGCCAGGGGACTTATTCGGCTTTAGATCAGTGATCTTTTTTCTATTTCTCCTTGAGTGAAGTGCATTTCCTCTAGCTTTTAACCCAAGTAGGAATCTGTGGACTGAAGGATGGTATTAATCTCTTCAGTAAACACTAAAGAGAAGTAGTCGTTGAGGAGGTTAGCATTTTCTGCATCTGAGTGCGGTGGATTGGTTTACGGTGGTTAACATAACCAAAGAACTCCTTCTTGGGTTTTTCATTGCAAAGTCTTGCCACTCGGAGCTCCTCGGCACGCTTTGCTGCCCTCATGCTGGACTTCACTCTCCTGGCTAGCCTACGGTATTCCTTAAAGTCTCAAGAAATCTTTAACTGCCGGTACACCGTTCTCTTCTTCCTTCGCGGTTGACCAATTTCTCGATTAAACCACTTTGGTTGAACAGAAGACCAACGAAGGTTTTTTCAAAGGGATGAATCGTGATTGAAGACTCATGGACGTAGTTTTGAATCTATTCCACGAATCTTCAACATCCTCGCACACTTCTAGCCTCGCATCAGTCATTCCAGCACAAATACCTGCAAAGTCTGCTCTTCCCACTCTCAGTATATAATGCGTCTCTACTTAATGTTAGAAGCGTCGCTAATAAAGTGGAGTGCATTCACGATCTCCTGACTAATTCGCGTATCTCCCTCCTTGGTCTCAGTGAAACTTGGCTTGATCAGAGTGATAGCTGCTTGTCGCTAGCGATCCCTGATGGCTACGTCTATTCCCATAACCCCCGAAACAAACGTGGCGGAGGGGTTGCTCTCATTCATAGTGCCTTTCTCTCTCTCTCTTAATACCCTTCCTCCCCCCCCCCTCTTCTTTCTTTTGAGGCCCTTATCTATGTCTCTAATTATGTTCCCTCTCTAACAACTATTGTGCTCTAACGCCCCCCCCCCCCAGCTCCTCTCTTGATCTTTTTCTTGAATTTAGCAACCTTCTCGCTAGTCTCTCCCCATTGGGTTATCTTCTCATCATGGGGGACTTCAACCTCCCAGTCACTAACCCTAATCTACATGCCTTCCTTGAGATCCTTGACCTCTTCTCCCTTACTCACACGTTTCTTCCCCAACACACTCACATGGTAACATTTTAGACTTTGTAATTTCCGACTGTCAAATTTCCAACTTGACCACTTCTATCCTGTCTAATGCTATTTCTGACCATTACCTTCTTAACTTGAACGTCTTAAGCCCCACTTCTTTGCCCTCTCGGCCTCCTGTCATCCCAAAACCTTATCGATGTCTAGCCTCCATTGACATCCCATCCCTCCTTAATGATGTTGCCTCTAATTTACCCCCTCCCGACGCCCTCGCCTCCCCTGACCAAATCTTCTCATCCTTGGAGCAATCCATCCTAACTTACCTTAATGCCCACTCCCCCATTATTACTCCTTCGTCCTCTCGCCGTCACCGCGCCCCATGGTACTTGCTGGAACTCCTACGCTCGAGACAGTCTTTACGTGCCGATGAAAGAGCTCTTCGTAAAGCTTGCTCCCGCGGGTAAGATACAACTGCTCTTTCGCTCGCTTACCGTCTTGCGACATATCTCTACTTGGCTAAACTGAAATCTGCTCGTGAAACCCATTCGCGTAAATTGCTAGCCGACAATAAGAATGACCCCGTGCCGTTTTCCGCCTGCTCTCTTCTCTTACCTTCTCACACCAAGTCCCTATCCCCATCATCCCTACCATCCTCTCGAAATTCTTCGCTGATAAGGCCATCAACCTTCGTGCCTCCCTCCCACGACTGCCTGACTAGGCCTCTCACATTCTCCCTGACCTCCCCTTTCCCCGGCCGCTCAACCTATTTCCTGAAGTGACCGCTTCTGAGTTGTCTGCCTTACTCTTGCGCTCTAAAATATCTGGCTTCCCTCGTGACTCGTTCCCCCCCCCAGCTATTAATCAAAATATTGCCTGTCATATTCCCAATGCTCCTCTACCTGTTCAATATCTCCCTTGCTACTGGTGTTGTCCCTTCTTCCTTAAACTGTCCCCAAATCCGTCCGATCTTTAAAAAGCCGAAGCTTAACCTTTCCGACCCAGCTAGATATCACCCGATCTCGCAACTTCCCTTTCTCTCTAAGGTCCTTGAGATAGTAGTTGTTTCGCGCATCAATTCTCACATCGTTGCCTGTAATATTTATGAGACTTACCATCAGGTTTTATAGCTGGGTACTCGACCAAAACCGCTCTACTCAATGTTACTGATTGCTTACGTAGAGCTGCTGACCGGGGTTGTTCCTACATCCTCATTCTACTTGACCTCTCCTCTGCTTCTGATACTATTGACCATTCTGTCTTGCTTGATCGCCTTCACTCTTTCTTTGGCATTTCTGGTGTTGCTATCGACTGGTTCCGCACTTACCTTTCGTCTCGCACCCAATCGGTAGTGATTAATGATGTTTCCTTTGACCCCACTCCCATTCGCTTTGGTGTCCCTCAAGGCTCTGTCTTCGGTCCTCTCCTATTTCGTACCTACTTATTCCCTCTTAGCTCCCTCCTACGTAATCTTGGTCTATCCTTACACCTCTATGCCGATGACACTTAAATCTTTATTTCCTCTTCCCCCCCGATCATTGCCCACTCAATCTGTGACCTCCTATCTGCCTATTCTTCTCTCTCGGACTGGCTATTGGCTAACTTCTTCAAACTTAACCACTCCAAACCTTAAGCTCTTCTGGTTGGTACCCCCGCTCTAGTTTACAAAGTTAAATCCCTCCTTCCCTCCCTCCCTTTGGGTAAAAACTTTGTCGCTTTCTCTGACTCTGTTAGAAATCTGGGCGTTGTGTTTGATTAGCATCTCTCCTTCAAGCCCCACATCCACAATATTATTAAATCTTCCCTTTGTTTCCTCCGTAACTTCTCCTGTATTCGCTTTCACTTCGATCGCCAAAGTCTTGAGACTGCTGTCCACGCCTTCATTACCTCCCACCTTGATTACTGTAACTCTCTTCTTGTAAATCTACCATCTTCCTCTCTACGTCCCCTGCAGCTAGTCCAGAACTACGCTTCCCGACTACTCCTCCGTCGCTCTCGCTTCTCCCCTTCTAAGCCCCTGCTTCAGGAACTCCACTGGTTACCTGTCAGATATCGTTCTCATTTCAAGATTCTTTTTTTCACTTTCAAGGTCCTTCACCAAAAGGCTCCAACCCATCTTTCCTCTCCCCTTTCCTAACGTCTCGCCTCTCGGGCCCTTCGGTCATCTCATGCTCCTCTCCTGAATACTCCTTGCTTGTCCCTCTGCTCAATGAGCGACCGCTCCTTCTCAGCCTGTGGCCCCCAAGCTTTGGAATGCTCTTCCAGCCGAAATTAGATCTGCTGCCTCACTTACCATTTTTATGCGACTCTGAAAACGCATCTGTTCAGTATTGCCTACTCACCCAACTGATCTTAGCCCACAGCCGAACGTGCGCTCTGTGAAGGCTGTGGTGGAATTCCACGTGGAATTTCTTTTCCAGCACGGAAGTGATGTCCATGCGCTAAAGAAAATTCTAGAATTTGGTTAGGCTTAAATTGCTAAGCCTCTTCCTCCCCAATCTACAAGCGGTAGCCTCGAACCGCGTCTACCTCGGACCACCTCTTCGCGGGTTAGAATCGCCTGGGCGTGAAGGTTCGAGGCCATTCGAGAGTAGCGCTGGCCAAACACCCCTGCGGGGGAAGCCTTGGATATATAGGACTCGTCTTCCAGGTGGGAGATACAGAGTTGAGGAGTTCCACCAGGATCCAAGAAGTATTCCCTAGTTCCGAGTCAGGTGCTTAAAAACGAAGCAAAGTGACGGCTGAACTTTTTGCGTGTTGGAATTAGCCCAGCCAGTGAGGTAATTCTATTTGACGATCGCCACCGAGCGATTTTTCTGACTCCACTCATCAACTCTTGTCGAAGCCCTCCTCGTTCTCTCCTCGTCTTCGGGTGGCTGAAATACTCTCCCCTGGACCGGACGTTACCGCCCCCCCCCCTCCCTTTGGAGAACCGTCATCATGCCAACTTCCCGCTCAGAAGCTCCGAGTGCCCTCGCCCTCACGTTTATTGCCTGCAGAAGACATCCGTGAAACCTTACCCTGACGTCTCACCCGGAATCATCCGTAAGCCAACCTCTCTCCCCCTTCAGCAACCCATTTGAGTTAATCCT
Organism: Ceratothoa steindachneri; assembly: GCA_963969495.1. NCBI lineage: Eukaryota > Metazoa > Arthropoda > Malacostraca > Isopoda > Cymothoidae > Ceratothoa > Ceratothoa steindachneri. The sequence continues at coordinate 26,987,636 of OZ018318.1, read as the reverse complement.
CCCCATTTGAGTTAATCCTCCCCATTGGAATAGTCTCCTTCTGTAACGCATTAATTTCTAACTTCAGAGTCTGATGCATAATTCTGCAATCCCCCCCTCCCCCCCGTCTCATTTACCAATATAATTTTTCCCATTGATTTTCTTATTTTATGTGAATAAAATTATATTTTTGTTCATGCCTCTTTAAATAACCTTGAGCTTTGCCATTGCTCAAATTTTAGCTGACCTCGTTTTGCACTCTTTTCTCGCTGCTCCGCGCATCGAAACTCATGGTGTTCCGCCCCTTGTCGGTTCGCCTTTAAGTTATTAGTCCCTTTCCCCATAGATATAATATGGTATTGATATAATATAATGTCACACCACGACAAAGGCCTCTAGACTTGAAGAGCGCATTATAAGAAATATATTATTATTAGTATTATTATTCTCAAATCAAGTTTTCTCGATTTACTAGTCGCAGACTCTACCTTGGGGACCTTGACTATAAATCTGACTAGTCGGTGATCACTGCCACCGAGCTCTTCGCTTACGGAGAGATCCTCAACGATGTCATCCTCAGAGGTGAAAACCAAGTCAAGGGTATTATTGCCTCTCGTCGGCTCTCTCGCCCATTGAGTCAGGAATTCGTTATTCGCGAACTCCATGAGTAGTGCATTCTCGCCTCAGGGTTCTCTGGTTTCCCTGTCAACTTGGATATTGAAATTACCCAAGGCGATGCACACATTGTTTTGAACAAGTTCACCGAGTAGCCGGTACAGATCCCTGTCCTTTTCAACGAGTTGGGCAGGGGGTCTGTAAAGCAGCAGGGTCCTGTATCTGGCATTACCTATATCTAGGTCAACTCCTAGTAGCTCGTAGTCGGATAAAATGATGTAGTTCGTCGATTTGAGTGTATCCTTGACATACAACATTACACCACCACCCGCTCTGTCTGTCCTATCTTTTTGGAAGAGTTGGTATCTGGAATCATGAATTCACCTTCAAAATCTCGGTTTGAGGTTTTTACCCACGACTCTATTTTGGCCATCATCTCAGGTTCTTCCGTCACTAGGAGGCCACGAAGTTCAAGAAACTTGTTTCTGATTGACCTCGCATTAAACAGAAGAACTTTCACGGAGTCTCCGAATGTAGGACTCCCTACGCTCTTCCGTTTCTCGTCTTACTTGTCTCTTTATTATCTTTTGGTGATGTGGTGGCACCCTTTCTAGCGACCTCCACGAAGGTCGTTCCAGGGGTGACTTTGGCGTACTAGTGCACGTCCGCCCTCACTCTTGGCCGGACCGTCCTTTGAGTCCACTTCACGACATCTTGTATCAGGTTTGAGAGTACATCCTTTCCTTTAAAGGAAAGGTGCACCCCATCCCTTTGGTAGAGATCGTTCTTACCATAAAAGATGCCCCTCCGCCGTACATAAATTTGCTAGTCGTTGGTTCAATATGACGTTCCTCGAGTGAGCGATCCGTCTTGGATCTCTTCTCGGGAGCATCCCGACCATGAGAAGGAAAGAGAGAAAGAAAGAGCAAGAGAGAGAATAAGAGAGTTACAAGGATAAAGAGTGAGAGAGAAAGATTGAAAGAAAGAAACAGAGAGCGAAAAAGGGAGTAAAAAAGAAATAGAAAGAGATAGATAGATACAAAGAAATGAAACAGAGATAGAGAACTAAAGAAAGAAAGGGAGAGAGAGAGATTAAAAAATAAAGAAAGATAGTTAAGGAGAGATAAAGAGAGAGAAAGCGAGAAGAGAGAAGTAGAGAGAGAAAGGCATAGAGAAAGGGAGAACGAAAAATAGAGAGAAAGTAAGAGATGAAGAGAGATATAGAACTACAGAAACAACGACCAGCAAAGACCCTAAGGTCCGCTCAAGGCCAGTCCACTTACAGAAGATTTTAACTACTACTTTCTAACGCTAGTGCATCATGTTTTTTTTACATGCTGTTTTTTCAACTATTTCAACTCTACGGTACACACTTATCTACATGTGTGCTCTTTGGCTTTATATATATATATATATATATATATATATATATATATATATATATATATATATATATATATATATATATATATATATATATATATATATATATGTTGTTTGTTGTTTTTTACTATTTCTATTCTACCGTACACACTTGTTTTATGCATTTTATGTATATTGTAGATTAGATCTGACGAACTCCTGTAAAGGGTGACAATGTTGATGACTTTTCTCTGGTAAGAAATCTTTTGTGTGTTGACTGGAACAGGAGCTGCCAAGTGTAGGCCATGAATGGTCTTTTGCAGTCTCCTTCTTTTCTTATGTTCTTATGTTATCTAAATGTGTACCATTTGGCCTTTTTTTAACATACTGCTTTTTAACTATTTCACTTCTACGGTGCACACTTATCTACATGTGTACCATTGACATGCAGATTCAGTTATCCCTCAAATACACGAACACGCTTCATCGAACCATGGGGGTGGGGTTGATAGGACAGTGCTCTCTTCTCCCAAAGGCGTCGCCTGCTAGTGATGAAAATAATATACTTATAGGACAGACAGAAAAAAAAGGGAATTCACATTCACTTTATGCGGGACTTCGTTGGCATCTTTCTATTTGCTCATTTCATTTTATTCCCTAGTCCTTATTATGTATGACGTTTTCATTTATGTTCCTACTACGTTATATTTACACTATTGAAGTACCCATCGAGTCGGATTTTGAACATATCAACTGACGTGCTTTCTACTACACGGTTGGGCAGGCTATTCCACGTTTGCGTGATTTTAAACGTAAAGTAATTTTGAGCTATAGTAGTTAAATCGCTTGTTCACTAATTTTAAACCATTTTGGCGTGTGTTGTCCCTTTCTTTCATCTCGAACAATAATCTGTAATCAATATTAGTAAATCCTTTTAAGATTTTGATTACCTCGATCAACTATCCCCGTAATCGTCTACTTTCAAGAGATAGTAGGTTTAATGAGTGGAGTATATCTTCGTACTGTTTGTTTCGGATTCCAGGAACTAGTTTCGTAGCCCGATGTTGCACTCTTTCTAACTGCACTATATCCTTGTTTAGGGAGGGACACCAAAATTAAACCATGTATTCGAGGTGTGGGCGCACGAGCGATTTGTATAGTGGCACGATTATATCTTTTGATTTGAAAGTAAAATTCAGAGCATTATATCATATCATTCGGTTTGCTATTTTACAAGCTCTGCGCATTGTTTCGATACCTTAAGGTCCTCCGAGATTAAAATCCTCAGTTCTTTTTCTAAGTTAACTGATTCGAGGATTTAGCTTTTCATATGATATTCTACTTTTAAGTTATGACAATCCTAAATGCGAGAACTTGCATTTACCTAGGTTGAAGCCCATCTGCCATTTATCCGCTCATTCGACAATTTTATTGAGATCTCTCTGCATTTGCTCTACATTGGGTCTCGAAAGGGCTCGGCTTCCCAGCTTTGTGTCATCTGAAAATGTAGAGATCTTACTAAACACTCCATTATCCACGTCGTTAATGTAAACAATAAATGATAATTCGAGAGTAAAAGTGACAGAGAGAAAAAGAGAGTGAGAGAGATATTGAGATAGAGGGAGAAAGAAACAGAGAGATAAAGAGAAAGAAAGAAAGAGAGAGAGAGGAAGAGTAACAACAAAGAGTAACAACAAGGAAAGAAGGTACCCTAGGAGACCTTACGGTCCATTTAACGAGGGTATCTTTGGACTAGCAATCGAGTGGGCACATGGCTGCTCAATTGTTTTTCGTCCCTAAACGGCCACTTTTCAAGACTTTGTCTAGTCTTGACTTTAACTGGTCAACAGATTCACTTTTGACAACTTTCACTGGAAGTGCGTTCCACATACCACAGATACTGTAAGTTAAAAAATTTCCACACAGATTGCGGTTGTAACGCTTCAGTTCAAGTTTGAATCCGTGATTGCGCGTTCTGTTCTCACTCAGTGTGAAAATATCCCGGTAGTCAATATTGTCGAACCCTCGAAGTATTTTGAAGACTTCGATGAGCTGACCACGCAGTCTACTGGTTTCCAGCGAGAACAGATCTAATTCCCTTAGTCTATCCTCATAACTTTTATGTCGGATAGAGGGAATCAGCTTGGTTGCGCTGGCTTGTACGCGTTCCAATCTCGCGATGTCCTTTCGCAATAAAGGACTCCAAAATTGTACGGCATACTACAGGTGTGGTCGGACAAGTGAGGTGTACAGGCACAGTACAATCTCCTGGTTCCGATAACCAAACTGGCGCTTAATATAGCCTAGCATCCTTTTGGCCTTTTTCTCCGCCTCAATGCACTATTTCGAGAACTTGAGGTCACTAGTGATTGTTACACCCAAGTCCTTCTCAGTGTCGGGGGATTCAATAGCAGTGCCCTTAAGGATGTACTGAGATTGGGGGTTTCTGTGGCCGATATGCATCACTTTGCATTTCCCCACGTTAAAAGGCATTTGCCACGTGTCCAAATCTTCCCAAGATCTTCCTCTAGGCGGGCAGTATTTCCATCCTTTGCAACGTTCATACCAAGCTTGGTATCGTCGGCAAATTTGGAAATCTTGGTAACCATGTCACCGTCCATGTCGTTGACGTAGATGATGAATAGTAGTGGTCCCAGGACAGAACCTTGAGGCACCCCGCTAGTAACGGGCACCCACTCAGAAGACTGTCCATTCACCACCACCCGTTGCCGTCTGCCACTTAGCCAGTTCTCGATCCAGCCGGCTACCTTTCCGTCTATGCCAAGCGCTCGTACTTTTCGGAGAAGGCGGCGGTGGGGTACCTTATCAAAGGCTTTCTGAAAGTCTAGGTAGACCACATCCACCACCTTGTCCCGATCGTGCTCACTGAAAACGAAGTGGAAGAATTCCACAAGGTTCGTCAGGCATGACGGTTGCCTTCGGAAGCCGTGCTTGGAACTCCTCATTAGCAGGTTTGACTCTAAATACGACGTCACTTTGTCCACTATGATGCCTCCTATGAGTTTACCGACTATCAAAGTCAGACTGATAGGTCGGTAGTTCGACGGTTGGTTACGGTCTCCTTTCTTGAAGATAGGAGTCACCTCCGCCTCACACCAGTCTCTAGGAACGCATTTGGTCCAGATTGACATGTTAAAGATAGCGCACAGATGTCGTGATACTTCATCGCACACTTCCCTTAACACTTTAAGTAGAAACCCGTCCGGTCCAAGGGACTTATTCGTCTTTAGGTCAGCGATCTTTTTCTTCATTTCTCCTTCGGTGAAGTCCATTTCCTCCAGCTTTTCTCCCGAGTAGGAATCCGTCGGCTGGGCAATGGGACCACACTCTTCAGTAAACACTGAAGAGAAGTAGTCGTTGAGGAGGTTAGCATTTTCTGCATCTGAATGCTTTAATGTCCCCTCCTCATTTCTCAAAGGGCCAATCGTTCGACGGATTGGTTTACGGCTGTTCACATATCCAAAAAAATCCTTGGGATTTTCTTTACAGAGTCTCGCCACTCGGAGTTCCTCAGACCGCTTAGCCGCCCTTATGCTGGACTTAACTCTCCTAGCTAGCCCCCGGTATTCGTCAAAGTCACCCGAGATCTTCAATTGCCGGTACACATTTCTCTTCTCCCTAAGCAGTTGCCCGATTTCTTGATTAAACCACTTTGGTTGAACAGAGGACTTACGGGGGCATTTCAGAGGGATAAAACGCGATTGAGACCTCATGAATGTGGTTTTGAAACTGTTCCAAGAGTCTTCAACAGCCTTGCACACTTCTAGCCTCGCGTCAGTCAGTCCCACGCGTAGAACTGCAAAGTCTGCTCTTCTCAAATCGAGTTTCCTTGATTTACTAGTTGCAGGCTCTGCCTTGGAGACTTTGACTACAAATCTAATTAGTCGGTGGTCACTGCCACCGAGTTTTTCGCCAACAGAGAAGTCCTCAACGATGTCATCCTCAGAGGTGAAAACCAAGTCGAGGATATTGTCTCCTCGCGTTGGCTCTCTCACCCATTGAGTGAGGAACTCGTTGTTCGTGAACTCCAGGAGTAGTGCGTTCTCGCCACAGGGTTCTCTGGTTTCCCAGTCAACTTGTGTGTTGAAATCACCCATGACGATACACACTCTGTCTTCGACAAGTTCTCCTAGTAGCTGGTACAGATCTCTGTCCTTTTCAACGAGTTGGCAGGAGGTCTATAAAGCACCAGGGTCCTGTATTCGGCAGGACCTATCTCTAGGTCAACACTTAGTAGTTCATGGTCAGATACGATGTTGCAATCCGTCGAGTTGAGAGTATCCTTGACATACATCACACCGCCACTCTCTCTGTCTGGCCTATCTTTCTGGAAGAGCTGGTAACCGGGAATCGTGAATTCACCCCTCAAAATCTCAGGCTGAGGTTTTAATCCATGTTTCCGTTATGGCCACCATCTCAGGTTCCTCTGTTGCTACGAGGCCACGGAGCTCAATAAACTTATTCCTGATTGACCTCGCGTTGAACAGAAGAACTTTTAGGGAGTCCCCCAGTGTAGGACTCCCTACGCTCTTCCGTTTCCCGACTTCTTTTGTGTGGCAGTACCCCTCTTTGCTACATCTAAGAACGTCGTTCCAGGAGTGACACGGGCATACTGTCTTATGTCCGCCTTCGCTCAGGGTCGGACGCTCCTCTGCGTCCGCTCTACGACATCCTGGATTAAGTTACAGAGTACAGCCTTTCCTTTGAATGAAAGGTGCACTCCGTCCCTTTGGTAAAGGTCGTTTCGACCGTAAAAGGTGCGGTAAGGGTCCAGAAAGAAGACCCCTTTCGCCGTACAGAGGTCGGACAGGCGCTGGTTCAGGGTCACGTTCCTAGAGTGAGCTGTCCGGCTAAGACCTCTTCTTGGGAGCATCCCTACAACGACCCATTTGCGAGTTCTCAATCCACAGTCGTCCACGGCTCCAATGACCGTGTTGAGAATTTTCTCGCTGGGGCCTACTTTGCCTCCTCGGAGGTAGAGGTCATTCCCACTCACCATCAGGGCAACGACTGAATTCTCGGAGATCTGAGATTTCTCAGCATCTACCCTGATGTGGTGGTTTTACCGGCCTGGCTAGCAGCATACCTCCACACTAGTGCGAGTGCGAGCCGCTAGCAGGGGCTGCAAACCTTGTGCTTGGGAATCGCTCACAAGGGTAACCCTCGGACATTTCCGTGCAGAGATTTGAGGCTTTCCTTGCGGAAGCAAACTCTTGGTTCCCTTTTTCTTCTCCATCTTATTTTTCTTGTTCTTCTTTTTCTTATTCATCTCTTCCCCCTTATCTTCCTTTTTTACATACTCTTCTGTTTTTATCTTTTCTTCCTCTGCTTCAACTTTATCTTTTTCAGCTTCTACTTTATCTTCTGTTTCAACTTTCTCTTCCTCCAGTTTCTTTCCCTTCCTTTTCTTTTTCTTTAAGGGCTTATCCATAGCATGCGGACCTAGCTCTCGGGGTAATACTCAAATGCAGTGTTTAGTACAGTGCTTGACGTTAGCTCTGCTATTCTGACCTCAATCCTGCGAATTAGACCGGCGTGTTCTAATTCGAGGCTGCGTATTTTTTCCTCCAACTTCCTGGATCTTTCCTCGGAAACCCTGCATGTTTCCTTTAGCTCATTGATTTGGCCGTTTAAAATACAGTCGGTGCAGGAAACTTGCCGGGTGGCATTTCGAAAAACACCCCTCCGGAAAGTCCATGCACCACTTATCTATGTGGCATTTTGCGCACGTGTATTTTAGAGCTCCTGGTCCTTTCTTGCCGGTCATTCTGAACACTTTCTCTCTTTCAATACTTGGCGACAAATCAATGATAAAAAGGGGGATTGGTGAGTTCTCCCCGCGTGAGTCGCTTCCGCCTATTGATCGGAGTCGTTTCAGGGTCTTCCAGAAGGCACGCTCCATGTGCTGCTTTTCGTCCGACCGAGTTGTCAAGCCTCGGCGTGCCGTGGCTCCCAACCAAGCAGCACAGACGGTCCCCGAAGGGGCCATCGATTTTTCACCAGGTGAACAACAACGAAGCACGCCCCTTACTAAACTCCTACTAGTTCCCTTCACAACCGCCAGGATCTCGGAGCAGCGTTCAATGAATATCCCGCCCCACCAAGAGACTCGACCCAAGGCTTTTTATTGGCCTGGCAACCAACCTGGAAACAAAAAGCCGTCACCTCGGACCGATGCTACCAGAGGCACCCATCAACGGGCACTGAGAACGGTCAATAATTACGCACCAGAGAAGGGGTTAACGGGGCACTACCCTCATCCCATTCATCGTGCCCCAACGCCTAGGACACCTCTAGTCCTAGTCTCTCGCAACCAGTAAACGTCGATTGGCGTTGTTTATAGAGGTTCCAAAGCCTCTCTTCTGACGCGTGAGGTAGCTGCCAGGTCCTTATATGTAGATAGAGGGAAAAAAGGGAAAGAGTGACATGATAGGAGTAGGCTTTTTTTTCTTTTTTTTTGTATAAGTGGGAGAGATAGGATGAAAGTAAAAAAGGAGAATGATAGAGTAGAAAAAGGAAGGAATGACGCACTTAGTCTGGAATCTCGTTTTCGACCAAATCGACAAGGGAAGCCCTACCAGGGGTACCCAGAAGAGGTACCCCCGCTGACATAGCTCGAAAAGTCAAAGGTACACACAAGCTCTCTTCCCGCGACAAGGGGGCGTCACCTCTTCCTCTACTTTCTTTATGAGAGAGAGAGAGAGTAAGAGATAGAGAAATAGAAAGATAAATAGAGAGATTAAACAGATTTAGAGTTGAGAACTAAAGAAAGAAAGGGAGAGAAAAGAGATAGATAGAGACAAAGAAATAAAGAAAGAAGATTGAGAAATAAAGAGAAAGAGGGAGAGTAAGAAAGAGATATAGAGATAAAGAGGGAGAGAAAGTGAGAAGAAAGAAAGGGGTAGGGAAAGAGACAGAGAAAGAGATGAAGAGATATATAAAGAAAGAGTGAGATAATAAGAGAGTTACAAGGATAAAGAAAGAGTGAGAAAAGAGAAACTAAAGAAGAGTGAGAACGATAGAGAGGGAGAAAGCGAGAATAAAGAAAGATAGAAAAAGGGGTTTAGAAAGAGACAGAGAAATAGACCGAGATAGATATAATAGGGGAGATGAAACACAGACAGAGGTGAGAATTAAAGAAAGAAAGGGAGAGAGAAAGATAAGAAATAAAGAAAGAGAGTGAGAAAAGAGACAGAGAGACAGGGAGAGTAAGAAAGAGAAAGCAACAAAAAAGAGAGAGAGATAAAGAAAGAGATAGAAAGAAAAAGAGACTAAGAAAGAGAAAGAGATATTAAATGATAGAAAGAGAAAATATTGAATAAAATATTTAAACAAAATATTGAATTTTTGGCTTTAGTTTTTCCATGCAACACCCTAAATCCCGCATTTTATGCTCATAAAGCCAAAAAGCTGACTTTGAAATCATACAACGCAAACTACTTTACTATTAGTTTTCCAAAGCGAGTATCAATGCAAATATATTTTATAGTCTTAGTATAAACACTTTACCTGTTTAAATATGATTGGTTGCTTGTTTTGAGAACAAAGTCTGCTGATCAAAGTCGCGTGCTTTCACTTATTTGATTTATGACCTTAAGAACTGCAAAATTTCCAATAATATACGGAGTAACCTTGAGAGGACCTTGGCAATTATATCACTCGAAAGAGAATGTAAAACATCCTAATGGTCTTATATTTCGTAAGTATCGGCCGAATAGAAATTATGTTATTGTTAAAAAAAATAATCCCGGGATAATCTTGGGTGGTGGTGTAGGTGGTGGTGGTAAAATAGAGGACATAAGTTGCAGTGTAGGTGCTGTTGGTGTAGGAGGTGTGGGTGGTGGTGCAGGTAGCGGTGGTGTAAGTGGTGCAAGTGGTGGTGGTGTACGTAGTTTAGTTGGTTGTGGTGGTGGTGGTAGTGGTGAAGGTGGGGGTGATGTAGGTCGTTTAAGTGGCATAGGTCGCAGTGTAGGTGGTGTAGGTGTGCGTAGTGACGTAGGTGTTGCTGGTATAGGCCATGGTGGTGTAGATGGTAGTGGTGTTTGTGGTGGCGTAGCTAGTGGATGTGGTGGTGGTGTTGCGGTGTATTCGGCAGTGGTGTGGGTAGTAGTGGTGTTTGTAGTGGCGTAGCTAGTGGAGGTCGTGGTGGTGTTGTGCTGCATTCGGTGGTTGTGTAAGTGGTAGTTGTGTTTGTGGTGGTGTAGGTGGTATAGTATTTGTGGTGGTATAAGTTGTGATGGTGTAGATGCTGTAGGTGGTGGTGCAGGTTTTATTGGGGTAGATTCTGTAGGTAATGGTGGTGTAGGTACTATAACAGGTGATGATGTAGGTGGTGGTGGTATAGGTGTTGCTGGTATATGCGGTGGTGGTGTAGGTAGTGTAGCTGTTGTACGTTATGTTGGTGGTGGTGGCATAGGCTGTAGTGTATGTATTGTATGTGGTGTAGGTGTAGTATGTGTATGTATTGTAGGTGCTGTTGATGTAGGTGTGGGTGGCGGTGCTGTATGTCTTAGGTGGTATAGTTGGCATAGTTGTATTGTAGGTACTATTGGTGTAGGAGGTGGTGTAAGTGCTGCGGGTGGTGGTGTAAGTGCTACAGCTGGTTGTGGCCATGGCAGTGTTAGTGGTGTTGGTCTAAGTAGTGTAGGTGGTGGTGATCTTGTAGGTGTTGTTGGTGTAGCTAGTGTAGCTGGTGGTGGTGTAGCTAGTTGATGTGGTGGTGTTGTGGTGTATTCGCTGGTGGTGTAAGTGGTAATGGTGTTTGTGGTGGTAGTGTATATGTTGTGGTAGAGGTGGTGTAAGTTTTAGTAGTGTAGATGATGTAGGTGGTGGTATAGGTTCTGTAAGTGGTGTTGATGTAGGTAATGGTGGTGTAGGTGTAGGTAGTGTAGCTGGTATATTCGATGGTGGTGTTAGTGGTAGTGGTGTTTGGGATATTGTAGGTGCTAGTTGCGTTTGTGGTTCGAGGTGGTAGTGGTGTTTGTGCTGGTGTACCTTGTGTTGGTGGTTTTGTAGGTTTTAGCTGGCATAAGTTGCAGTGTAGGCTGTGTGGTGTAGGATGTTTAGGTGTTTGTGGTGTCGGAGGTGTATGTGGTGGTGGTATATGTGCCGGTGATGTAAGTGGTCATGATGTTTGTGGTGGTGGTGTAGGTAGTGTAGGTGGTGGTGGTGGTGGTGTAGGTGTTGCTGATATAGGTGGTGGTGGTATATGTGCCGGTGATGTAAGTGGTCATGATGTTTGTGGTGGTGGTGTAGGTAGTGTAGGTGGTGGTGGTGGTGGTGTAGGTGTTGCTGATATAGGTGGTGGTGGTGTAGCTAGTGGAGATGGTTTTGTTGTTGTGTATTCGGTGGTGGTGGTGTTAATTGTAGTGGTGTAGGTGGTAGTGATGTTTGTGTGGTGGTTGAGTGGTAGTGGTGTTTGTGATGGTGTAGGTATTAGTGTAGGTTTTGTTGGTGGTTGAGGTGGAGGTGTTGCAGGTGGTGGTAGTGCTGTTTGTGGTGGTGTAGGTGTTAGTGTAGGTTTGTTGGTGGTGGTGGTTGCGGTTGAGGTGAAGGTGGTGTAGGTGGTTCTGGTGTAGATGATAAGGTGCTGGTAGTGTATGTGTATGTTATGTAGATGGTGATTCGAAAGGGAATGTAAAACAACATAAGGGTTTCAAATTTCAGTCGAATCAGCCGAATAGTTACAATATCATTGCAAAAAAAAAGCAAAACTGGGACCGACCGACCGTCAACATAGTGAGATGTAAACTTGCCCGCGACTAAAAATGAATCAGAAAAAGGAAAGGGATAGAGAAATAGAGAGAGTAATATATAGGAAAAGAGAAGAAAGCGAGGGAGAGAAAGATAAAGCAAGAGAGAGAAAGATAAAGCGAGAAAGAAATGGATGGAGAAAGAGAGAAAGAAAGAGACAGATAAAGATAAAGAGAGAAAGCGCGACAGAGAAAGATAAAGAAAAATAGAGAAAGATATGAAGAGATATATAGAGAAAGAAAGGAGAGAGAGATAAAAAGAGAGAGAAATATTGAAATAAAATATTGTAACAAAATCTTGGATTTTTTGCGGGGGGTTTTCATGTACCACCGAAAATCCCGTATTTTATCTTCTTAAAGCCAAAAGCGGAGGCTGAAATCATACGATGCAAACTACTTTACTATTAGTTTCCCAAAGCGAGTATCAATGCAAAGATATTTTATAGTCTTAGTATAAACACTTTACCTGTTTAAATATAATTGAATGCTTCTTAATAAGAAAAATGAATCCGAATAATAGATAGAAATGATAGAGAGAAAGAGAAACGAGGAATAGGGACAGAATAAAAAAAAGAAATCAAGAGATAGAGAAAGTGAGAGAGAACGAAAAAGAGTGAAAAGAAAAAGAGAAAAAAAGAGAGAAAGTGAAAGACATACCGAGAGATAGGAGAAAATATTGAAATAAAATATTTAAACAAAATATTGAATTTTTTACATACACCACCTTAAATCACGCATTTTATGCCCTTAACCCTTTGATGCCCAAATATAAATATAGATATAATTAAATTTTTTCATGTTTAAGTAGTTTTAGGGGAAGCAAAATAAGAACAGAACACCGATATTTTTTTGATTTTGAGAAAATGTAAACTAAATAAAAAGGGGTTCCATCTGGCACCATTTGACAAAACATAAACAGTTAACTTTTAAGTGCTTCGTGATTAAAAGTAAATTTACATATTGAAAGGAAACGGTTATACTCGTATGCTACTTTTTTAATTGTGTTAGACCTGTATATTACCTTTCTGTCAAAAGGTTGAAAGCAATTTCTTTTTACAGTCAAACACAGTCCAACATTACAGCTCACACATCTAACTTGTGTATGCGCAGTTATGCATTCCTTGCATCTTATCTTTTTCGTAATGCAGTCTGATAGATGTAGTGTATTGTCAAAGTGCAATGATTCTGCTGGCTTGGAAAGCATCTTGCGCCTTTTAGGCAGGCTCGAAGCACTACTAGACGGTCGTCCTCTCTTTGGTGTTTCTGGATTTCCAATTAGTCCCCTTGCAATATCGCATCGAATTCACTTAGTTGCATCACTTTTGAAATATTCACCTTCTTACACACTCTTTTGTAGATAAGCCATTCATTCACGACACTCATATCCAAACAGTAAAAAAAGATCCTCATATACCACTTTCGTGATTTGAAATCAATTCGGTAAAGTTCTATAAGCATATCGTTAAGATCGACACCACCCAGAAAAGGGCCTAAGAACATCGATGTACTCTTTTGATTTTCTATCATATCGTCTGCACTCACCTTTAGGTTCAATTCCAGGATAGCTGGAAAAAAGATGTACCGTTTTATTGTCATACCATTTTACTATGATACAACTAGAATTCCGCTCCACCCTGTAGTCGTAGCTTCCTCTTGCCTTCTTTTTCAGTTTGTTCTCATCTTCTAGTTCGCAGCCCTTGAGCCTGTTAATACGAACGGTTGAAAGGCTCAGAATTCCTTCCTCTTTTATCTTTTAGTTAAGTCAAGTGATGAAAACTAGTTATCAAAGTAGATCTTGTGGTTTTTGTGCCTTGGTACATCCTGACACAGTCGAATCACAAATTGTGAAGAAATTCCAAGCTCTTTATTATCACTTATAACGGTTCCTTTTCCAGTATATAACTTGAAAATCATATACAATTCCACTTTCTCCAGCCCCTGATATAACTTTGTACCCCCATTTTGAAGGCTTTTGTGGATTATACTGTTTGAATGCAATGCGTGCTTTAGTTGGGATGATTTGTTCATCCACTGCTTGATGCTCTTCCTGTGTTATGTTCATGCAATTTTTTTCATCGAATTTTGAACAACTTATAATGGTCTGGGTGGTCTTGTGGTTCCATATCTTTATTGTTATTGAAATAGAGAATTTGTTTGATCTGTTTAAAGCGATTCCTTGTCATTGCATCAGCTACGACATTATATCTCATAGATTTATTCCGAAAGCTTCGGTAAGATGGAGTTTTCATAGTCTCTGAGGTAATCAAAATTCCTATATACACCTTCATTTCGTCCTAAGGAATGTGTATTGCCTACCCTGATTTTTCCAAAGCATATATTCCTCTTGTTCATAAATATTCTTTATCATTTCTTGATTAAAAAATAATAGAAAGAAAAATAATGGAGTTCTGCCTCCAATTTAAATCATTATCCACAGAATCATTCGATTCCGTATCCTGGGGTGGGTGGAAATCAGTTTTCCTATAAATTCCATCAACTTTTTTTTTTATTACTATTTTTTACTTTTACAACAAAAGAGGAGAGAGGAACGTTTTCTGCATCCGATGCTTCATCTTCTTCGGAGACATCAAGTTTCTTCGGCAACTTGATTCACTGTAAGAGGGGGAAAATAAAATGTAATATACCTATAAAAAACGAATAATAAATAAACAAAATAATGCTTACCAGATGTCCAACCCTTTCTTTAAAATGCTATGTAATAGCATATATATATATATATATATATATATATATATATATATATATATATCCTTGATAAGGAACTTAATAAAGTTCGAAAGTACTCGGAAACACCATTTCATTTTTTTTCTGCGGGACATTGCATTTATTTGCTACCCTCACGTGATACTTTGTGAGTTTTCATTTCAATATATATATATATATATATATATATATATATATATATATATATATATATATATATATATATATATATATATATATATATATATATATATATATATATATATATATATAAATACATATATATATATATATATATATATATATATATATATATATATATATATATATATATATATATATATATATATATATATATGTATATAAAATACTTGTAATTAATTTTTTCCTTGGAAATCTGATACGTAGTAGGAATATGAAGACCCAGGTGATTACACTAATCTTTATTGGCCAGACGCAGCGGACCTTCACTAGGACCATCTTCGGCGACTGTATCAACTAATGAGAAGGGAAAGGAATATTAACGATAACAGTTAAACAGTTAGAATCATGCATTATATAATGGTTTATAAAGCGGGTGAAGACAAGTTAAAATAATAAATTTTACAATTATTGAGATTAAAGTAAAACGCAAATAACAATATATAGAATTAATTGATATTATCTAGTGTAATTTTGAAAAATAATAGAAAGAAGTTAAGTTTTAACATAAACTGAGTTGAAGATAGGCCTTAAATAATTACATCATAAGGGTTAGAGTGGCTTGAACTTATCTGGTGCCGCTCGGAACCACTGTGCATCAAAGGTTTAGAGCCAAAAAGCCGACCTTGAAATCATACGACGCAAACTACTTTACTATTAATTTCCCAAAACGAATATCGATGCAAAAATATTTTATAGTCTTAGTATAAACACTTTACCTTGTTAAATATTCTATGTTGCCGTTTATTGAGAAAAATGAATCGGAAAAAGGAAAGGGATATAGAAAGAGATAGAGAAAGAGAGACAAAGAGAATAAGCGAGAGAGAGACATGGATAGAGAAAGAGAGAGATAAAGAAAGAAAGAACGAAAAAGAGAGAGCGAGAAAGAGAGAGATAAAGAGAGAAATAGAGAGATAAAGAAAAAGTATGAGAGTGAAAGAGAGAAAATGATAAAGAGAGAAAGAAAAAGTATGAGAAAGAGAGAAAAAGATGAAGAGCAAAAGACGTAGCAAATGATAAAAAGAGAAAATATTGAAATAAAATATTTAAACAAAACATTGAATTTTTGGCCATAGTTTGTTCCATGCAACACCCTAAATCCCGCATTTTATGCTCTTAAAGCCAAAAAGCCGACCCTGAAATCATACGATGCAAACTACTCTACTATTAGTTTCGGAAAGCTAGTATCAATGCAAAGATATTTTATAGTCTTTGTATAAACACTTTATCTTGTTAAATATAATAGATTGCTTCTTATTCAGAACAAGGTGAGTTGACCAAAAACGCGTGCTCTCACTTACTTTGATTTATGACATTACGACCTTAAAAACTTTCAATTATTCACGGACTAACCTTGAGAGGATATTAGCAATTATATCATTCGAAAGAGAGTGTAAAACAACCTTAGGGTTTAAAATTTCGTTAGTATCTGCACCATAGTTATGATGTTTTTGCCAAAACAAAATTATTCACGGGATAAAATTGGATGATGGTGGTGGTGTAGATAGTGTAGGTAGTATAAGTTGTAGTGTATATGGTGCAGGTGGTAGTGGTGTAGGTGTTGTATTTAGTATTAGTGTTGTAGTTTGTTTTGTGCAGGTGCTGTAAGTGGTGGTAGTGTAGGTGGTTTAAGTTGTGGTGGTGTAGTTGGCTGTAATGTAGGTAGTGGTAGTGTTGGTGGTGGTAAAATACGTGGTGTATTTGGTTGTAATGTAGGTGATGGTGATGTAGCTGGTGGTGTAGGTGGTTGTAATATAAGTGGTGGTGTAGGTCGTGTTATAATTTGTGATGGTTTAGGTGGTATGGGTTTTAGTGTAGGTGTTGCAGTTGGTAGTGCTGTGGGTGTTGTCGTTGTAAGTTGTGTATGTGGTGGTCACGTTACGGCGTTGTATGTGGCGCAGGTTTGAGTGTTGTAGGTGGTTTAAGTGGAGGTGTCAGTGCTGGTGGCATAGGTGTTGGTGGTGTAGGAAGTAGTGGTGTAGGTGGTTGTTTATATGGTGGTGGTAGTTATGATGTAGGTAGTGGTGGTGGTGTAAGTGGTTGTGTTATAGGTGTTTGTGGTGTAGGTGATGGGGTGTAGGTGATGGTGGTGTAGGCGGTGTTGTTATAGGTGTTTGTGGTGTAGGTCGTGGTGGTGTAGGTAGCGGTGGTGGAGGTGGAATATATGTTGGTGGTGTAGCTGGTAGTGGTGTAGGTGAGGTTTAGGTGGTAGTGGTGTAGGTGATGGTTTAGGTTATTTTGGTGTTACTGGTATAGGTGGTGGTTGTGTAGTTGGTAGTGGGATGGGTGATGGTTTATGTTGTGTTGGTGGTGTATGTGGTGGTGGTGCTGGTGAGGAAGGTGATGTAGTCGCTGGTGGTCAAGGATGTAGTGGTGTAGGTAGTAGTGGTGTAGAATGCGGAAGCGGAGGTGGTGGTGTAGGTTGTATAGGTGATGATTCGAAAAGAATGTAAAAAACATAAGCGTTTCAAATTTCGTTAGAATTGGCTGAAAAAAACGGGGAGCGGCCAACCAACAGACATATTGAGATGTAGTGTGTCCCACGACTATACTCGCACGCGACTAAAAATGAATCGAAAAAGTGAAGGATAGATAAAGAGAGAGAGAGAGAGTTAGAGAGAAAGATAAACCAAGAGAGAGACAAAATGATATAGCAAGAGAGAGAGAAAGCGAAAGCGAGAGAAGGCGAGGGAGAGAAAGACTTGAAGAGATAGATATAGAGAGATTAACAAAGACATGGAGAGAAAGAAAGGGGGAGAAATAAAGAAATACATAGCGAAAGATAGAAAGAGAAAATATTTAAACAAAATATTGAATTTGGGGCCATAATATTTTCCATACACCATCTTAAATCCCGCATCTTATACACTTAAAGCCAAAAAGCCGACGCTAATCATACGACGCAAACTACTTTACTATTAGTTTCCCAAAGCGAGTATCAATGCAAAGATATTTTATAGTCTTAGTATAAACACTTTACCTGTTTAAATATAATTGGTTGCTTCTTGTGAGAACAAAGTCTGCTGACCGAAAGTCGCGTGCTCTCACTTATATTGATCTATGACCTTACGACCTGCAAAACTTTCAATAATTCACGGATCAATCTTGGGAGGACCTTGGCAATTATATTACTCGAAAGAGAATGTAAAACAACCTAAGGATTTAAAATTTTATTAGTATCGGCTGAATACTTATGAAGTTATTTCCAAATAAGTCCCAGGATAAGCTTGGGAGGACTTTGGCAATTATATCATTCGAAAGGGAATATGAAACAACCTAAGGGTCTCAAATTTCGTTAGTATCTGCTGAAAAAAATGATGTTATTACTAAAAAAATTAATCCCGGGATATATATTATAATATTGGGTGGTGGTGGTGATGTAGGTAGCATAGGTTGTATAGTAGGTGTTTTAAGTGCTGTTGGTGTAGGATGTATAGTAGGTGTAGGTGGGGTAGGAGGTATGGGTGGTGGTGTATGTGACGATGGTGCAAGTGGTGGTTACATATGTGGTGGTGGTGTAGGTAGTGTAGGTGGTGGTGTTGCTGGTGTAAGCGGTTATGGTGTAGGTGCATTGGTGTAAGTGGTGCAGGTCTTGGTGGTCATGGTTTTGTAAGTGGGGATGATATAAGTGGTGGTAGTGGTGTAGGTGTTGCTGGTATAGGCCGTGGCGGTGTAGTTGTTAGTGGTGTTTGTTGTGAGGTAGATAGTGAAGGTGGTGGTGTAAGTGGTAGTGGTTTGGGAGGTGTAGGTGGAGGTGGTACAGGTGGGGGGGTGCAGGTGGGGGTTTAGGTTCTAGTAGTGTAGATGCTGTAGCTGGTGGTTGTGTAGGTGCTATAAGTGGTGGTGATGTGGGTGATGGTGGTGTAGGTGTGGCTGGTATAGGCGGTATTGTTGTAACTTGTGGAGGTGATGGTGTGGTGGTGTATTCCGTGGTGTAAATGGTAGTGGTGTTCGTGGTGGTGTTTAAGGTGGTGTACCCTGTGTTGGTGGTGGAGGTTTTAGTGATGTAGATGATGTTGGTGGTGGTGGAGTAGGTGCTCTAAGTGGTGGTGATTTAGGTGAGGTGGGGGGAGGTAATGTAGGTGGTGATAGTGGAGTAAGTATTAGTGGTAGAGGTGGTGGTGGTGTAGGTGTAGGTGCTGTAGATAGTGGTGTATTTGGTGGTGGTGTAAGTGGTAGTGGTGTTTGAGGTGGTGAACTTTGTGTATATGGTGCAGGTGGTGGTGTAGTTTTGAGGTGGTCTAGGTAGCATAGGTTGTAGTGTAAGTGTTGTAGGTATGATGTGGTCTAGGTGGCATAGGTTGTAGTGTAAGTGTTGTAGGTGATGTTGGTGTTGGATGCGTAGGTGGTTGTGTAAGTGGTGGGGTTGTGTAGGTAGTGGAGGTGGTGGTGGTCTAGTTGTTGCTGGTATAGGTGGTTGTGGTGTAGCTGGTAGTGGGATAATCTGTGCTGGTGTAGTTAGTGTAGCTGTTGGTGGAGTAAGTGGTAGTGGTGGTGTAGGTGGGACTGGTGTTTTTGGTGGTGTAGCTGTTAGTGGTGTTTGTGTTGGTGCAGGATGTAGTGGTGTTTGTTCTGGTGTACTTAGTTTTGCTTATGCTGGTGTAGTTAGTTCAGGTGGTGGTGTAGGTTCTAGTGGTATAGATGCTGTAGGTGTTGGTGGTATAGGTGCTGTAAATGGGGGGATGTAGGTGGTGGTGTAGGTTCTAGTGTTATAGATACTGTAGGTAGTGGTGGTATAGGTGCTGTAAGTGGTGGTGGTGCTAGTATAGCCGGTAGTGGTGTAGTTAGTGTAGCTGGTGGTGATGTAGCTTGTGGATGTGATGGTCTTGTGTGTATTCCGTGTCGATGTAAGAGGTATTAGTGTTTGTGTTGCTGTAAGTGGTAGTGGTATTCATGTTGGTGTTTGTGGTGGTGTAGCCTGTATTGGTGGTGGAGGTGATGGTATAGATGTTATAGGTGGTGGAGAAGTAAGTGCTGTAAGTGGTCGTGATGTAGGTGGTGTTGGTATAGGTAATGTAGATGGTAGGGGTGGAGTAGTTGTTGCTGATATAGACTGTGGTGGCGTAGGTGTAGGTGCTGTATGTAGTGTAGCTGGTGGTGTGGTGTATTCGGTGGTGGTGTAAGTGGTAGTGGTGTTTGGGACGGGGTAGGAGGTAGTGGTGTTTGGGATGAGGAAGGTGGCATTGGTTTTTGTGCTAGTGTAGGTGGTAGTTGTGTTTGTGGTGGTGTACGTTGTGTAGGTGGTAGTGTAGGTTTGAAGTAGCATAGGCTGTAGTGTAGGTGGTGTTGGGTGTGTAGGTGGTGATGGTGTAGAAGGTGTAGGATTTGTATGTGCCGGTGGTGTAAGTTGTCTATGTGGTGGTGATGTACTGTAGGTGGTTGTTGTGGTGTAGGTGTTGCTGGTATGTGCGGTGGTGATGTTTGCTGGTAGTGGTGTAGGTGTTGCTGGTATATGTGGTGGTGATGTGTGCTGGTAGTGGTGTAGGTGGTGGTGCGTTAGCTAGTGGAGGTGGTGATGTTGTGGTGTATTCGGTGTTGGTGTAATTGATAGCTGTGTAGATGGTAGTGGTGTTTGTGATGCTGTAGGTGGTAGTGGTGTTTGTGGTAGTGTAGGTGGTGGTGTTGCAGGTAGTGGTGGTGGTGTATGTGGTGTTGGTGTAGGTTATGTAGATAATGATTCGAATGGGAATGTAAAACAACATACGGGTATCAAATTTCGTTAGTGTATGCCCCATTTTTATGATGTTTTTGCCAAAACAAAATAACTCACGCGATAAAATTGAGTGTTAGTGGTGTAGGTAGTATAGGTTGTATTATAGATGGTTCAGGTGGTAGTGGTTTAGGTGTTGTATTTATTATTGGTGTAGTAGTTTATTTTTGTGTAGGTGGTAGTGGTGGTGTAGGGTGGAGTGGTGTAGTTGGTTGTAATTTAGGTGGTGGTAGTGTAGGTGGTGTGTGAGTAATGTAGGTGGTGGTTGTGGTGTAGGTAGTGTAGATGGTTGGAATGTAGGTGGTGGTTTGGTGTAGCTCGTGTTATATGTTGTGGTGGTTTATGTAGTGTGGGTTGCAGTGTAGGTGTTGTTGTTGTAGGTTGTGTATGTTGCGGGGACGTGGCGGTGTTATATGTAGTGCAGGTAAGAGTAGTAGGTAGTGGTGGTGTGTAGGTGGTATAAGTGGTGGTGGTGCAGGTGTGACGGGTTTAGGTGGTGGTGTAGGTTATAGGAGGTGTAGATGATGGTGGCGTGGGTAGTAGTGGTGTAGGATGTGGTGGTGTAGGAGGTGGTGGTGTAGTTGGTGATGGTGTAGCTGGTAGTTGTATAGCTAGTGGGGTGTAGGTGGGGATGGTGTAGGCGGTGGTGGTGATGATGTAGTTAGTGTTGTTGGTGATGGTGGTGTAGGTGGCGTTTTTATAGGTGTTGGTGTTGTATGTGATAGTGTTATAGGTGATGGTGGTGTAGGTGGCGTTTTTATAGGTGTTGGTGTTGTATGTGATAGTGTTATAGGTGATGGTGGTGTAGGTGCTGTAGTTAGCGTTGGTAGAGGTGTAGGTGGTAGTGATGTAGGCGATAGTTTAGCTGGGAGGGGTGTAGGTGATGGTTTTGGTTGTTGCGGTGTTGGTGGTATAGGTGGTTGTGGTGTAAGTGCTGGTGGTGTAGTTGGTGGTTTAGGTTGTCTTGGCGGTGCCCGTGCTGGTGGTTAAGGTGGTGTAATCGGTGTGGGTAGGTGGTATAGGTGGTGGTGGTGTAAATGCTGGTGATGTAGTTGGTAGTGGGGTATTCGGTAATAGGGTAGGTGGTGGTTTAGGTTGTGTTGGTGGTGCTAGTGCTGGTGGTGAAGCTGGTAGTGGTGTAGGTGGCGGTGGTGTTCGCTGCGGAAGCGGAGGTGGTGGTGTAGGTTGTGCAGGTGATGATTCGAAAGAGAATGTAAAACAGTATAAGGGTTTCAAATTTCGTTAGAATTGGCCGAATAGTTACTATGTTATTACAAAAAAAAACAAGGAGTGTGATGTAGAGTGTCCCGCGACTAGACTCGTGCGCGACTAAAAATGAATCGAAAAAGTAAAGGATAGAGAGAGAAAGAGAGAGAGAGAGAGAAAGCAAGAGAAAGAATAGGATAGAGCAAGAGAGAAAGAAAGAAAGATATAAAGACATACAAAACGAGAGAGAGAAAAGAGTTGAAAAGAGATATAGATAAAGAGAGGTAAGGAAAGATAAAAAATGAGAGAGATAAAGAAATACATAGTGAAAGATAGAAAAAGAAAATATTTAAATAAAATATTGAATTTCTGGCCTTAGTTTTTTTTCATGCAACACCCTAAATCCCGCATTTTATACTCTTAAAGCCAAAAAGCCCTCGCTGAAATCATACGGCGCAAACTATGTACTTTACTACTATTAGTTTCCCAAAGCGAGTATCAATGCAAAGATATTTTATAGTCTTAGTATAAACACTTTACCTGTTAAAATATAATTAAATGCTTCTTAATAAGAAAAATGAATCCGAAAAAGACTGTCTAGACGCGACTTGAACTGCGCAACAGAATTGCTGTTGACAACTTCCACTGGAAGTGCGTTCCATGTACCACAGATGCTGTATGTGAACAATTTCCCACACAGATCACGGTGGTAACGCTTTAGCTCAGGTTTGTAGCCGTGGTTTCTGGTTCTGTTCTCGCTAAGCTGAAAAATATCCCTGTAGCAGTGCTGGATTTACGTATAAGCTAAACAAGCTATAGCTTAGGGGCCCCACTTTCTTGGGCTCACTACTTGGCCATGGAATATGACAAATGCTATAAGTAGGTAACGGAAAACTAATATATATATATATATATATATATATATATATATATATATATATATATATATATATATATATATATATATATATATATAATAATTTCTTTATTTCACAATCAGGATATCAATGTAAAGAAATTTTACAAATATTATAAACAACTTAATCTCAACCATTAAAAATTATGAATTCTTAAAAAAATGTTATGCATTACATTTTAAATATATGTTTAGAGCTATATTAAATATTTTACTCACAGTTTCTAAAATGCCAACCAGAAGTTATAAAAGTGGAGCTCAAAAGATGAAAACGAAGCAGAAAGCTGAAGAAGAGCTTAGCAAGTTAACAAAATTAGAAAGCTTCTTAACAAAGCCAGATAAGGGGCCTGATGAACCCAAAGCTTCTACCATAGTGAGTCAGTCATGGAATATTCATCCCATTCCTAATACAGAACCTGGTACATCTAGTCGTATAGAATCTGCTTCAACGAATGAGGCAAGAAATATTCAGATTTAAAAACCAGAGAGAGTAGCACAAGCACAGAAGATTTAATGTCAAAAAACAAACAGAATGATTTTGGACTATGGGGGTGATTGAAGTAAATATGACATTGTATACAGGGTAGAAAAAGGTCCGTCAGAGTGTCAGCACTCAAATGGTTCATTTGAAAAGTGAAAGAAGTTTTTTGCAGACCAAGACAGATATTGTTCAAAGAGCTTGTTCTGTCTCAAACGGGCTAATTGTGAAAAATACTGCAGAGAATGGTTAGTATAGTCACCAGAAACTAGTCGTGTATACTGTTTTGTATGCAAACTCTTTTCAAATTCTTCTACACCATTATCAGATGGATTTTGTGATTGGCGCAACGCCTATTTAATTCAAAGTCATGAAAACTCTGTATATCATAGAACAGCTTCAGCAACATATCTTACAAGAAAACGTGGCTCAACAATTAATTGCCAACCAGCAGAATAAATACATAATAAACGGCAGTACTGGAAACATGTTCTTGATCGAGTTGTGGCAGTCATAATTACTCTGGCGAAGCGTGATTTACCTTTTAGAGGAGATGATGAAATAGTTGGTTCTCCTCACAAGGGCAATTACGTTGGATTACTTGAACTTATTGCGAAATTTGATCCTTTTCTAGCAAACCATATAAAAGAATTTTGGAATAAAGGATCGGGCGTCACATCTTATCTTTTTAAAACAATATGTGATGAATTTATCCAAATGATGGCATATAAAGTAAGAGAATCAATCTTGGCTAATTTAAAAACTGCAGGGTACTTCAGTTATCTGTAGATTCTACTCCAGACTGGTCCCATATTGATCAGCTCACTGTTATTGTAAGGTATGTTCTACCAGATGATGGACTCCCTATTGAACGTTTTCTAACTTTCCTAGAGATGGGTAGCCACACAGGGGAAAGTAAGGCTAAGATGGTGCATGAATACCCTACAAATGAATGCAAAATAGATTTTAGTAAGTGCCGAGGCCAGTCATATGATAATGCTGACAATATGTCTGGCAAATACAAGGGTATGCAAGAAATAATATTGGAGATTAATAAGTATGATACGTATGTGCCGGTCATTCTTTGAATCTTGTCGGTAGAGCAGCAGTGGACTGTTGCTTAGATACAGTAAACTTTTTTGTAATTGTTCAAGAAATATAAATTCTTTTCATCATCTACACATAGATGGGCAGTACTGTTTTCATTCTTCAAAGATGATCTAAAAGTTCCAAAATCTTTGTCAAAGACTAGATGGGAAGCACATTCAATGGCCACAGGTGCAATACTTGATAGTTATGATGGAATAGTTTCTCCATTGCATCAGCTGCATATTGATACTACAGAGAAGGACGAAAGAAGAAATCAAGCCATAAACATTTTGAATAAAATGGAGTAGTTTCAATTTATGGTAATATTGGAGTTATTTACTGGATGAATTTCACAATACTAGTCAATCATTGCAAGACCCCCAAATTAGCCTAGATGTATGTCGGAAATTGTATGCTTCACTTTCGGATTTTGTTAAAGGTTCCAGAGATCTTTTTGATCATTTTGAAGAACAGGCAAAGGAAAAATTGCCTGATGCTGATTACAAGAAAGGCAGAACTAGAAGAAGGCATATAGATGATATAGGTTAAGATGAAGATGATGCTTTAGAGAATCTTGAGCCAAGAGACAAGTTCAGAATCAAAACATTTATACCTGTGAGGGATGCATTAGAGTCAAATCTGGCACAAAAAGCATCAGTATACAATGATGCTGCAAAAAAGTTTTCATTCTTAACAAAATTAGATGCTACAGAAGAAGAGATTCGTGAGGGAGTTAGTGTTTTATGCCAAACATATGAACCTTGTTGTAGAACTCGAGCATTTTCATCAATATGTTAGACATAGTCAAAGCCATGGTTTACCTGAACATGATAGTCTGACACATCAGGATATGTACCAGGTAGTATTTAACGATCATGTCCAATCAGCATTCCCTAATGTAGAAGCAATTTTGAGAATGTTCCTTAGTAAGAGAATTTCAAATTGCTCTGGAGAATGATCCTTTTCTCAGCTGAAGAAGATAAAAAATTAATTTAGAACAAAATGACTCAAGATAAATTACGTTCCCTCAGTTTCATGGGCATAGAAAGTGAAAAACTACACAGTTTATCATTTAATGATATCATCACTTTGCTCAAGCAAAGGCAAGAAAGAAAGTATTTTAGTTTTGATCATGTTTGTGTTCTATTTGTATACACAGTATAAAATAAATCTTAATAAAATTATACAATTTAATGGGGATTAGATAGATGCATTAATATAATTAGTCCCTATAGCAAGTTTCTAGATACTAGATTATATGTCTATGTAAATTGTGTTTCTAAAAGAACTTTTGTTTATTTACCAAAGTGTTTGCATTATTAAATTTGTTATGAATAGAAAATAATTTTAAGTTAGAGGTCAATAATTATTTCATTATTAATATACTTGTTCTTAATTGCATTTCAGTTCAACAATTACTTTGATAAAATACATATTTTGTCAAATGCAAATGGCTTTAGATTTCTATTAGGTCCAAAAATTACCATATAGCATATTAAACACAAAAAACAGCGACAATATGTCGCCGACATAGGACATCTGGACATATAAAGGGCCGTATTATCTCAAAGAGCTTAGGGCCTCATCAAATCTAAATCCGGCCCTGCCCTGTAGTCTACATTGTCGAAGCCTCGAAGCATTTTAAACACTTCGATAGGCTAACCACGCAGCCTCTGGGTCTCCAACGATAACAAATCTAATTCCCGTAACCCATGTTCATAACTCTTGTATCTGATAGAGGGAATCAGTCTGGTTGCCCTGGCTTGCACATGTTCCAATCTCTTAATGTCCTTTCGAAACGAAGGAATTCAAAATTGTACGGCATACTCTAAGTGCGGTCGGACAAGGGAGTTGTACAAACAAAGTACAATCTCCTTGTTCCGTATCCAAATTGTCGCTTTATGTAGCCTAACATCCTTTTGGCTTTCTTATCCGCCTCAATACACTGATTCGAGAACTTGAGGTCACTAGTGATAGTTAAACCCAAGTCCTTATCAGTATCAGTGCATTCAAGAGCAGAAAGGAAGAAAAAAGAGAGAGAAAAGAGAAAGACATACAGAAAGATAGAAGGATAAAATATTAAAATAAAATAATTAAACCACATATTGATTTTTTTCCATACATCACCCTAAATCCTGCATTTTATGCTCTTAAATAGTCTTAGTATAAACACTTTACCTTGTTAATCAAAAAAATGAATCCAAAAAAAGAAAGGGATATAGAGAGAGAGAAAGAGAGATAAAGAAAGAGAAAGACTGAGGGAGAGAAAGAAAGAGAGAGAACGAAAAAGAGAGAGAAAAAGAGAAAAAAAGAGAGAGAGAAAGAGTGAGAGAAAATAGATAAAGAAAGAGATGGAGAGAGAGAAAGACAGAGAACAATAGAAAGAGAAAATATTGAAATAAAATATTTAAACAAAATATTGAATTTTTTTCCATATACTACCCTAAATCCCGCATTTTTTGCTCTTAAAGCCAAAAATCCGACGCTGAAATAAAACGACGCAAACTAATTTACTATTAGTTTCCCAAAGCGAGTATCAATGCCAAGATATTTTATAGTCTTAGTATAAATACTTTACCTTGTTAAATATAATTGAATGCTTCTTAATAGGAAAAATGAATCCGAAAAAAGAGATATAAACGACAGAGAGAGATAAAGAAAGAGAAGTGAGAAAAAGGGATAGAGAAAGAGAGAAAAATGAATCGGCAAAGGATTTTATGAAAAGATATAACTGACAACAGCCTCACAGACAATATTGCGTTTACATTTCGATCATTATAAGTAATAAAGAACTTTAAGTATACTTCTTTTTTCGCAATTTACTCTTCATTATATATTACTTGACTTAAAAAAATATTGATAAACTATTTCGTTTTAACACATATATATAACTTGAGTGAATATTGTTCGTAGGATTTGAATAAAACTAAGATTCACTTTTTTTAGTTGATTTTATTTACAAATTAGACGGCATCATTGTGTGATAATAAGAATAAAGTACTATCAGAAAGCCAACAAAATGTGAATAAGTTTTATAAATTGTTAAAAAAGTAATAGTAATGTAAAATAATATTAAATAAATAGTTATGGGTTTACCCTTTTCTATGATTCATGGTAACGTTTTCATAAATCCTTTTGATTTGTTTCGAATTTTGGCTGTCTTATCTCAAGTTTGGCTAACTGACAACACCCCTCATACCTAAAATCCCAAATAAAATTTATATTTCTATAATTTTAAGCAATTATGATCTTTAAGTATATATTTTCCCCAATTTACGCTACATTATATCTTACTCGATCAAACTCTGATAAATTTATTCGTTTTAACACATTTATAACAAAATTACGATTTTATGGCTTAAGGATGGGTGATTGGATTTTGGCTGTTTTAGGAATATATATATATATATATATATATATATATATATATATATATATATATATATATATATATATATATATCGTAACTTCCGTTGCTACAAAATGGAACAGCACGCTACGAAAAATTGCAAACCCACTGGAAGAATTGTAAGAGCTCACACGAGAAGTGCACTAACTGCGGGCAAGGCCATCGAACAGTGGCCATTGCCGGCCCATTCAAAAAAGCTCATCAAGAAGATTCAACAAAACAATATAGAAGCCAAAAGAAGCAACACCACCTATTTACAAGTGACAAAGGCGGCCTAATTTGAGACGGAAACTAAGAAGACGTACTTAAAAATACAGAGTAAAAATTAAAAGATATTGACGTGCATTTTATACTCGCACGTCAGGAACTTGACCCATCCAGGAACGTTCGCCACAGAGTTGAACCAAATACTTACAAAGAACTGTATGAGCGAGATGTGGTTCCCGGACAACCCTCCATTAGGGAATTTCCTACAGCTGCAAATGATCACAAAACAGACAACTAGGGCACATATAGTTGAGGAAAATCAGGATCCGAGATGGAAAGAGCCAAAACATAAAGAGGAAGGTAAAAGACTCTACCTGAGGATTGAGGCGAAAAAAGAAAGGGAGGCTGTAGACAAAACGGCAAACACGCCTAAACACAAAAGGAAGGTGGAAGCAACGGACACCTCAGATTCCACAGATACCTCAGACTCCTTGGACTCTGAGGTCGCTGCCAAGGACCGCCAAAAGGCCGCTCGATGGAAATAAAATTAATCTCACGATATTCATATCCGATTAGGTATTCTTCCCATAAGACATTGATGCCACCAAAATTTTAAATCTTTACGAGGAGACATGTAAAGTGCTGGACTCGGCGGCATTCAAGAAGAAAAGGAACGAGGAGAGTAAGTCTATGACCAAAAAGCACTAAACAAAAGGAAGAACAGGAACGCTAGAAGCCAGAAATAAAAACCTTAACAACGGGTTAATGATCACGACGCTCAACGTAAATGGATGAAAGTGAAAAGCTACCGCATATAGTAAATTTTCCGTGTGCTCGACTAGGACATCATCCTAATTACGGATCATAGTATCAGAACAAGATCTAGTCAACTGAAGATACCGGGCTAGAGAGTGATCACAAACAGCCATTATCAAGACTGGTTTGACGGTGCTGCCGTTGTTATCAAAGGGAACATCTCGTTCAGGCACTTACCGGAACTGGACGAGTCCTTTGTGGCCGTGAAGCTACCCACATTGTGGGTAACCTCGTGATAGCGACAGAATAATAAACACCTCGAAGAGCGTACCTGTCCATCGACAACTTCTACACCTTGTTCGGGGACAGCAGAATGGCATTCCTAGGGGGCGACATCCATGGCAGATTCCAAACGGCTGGCTATGGTAACACAAACGAAAGAAGGCGGAACTTGGAAATTATTATGAGAAGGAAGAACATACAAAGGATAGGGTTGGATATTCCAACCTATATCACTTTCCGGTCGGCAACAAAGCCCAACATAATCATGACAAGCAATGACTCCCATTCAATTACCATAATGATGCAGGCCCGACAGTACCCAGCGACCACATTGCCATCTTAACAACAATCTCACTTGCACCGATTCAGCTCCCGGTCACTCTCCGCAAAAATACGCTTCGCCAACTAAGAGCTCTATAGGGAACTCCTTAATAGACACTAACCAGCTGACATAAGCGAAGCAACATTAGAAGAGATTGACGGGGGGGGGGAGAAGATAACAACCTCCATTACAATCGTGTGTACCTAAAACAGTGTACAAAACTCCCACGCAAGCCAGATGGACCGAGGGGATGAAGGAGATTGCTAGGGAGCACAGGGAGGTGTTCATAGAGCAGGTACGAACCAGGAACAAAGCTCGTTGCTACGACGCCAAAGCAAAGAATTTAGGCAAGCTATAAACCACCAACAGGCTGAGTTCTGGGAAGGCCTAATAGCCAGAGTAGACAGCGAGGTAAGCCTGGAAAAAGTCTGGCGGGACATTAAAAACCTTAAAGGCCTACCAAGTAGAGAAAAGACCCGCATTATAATGGGCGATAACTACTTAGAGGATCCTGCGGTTCTGGAGGAGAGGTTTCGGACGATCTGGAAGCAATTCTTCTCAATAACACCTGAGGACGATGCAAAGTTTGACCAGTAATTAGAAGGCCAACTGATTGGAGATCTTAATCAGATAATACATTGAAACCATCCAATCCACACGTCAAAAAGCGGCAGATGGTGGGCCATGACTGCCCGATTATAACTGGAGGAGTAATGGCAACGGTGAAAACCTTTAAACAAAAGGCACCAGGCTGGACGGCTATCATCCAAAACAACTTAGTGCATGTGTGGCACTCAAAATTGCAAGGGAAAGTAAGCCTGTGGCACCGAAATTGCAGAATAGGTAGGTTCAGCGAGGAACCCCACAAATGGGCGCCCGGTGGATCAATGAAATCTCGAAATTGGGTACAGGTATTAATTAATGATATAATATGCGATTACTCGTAATAAGTAGTGAAACAATGTAAAATAAATAGAAATTATCATATCACAATTATATATTTATTAAGAGAAGTATAAGTCAAGCAAGCGGACAGCCAAAGTTCCCACGCGGCCACACAAACATACGCACACTAGAAAACAGCTGCCAGACGAAACGATCTCAATAATAGATAACAGGAGCAAGCCAAGCAAATTCAGGGTGGTATGTGATTTGCTCGGTTAAAATGTTCGAGGAACTGTGAAATACAAAACGGTCTTTCTGATATTGGATGTAGGCCTAATTTGAGTAACATATGTAGTTTCATTAAACGCTTATACCTCTTGTAACTCCGCCTAACGGTCGACAAACGCATATACCTCTTGTAACTCCGCCAAACGATCGAATAAGGGGTCTATATATTAAACAGACACACACAGAGAAAGAAGAGACTAAGATAGAGAGAGAATCACCTAATTGGTCTGTCAGTATAACTTACTTGCTATTTTGTTATTATTAGCGTCACGAATCCACCCCTCGTCCTTAAATCCTGCCTCTTTAGACTCAGCTACCTAAAATTAACGGAAAACTTACACACAGCCGCGTAGGATTCGAACAATTTCGCTTGCTTCCATTTTAGGTAGGCCCAAGCTAAGAATATAGCCTACTTATCACCGCTTTTCTTTCGATTCCTATTCCTTTAACCCGTGATTACTGAGGCACCTTCTGGAACCCAGCTTAAAGCATATTCCTCGTGAGCAACTTTGGGAGTCAGAAAGAACTCGACTGGATGATTAAGAGTAGGCCTACTATCTACAAACCCTCGATACCTGCCACGCCAGACTGTCTCACACAGACTCCACTACGCACACCATAATCACCTCTATACATGTCCCCCGTCAGATCATTCAGGGAATCACTAACATCTACACGCTTCCCTGAATACGGGCTACTCACTTCCCTGACGGTCTAAAAATGGCTAAGAGACTACAAGACCCGCTAACTCAGCTAGAAGCTCACAACCCTCAACAGCACGGGTTCCGTAAGAAACGAGGGACAGATACAGCCTTCGCCCTTCTAACGGAAGGGCGGGACGGCAGGCGGAAATGCATGCAAGAGCAGTGCTGAAGCCATTGAATATGGAGCTCAAGAGGCTAGGGAGAAAGACCTCGGGAAAAGTAGAAGAAAGGATATTCCCGACACTAGGACATGACATAGAAATTCCTCTACAGAAAATTAATTCATCACGTCACCAAGAGAGCCCTATCATCCCTAAGTGGAATAAATTGCTCCCTGGTAAACAAAAACTGAATGTACAACTGATCCGAATTATCAAAAACAAAGAATCGAAATCAATCTAATAAAAAGACTCTAAAAGAGGCAAAAGCCCAAGAAAGAAACTAAACCAAGATAACAAATAATGACAAAAAGTTCACTAATGACAAAAGAGGCCCACAGAAATTCACAAAAAGAAATAAGATAAATCAGTTAAATAACAAAAAAAAAGGCGAAGTGCCCCAACCCGTAAAAATAAAAATAAAACAAAAATTAAATTAAAGCTAACGAGTTAGCATAAACATAAAAACCTAATCGAAAGGCTTGAAGGCCATGACGGAGGAAAATATATATATATATATATATATATATATATATATATATATATATATATATATATATATATATATATATATATATATATATATATATATATATATATATATATATATATATATATATATATATATATATATATATATATATATATATATATATATATATATATATATATATATATATATATATATATATATATATATATATATATATATATATATATATATATATATATATATATATATATATATATATATATATATATATATATATATATATATATATATATATATATATATATATACATATATTGTTTCAAAATCCTTTAGTTTAGAGTAAACCTATATGACAACATTCAGTAGTGTCTCTGACGTAGCAACCACATGGTATAGATGTTATAACTGTCCTAATTTTTACAGGAGCTTCAAGAATTTAGACGCGTGGAAAAGACATTACACTATTTGATAAAGGACGCCTCGTCGCTTTCCATGAATGTGACAAATCAACACGAGATATCTCTACAGCAACAGGTATAGGCATGTGGACTATACAGAGAACAATTGCAAGCTGGAAACAAGATGACAAAGCCGGTTCATTTCATAACAAATCTGGTAGCATCAAATTCTTGACCAAAGAGACAGACGCTCCTTGGAGCGCTTGGTCAAGAAAAGTCGGCGTTGCTCGATGCAGCAGTTAACCAGCATGTTCTGTGAAGATCTAAAAGTGATTTTAACGAGAACTATGCGCCGTGAACTTAAAAAATGCATTACGCAGTTGCGCCTCAATCAGGAAGCCACTTGTCACTGCAACAAGTCGAAAAAGGCCTCATTTTGCCAAAGAACATAAAAACTGGAATGTAGTGGATTAGAAACGTGTCATGTGGTCCGACTAATCTAGGTTTACCATCTTTCAGAGTGATGCGCGCATTAGAGTATGGCAAGAACCTCATGAAGCATTGGATCCATCATGCATCATTCCCTCCGTGCAGGCATCTGGACGTAGTGTGATTGTCTGGGGTTGTTTTACCTGGGCTGGACATGGATCTGCAACCCTCTGCAGCATCCAGATGAAGTTTCGCGATTATTTGCAGATCTTGGGCGATATGTGGGGGTCGAACCAAGTAAAACATTCGAATGAAAAATTTAAACGGTTCACACATTGAACCTTATAAATGGGAAGACAAATTTCCCAGTATGTATTATTTTTTTTCCTAAATAGGAAGGTGGTTTTCCCCCTTTTTATCATTCTCTTTCGTAAATGAAATGGGAAGATAGACTCTCCCCTTTGTATTATTCTCGTTCGTAAATCCGAAGATAAACTTCCGGATTTGTAGTATTCTCTCTTTTGTAAAGGGAAAGTTAAACTCCCCAGTATGCAGTATGTTTCTCTTGTAAATAAAGGAACGAAAATCTAAGTGTACTCGGTCTGTGAAGGAGCTTCCCAAAACCGTTGCCTCCTGTGCCAAGTAGTGAGGTAAAGGGCCAATGTGGTGGACTTTTGTGCGTGCGGGTCACAAAGAGCGACATTGTTGAGTCGATGCTACTTAGAGCTTCTGTTATTCTCCTTGTAAGACCTCATAGGGAAGAGTTCAGGCCATCGAGGTCGTTTCCCAAACCTTTACTTCCTTTACCGAGAATACACTTTTGGTAGCGTAGCTGGATCCGAGCTCTGATTTAGCATTGGACTTCGGACATAACAAATTAGGAAGTATAGATTAGTAGAGCAAAAGTAAGAGAGTATAGTGGCAAAAGAACTTTGAAAAGGATAGTAAAGGTAAGTTTAGTATAAGTTTGAAGGGACTATTTTCTTCTTAGCTTAGGGAAGTCCATCGAGGTCGATGATGACGGATGTCCTCAGGGCGGTCTCCGACCTTGGTCAGGGTCGGTTTGCTGAGGTCATCTTACCTGCACTAGGTTTAAACAAGTAGGCGTGCTCACTTCAGACCCGTGTCTTGACCAAGGAGAGAAGATTCCTGGTGGCAGGAGAGGACTATATTTCTCTGGTGGAAGAGTATCTTCAGCAAAAGTAGATAGTATAGTAAAAATATAGTACGCAAGAGCAGGGATGAATAGATCCCTGGTCAGAGGGTAGCTCTGAGCAGGGTCGCTCCGCGTTCTAGAAAGGGACCTGTGTAGGGGTGTGAAGATGTATCAGAGAAAAATTCCTTCCAAGTCGATAATATAAATAGCCCATTAAATTACCAACACAAAACGGATTCACCGTAGCGTGACGGCTTGAGTGCTAGCATTTGGATTCAAAGACCCGCGATCGAAACTCAGTCCGCAGAAATTTTATGAAGAAATCTCCCAGAAGAAAATGGAATCAAGGACTAACTCAAGAGATCGACTCAAGAGAAAACCGATGTCAAGGAAAACGGAAAGAAAACGACTTCAAGGGCTAACTCATCAAATCAACAAGAAATCATCACATCATCAAGAATTAAGAAGAAATCATCACGTCATCAAGAATTTGGAAGGAATCATCACATCAAGATATATGCAAGTTAATATGAAGATACATCAAGAAAAGAAAATCAAAGATCAAG
This sequence comes from Ceratothoa steindachneri, assembly GCA_963969495.1. Taxonomy (NCBI): domain Eukaryota; kingdom Metazoa; phylum Arthropoda; class Malacostraca; order Isopoda; family Cymothoidae; genus Ceratothoa; species Ceratothoa steindachneri. The sequence goes on along the minus strand of OZ018318.1, from coordinate 26,953,530 downwards.
AACTAACCTAGCCAACTTAAAAGAAGAAGGAATCTCAGCCAATAAGAATACCAAAAGTCAGATAAATGGAAGACAAATGTTTCAAGTGGCAACTTCAGTCCAGAAGAAATAAATAGATTCGAATATAGAAAGTCTCATGAAGAATGATATATATAAATACATAAACTGAAAATAAGAAATATGCCCCCCTTCCCCCATAAGTTACCCAGACCCGTTAGATAAGTTACAAAATTGAGTGAATTTCGGTACGACGCGTAAGCAAACCGCCACCTTAGAGTCAAATCCCCCCCATCCTTCTTTAGTTTTTTTCTCATATATATATATATATATATATATATATATATATATATATATATATATATATATATATATATATATATATATATATATATATATATATATATATCTATATCTATATCTATATCTATATCTATATATATATTAGTGGTAAAGCGTCTGTCATGATGGTTAACATGACCTCAACCACTGCACTGACATCCAGCTCAGTCACTACTTCAATGGCTTGTCTAGGCAGCACCTCTGCCATTTTTTGCTCCACGAGTGGCCCCCATTCGAGCATCCTTCCGCAGCAATCCTTCACTCCCCTCCGTCTGCCATTCTTCTCCAAACCTTCGATGCAGAGAACCTCATTGCATGGATTGAGATGGCCAACTTCCTCATGGACAACCACGCCATCCCCGATCAACATAAAACGCTCTGCATCGCTCAGAAGTGGCCTCTAAATATATTTTATATTTTTAAGCACATCATGCTCGATGGCGGCAATTCTGGGTCTTGGAAGAAATTGAAAGTGGCATTTAGAGAAGAATTTAGGAGGTCGAAAATCGAGGACCCGCGTATTCTTCTCAACACACGGGGGATTGGTGCTAGGCGTCCCTCGTGTTTCCTGGAGCACCTCAAGAGCTTAGCTCATGCTAATGGTGCAAAGTTGGAGCAGTTAGACCCTTTGCTAACTGAAATCTTTATGCGTGGGGTCCTGGAGCAAGTTAGGCCACTAATATTAATTGAGTCACCCGTTAACGTGGAGGACATGGCAAAGGCTACCGATGAGATTTTCAACAACCCATACGTCAGCTGGGGTAACGTGAATGATAATACAAATAATACAAATTGCGACCCAAATGTAAAAATGTATATTTCACAGGTTAGGGCATCGAGTGGATCTCCTTACAACCAGGCAGAACTCTCACGTGGCGCACCCTCCCAAGTTCAGGATCTTGCTTCTCTCTTGGAGAGGATTGATGAGGATATTCGTGCCCTTAAGTTGCAAAAGGGTTTGCGGCGAGATCACAGTCGTGGGCAGAACAGTGGAGTCAGACTACGTTTGTCCTCCCGCTCAAGACGCAACCAACTAGGAAACTCCAGCACAAGAGGTGAGGCAAGGCAGGTTCATTTTCAAACTTCGTCAAATTCCAATTATTTAATAATCCTCAGGGTTATTGCTGGTATTATGCTACTCATGGTAGCAATGCTCTGCGCTGTGTACAGCCTTGTAGCTTTTACTACGCATCTATGCATTCTCAAAACTTGCACCCTCCAGCTAATCATGCTGCTCAAGTTTCCTTTCCGCAATTTTCAAGCTTTTGCTGGTACCACCTCAAATTTGGTGCAAGAGCAGAAAAATGTTCAAGCCCATGCTCGTACCATCAAAATTCTCAATCTTCATCTCAAACTGCGCCTAGACTAACTTCACAACCTTCAAACCTAAGAAATTCTACGGATTCTTTTACCCCACTTTCAAACTCAGCTCAGCATACTTTAAATTAAAAACGCAAGTGATACGTGGGTCTGTCACCTCTGAGAACTCATCCCTTCATCAGGTCTATCCTCTTCTAAGTATTCATGACCCACTCTCTGGTTTCTCCCTCCTGGTTCACACTGGCGCTCACTGCAGTGTCATTCCTGCCTCTTCAGTCGAGAAAGCTTGCACTTCTTCTGATTTTGTCCTTAAAGCTGCCAATTCATCCGACATAAGGACTTATGGGAGGTGTATCCTCTCTCTCTCTCTCTCTCTCTCTCTCTCTCTCTCTCTCTCTCTCTCTCTCTCTCTCTCTCTCTCTCTCTCTCTCTCTCTCTCGAGTTATGTCATATTTTCCCATGGACATTTATCATTGCCGACGTCGACATTCCAATTTTGGGCCTCGACTTCCTTTCCGCTCATGACCTTTTGGTAGATTCTCGTCACCGCAAGCTTATCGACAGAATCAAGACACTAACTGTTGCTGGTTCATTCTTTCCTTCTACCAGCTCTCTCCTCTCTGTTAGTCTCCCTGCAACTGCTTCCCGCTTCGAGCAACTTCTGCAGGAGTTTCCAAGCCTCAGTCTGCCTCCTTCTAAGGACGGACCCATTAAGCAAAATGTAGTGCACAGGATTGAGACAACAGGAGGGCCAGTATTCTTACGCACCCGTCGACTGGCCCCGGATAGACTTGCCCTAATGAAGCAGGAATTTAAATACATGATGGAGGCGGGAATAGATTCCCCATCCGTCTCTCAATGGGCTTCGCCGCTTCATGTAGTACCTAAGTCTACTCCGGGGGAATTGAGAGCTGTAGGTGACTACAGGCGACTCAATGCCTGTACAGTTCCGGATTGATATCCTCTGCCTTTCTTATCGGATTTTAACTCCGCTCTCTTCGGTTGTTCCATTTTTTCTCGGCTCGATTTGGTTCGCGCTTTGAACCAAATCCCGATTCACCCTGATGATATCCCTAAGACGGCTATCACCACTCCATTGGGTTCCTTCGTCATGAACCAAATGCCTTACGGACGTCGTAACAGTGGTCAGACCTTCCGACGTTTTATGGATCAGGTTCTGAGAGGTCTTCCATTTGCATTTTGTTATATAGACGACCTCCTGATAGCATTTTCGACTTTAGAAGAGCATATCTTTCACCTTCGTCAGGTTTTTGAACGTTTAAATGAGTATGTTATCGTATTCAACACTTCTAAGTGTCTCTTTGGTGTAACACAGCTCTCCTTTTTGGGACACCACATTTTCCATGAGGGAATTCGTCCTCTCGAGGACAAAGTTGCAATTATCCGGGTTTTTCCCCGACCTTCTTTCCTAAAGCAACTTGGTAGATTATGCGGGATAGTAAACTTTTACCACAGTTTCATTTCAAACATCTCCCACATTATGCAACCTCTCCATGAATTGCTTTTCAAATCCAAGAAGAACCTTCCTTTTTCCTGCTCCCCCGAAGCTTGCGAGGCTTTCTCTCGCACCAAAGAGGCTATGGCTTCCACTGTCTCCCTGGCCCATCCTTGCCCAGGAGTTGCAATAAGCGTTGCTTCGGAAGCGTCCGCTACTCATGTCGGTGCGACGCCACAACAGAAGGTTGGTGACTATTGGCAACCAGTGGCTTTCTTCTCCAAAGCTATCCTTCCTTCTCAACAGGGGTACAGTACATTTTCCCGCGAATTACTGAGCATATACCTCGCCCTCCGTCACTTCCAACAATACTTGGAAGGACGTGATTTTACTGTTTTTACTGACCACAAGCCATTGGTTGGGGCGCTCGCCTCTAGTAGCACCTCCTCTGTGACCTTTGCGCTTGATACTCGTCACCTTGACTTCATCCTGCATATGACAAACGATATTCGCTACGTTCCTGGTTATTCAAACGTCCTACCAGATGCACTCTCTCACATTTCATCGATTTCGGGCACGCAACTCTTCCAAACTGCGCCCATCGATCACGGGACAATAGCGCTTGCCCAGGAACAAGATGGAGACACACAATCACTGCGTCACTCTTCTCAGCTTATCGTTCGCGAAATCGACTTGCCGGACAGTACCTCCAGTCGTATCATGGTGGAATTGCCCGACTGTCCTCGCCACTCATTCTTCTCGCTTACCATCGGCACATTTTTGACCAGACTCGCGGGTTCTCTCAGCCTGGCATTCGAGCAACTCGCAAGCTCATCACACAACGTTATGTGTGGCCAGGTATGAACACCGACGTGGCCAAATGGACCCGCGCATGTCTGCCTTGTCAACGAGCAAAGGTTCAACGCCACACAAAGTCCCCTCTGGCTGCTTTTCCGCTTCCATCGGCACGCTTCGACGCCGTTCATATCGATCTGGTTGGTCCTCTGCCCTTTTCGCGAGGTTGCACTTACCTTCTCACCCTGATCGATCGTTTTACTTCTTGGCCAGAGGCAGTTCCTATCCCAGACATCAGAGCTTCCACTGTAACTCGAGCCTTCGTCTCAGCATGGGTTGCTCGTTTTGGTGTCCCATCAACGATCATGACTGATCGAGGTAGCCAACTTGAATCCAACCAATAGGATGCACTCATGTCAGTGCTTGGCTCCTTTCGTCTCCGTACGACTAGCTACCATCCCCAGAGTAACTCTAAGGTGGAACGTTTTCACCCGACTCTCAAGGGAAGCTTACGCTCCACTAACCCCAACATCACTTGGGTGGACAAACTACCCTTAATTCTCCTGGGAATTCGTGCCTCCTTGAAAGAGGATTTGAATTGCTCTGCTGCGGAACTCATCTATGATACGCAACTTCGTCTTCCAGGTCAATTCTTTTCTTCTGCTGACTGTCCTTTTCCTTACGACATACGAGTACATCCTGCTGCATATGTACACAATTTAGTACGGGCAATGTCTGAGGTTAAGCCAACCGCCACAAGAGTGCCTGCTAATCAGAAACCTTTCGTGCCAAAGGAGATGACATCTTACTCTCATGTATTGGTCCGTCGCTCTTCTACTCGCACATTCTTGCAAACTCTCTATGACGGACCCTTTTTCGTCGTTTCCAGGAAGCCATACTTCTTTGTACTTCAGTTTGGCACCAAACAGGATACGGTTTCCATCGATCGACTGAAACCCGCTTTTATAGAGGCCGTTCACCTGGAACAGTCACTATCTTCTCCTTCCAATATTAGCGATCCAGTGGTCACTCCTACAACTCTTACTTCCAACCCTGCCATCATTCTCTCTCCTTTCCAAACATCCTACTCCAATTCCAAACCCTCCTTTAACCATTTCTACACCCCCCGATTTTTCCTCCCAATTGCTGTCCCCTTTGTTGCAGGAGCCCTCGGCAGCCGCAGGAAGAAAGCCTACCAACGCACAGTCCCAGACTGATGCCATTCGGTGAGGTATAGAACGGATGTCAAATGCCCCGCCTGCCCACGTTCGCGACAGTCTCTCGCCTCTATCGAGTGGCACTACCAATCATTCAGCCCGCAATCTGTTTCAGCCACAAGGCAGAGTGACACGTTCTGGACACCTTGTACGGAAACCTCACCGATATATAAACTAAATATCATTGTAAGCATTTTTTGTAAAGGGCGAGTTTTTTCCCCGGTGTGAGAGTATTGTAGTGGTTTCACCCCTACAAGTTTGTATAGAAATTTCCCCCCAAACAATATATATATATATATATATATATATATATATATATATATATATATATATATATATATATATATATATAGTTATAAATAGTTATATAGTTATATTGGGAATGTATCAACTGGCAACATTTCCTTTCGCCATGCGCATGAAAATCCAGGCATCGTCCCATTTGAATTGTGCTCCTGCGTTAACAGGTTGGTCAAAATTTAAGTATAATTCTTAGTTTGGTTTTCCACCTTTTTGTCAAACTTAAATTAATTATATGTATTTTACCAATTACAGACTCCAAAATTCACGTTAACATTATCATAGACATTTCGCTCACTCCAGAACTAATTATAATAGAACTTTCGCTTACCCTAGAACTAATTCATCTCACGCTATATATATATATATTATAAATTTCGCCTTTTTTTCAATATATTGTAATCGGCATATCATCCCTAATATTTTTACATATCGTATAGTTTCAATTATCAATCACCAATTCTTCTATTTAATAATTGTCCTCACAAACATAATCACAATTTTCAAGTCCCCCATTAAGTGCATTTTCTATTCATTGATTAATGACGTTGCCTGTTTTCAAAACACCATAATTGTCATACTGCAAGGATTCTTAATTTTGTAATTCAAAGGATCTAAATAACTTAAGCTCTCCCCATATTATATTACCTCAATTAAGATGTAAAATATTAGATTTCTCAAATAAATATATTTTTCTAAAACTTAGAATTAATATCCCTTCTGGAGAACTGCCTTTATTTCATCCATTCAATTTTCAATCTCAATTCATTGCCAAATTAATTTCTTATTTTGGATGGCGCCTAAGATTCCCTAGGCTAATTACGATTAAAAACGTTCAAATTATTATTAACCACTTTATAAGTCACTCACACAAACCGCTTTACCAGACACAACAACATCAACACTATTCAAAACATCGGCTAGGAGGCTGCTGCAGTGCAAACAGAGAGAATCGACGCCCTCCAATAAAAATCTCTCAACTCAACAAAAGTCAAGTAATTCTGATTCTGGTGTAAGTCAAGCTTATCATTTCTTTATCCTATTAACAGAGAAGTACAGAGTAGATGCCAAAACATGGCAGAACAATCTTATTGGACAAAAAGAAGGCGCAAGAAACTGCGTATGTCAGCACATATAGATTTCCTTCAAAATTCCTCAGTAAACCAAGATATTGACTTGTATGAGACTAACCAACAGTTCTCTGGGTCATATGCCCACAGTTCAGAAAACCAAGTGTTGAGTTATGAGCATTATGAAGTTCCAGGAACCTCGAATGTAGGTTCTGAGAGAGCCCAAGCTACCAGTAATACTCATGTAGTCTCACACTCACAAGATCACTGTCTAGACAGAGATTGTTATTCCTCTCTGCTTTCTGATAGCTCTGAAAGCATCAAGGTTAATGTAGATGAAGCTGGGACTCATGTTGCAGAGGAGTTGCATACCAAACTTGCAGAATGAGAATTTAACTATCAGATTCCACAAACTGCATTAAGTAGCCTTCTTTCTGTATTGAGAAATTATCATCCAGATATCCCAATGGATGCCAGAACTTTGCTTAAAACACCAACTCAATGTAATATTAAGGAGATATCTGGAGGCTCGTACTATCATTTTGATGTTGAAACATCTCTTGTGAGAATTTTATCAACAACAAAAGTATGAATACCCTGAAAGATAATAAATTTATTTCATTGCAAGTAAATATTGATGGACTTCCCTTATTCACAAGTTCAAACATACAATTCTGGCCAATTTTAGCAAGAATTAATAACCCTCTTCATAGTAACCCATTCATTATTGGATTGTTTTGTGAGAATCACAACCTAGAAAACATTGATGAGTTTCTTAAAGACTTTGTTTCAGAAATGAAAGTGATTGATGAGCAAGGGATAGTAATAGAAGGACTTCAAAAGAAGATGGGAGTTAATATAGCCTGTTTGATTTGTGATGCCTCTGCTAGGTCATTTGTTAAGCAAATTAAAGGACATAATTCATATTATGGCTGTGAAAAGTGCAAACAGAAAGGAACTTGGATGAGAAGAATAATTTTTCCATCACTTAATTCACCTGCTCGGACTGATGACGACTTTGATGCTATGATCCAAGAAGAGCACCACTATGCTCGGTCACCATTAATAGATCTTGGAATTAAAATGATTAGCCACTTTCCATATGATTATATGCACCTTGTTTGTCTTGGAGTTACAAGAAAATTACTTGGGCTTTGGATAAAGGCACCTGTACAAAATAGGTGCAGAGTTGGAAGAAGTGTAATAAATAGTATATCGGAAGATTTGCTGAAATAATGGAAGTTTATACCTTTTGAACTTACAAGAAAATGTAGATCACTTGCAGAAATAGACAGATGGAAGCAACTGAATTCCAACAATTTCTGTCGTACAGTGGGCCAGTTGTCTTGAAAAACAAATTGCTTGTAGACAATTATGAAAATTTCTTAGATATCTCTGTTGCAATATATTGCCTATCAAGTCCCTTTTACAGTACCACACACTGCCAATATGCTCATGGGTTACTGTGTACCTTTGTAAAGGATTTTGGTAAGATATATGGTGAAGAAATGCTAGTTTATAACGTACATGGGCTGTCACACCTAGCTGATGATGTTGCAAACTTTGGTCCACTTGATAACTTCTCAGCATTTCCCTTTGAAAATTTCTTGTCTTATGTATGAGAATTTTGTATAATTGTTGATGACATTGTTGTATGTAGTAATCTGGTTCCTGTAACTCTTTGATGTGTACGGGGAGCACATCAAACTTAGTTGCTGGTAAAGTTGCTTGCATCCTTTCAAATATTTCAGGTAAATCATTGCCTTGTAAGTATCCTATCTCATGAAGGCATGTTCCGCTTGCTGCATAGTCTGATAATCTAAAGAAGTCTAAGACATACATGTAATGAATATATATATATATATATATATATATATATATATATATATATATATATATATATATATATATATATATATATATATATATATATATATATATGTGTGTGTGTGCGTGTATGTGTGAGTGTGTGTGTTTCAGCCTATAGCACTGTTAGGCACCTGTTATTTAACGGGGCACTGATGAAATGGTAATAATGAATTCTCCATATAGATTCCTATGAAAAGGCAAGAAGGAAACTGAAAGAAGCAGAGTATCATTCAGATCTACAGACTGATCTACTAACTAATTTTGATGATTAAGATGTTGGGCCTCGTGATTCAAAGAGAGAACGAAAGTACATAGCTAGTATTGTAAAATACAAAATGCTTTGATGATGTATTTAGTTGAGGTGTGGTATGTAATTAATGAAAGGCTTCCTTACACTAGGTAGGTCTGATTCTTCGCCATTATCTGCATCAATTATATGAATTTCCAGGCATCCAAGAAGGTACACTAGCTCTGAAATCTCTGAAGACGGTTGTAGGGGTTCAAAGACTAGGAAATTTGTTTCCAACTTCAAGCAGTGACAGTGATGAAGACATCAGTAGGAAGACAACCAAAGCAAGACCAGTTCTCCCCAAAATGTTTGCACCAAGCCTGACATCAGCAAAATGTACATCGCCATTTGAAACTCCTTCTACATCAAATCCGGTTGAGCCACAGCCTCAGTCTCCTAAGGCAAGCATAATAGGTAAAAGCATTAATGGACTCTGAATTCTCTTTGTACACCACTAATGCACAAATGTACAGTTTCCAGCAATAATGGCGCGACAACCTTGTGAGCAGTTGGACCAGACTTGGGTGCGAATACGAGTGAGTGATGTTGTGATGTAGGGAGTGTGGAGGGTAGGCGAACGAATGGGAACGAAGGAGGGTTGAAACTGGGGTGCACTGGTGACACATATAGCAATCTGCTGGTCCAGCTGTTCGCACGGTTGTCGCGCCATTATTGCTGGAGACTGTACATGTTTGCTATATTGTAGCTTTTTTTAAGTTGATGACAGGATGCTAACAGTTTTGATAGTATATGCAACCATGTGTTGTGACTGTATGCCTATCATTTTTTCTTTAGCTATGTACTAATATAATTAGATATATACACATGTGGGTAACATGCATTGCATTTACAGCTCGTGAAACCACCAGGGTCTTGAATGAGTTGAAGAAGCTTCGCACTATCCTGGCGTCCATCAGTGTGAAAATTAAAACACTGCTAAGAAACTCCTCCACTGAAGAGCAGGATCAGCGGATGCTGAAAGGAATACATTTCCCTTTGAATAACAGAAATGATATTGCTTCACTTGAATCCAAGTTGCTTGATCCCAGTAAAGAGAAGAAAGTTGTAAGTAAATCATGGTGGAGTCAAAAGCTTTTTGCTTCATCAGCTCCCCTCCTCTTACTGACTGTCTTCAATCTCTCAATCACCCCTGCAATGTTGCATCTCGCTCTATTTTCTACCGTTATTCCCATGGTTTCTGCACCTCCGAACTTGCTAAATGCATGCTCCTCCCTCCCCAGGGCCTTGCTGCACAAGACTTTCTAGTTCTTATCATCCCTATTCTGTCCACCTTATTAATGGCAAGAGTTAACCAGTATCTTCAATCTTTCATCCTTTACACTGGTAAACTCTAGAACTCTTCCTGCTTCTTCTTTATCTTATTTAAGAAAGGAGTTTCAAAACACATCTTCTCTATAGGGAGCAACAAATAGCAGGCCTTGGAGTGCTAACCTCTAAGACACAGTGAGGCGCATTCTTTGATATGCTGTGAGAAACACCTTGGTTATGCAATAAAACTGGTGTAGCAAAGGAGAGAAGCAGAGTTTTGGCATCTTGAAGTTGAAGGACATCATTATCAGTAAGTGTAGTAGTGAAATTTGCTTGAATCTTTCTATCAATTATATTCCCGCAGACACCTTGCTCCCTCTGGGAGTGTCCTCCTAGGGGGTGGCCACGGCAGAAGAACCTCCACCTCTTCCTGTCCATGCTCTCCCTCGTTGCTGGTTCTAGCCCTCCTTTCCCACCTGACACATGTACCCATCTTCTAAGCGGCCTTCCTCTCCTATTATGACCCTCAACTTCACTTACATACACCCTTTTTACAAACTCATCATTCTTCATCCTCTCAACATGGCCAGACCACCTCAATGTATTTCTCTTCACCCATTCCACCACTCCCTACTTCACTCCACCCGCTCGAGTTCCCATACCACACCTTTTACACACTCCTTACTTACCCCCTCCCACCTTGACACAATTCACATGCCCCTCTCAGTTAGCTCATCTCCACAACACACACTCTTTAGTGCTGTGCCCTGTTTCATGTCCAGGTCTGGTGGAAGGCGAATGCTCTTATTCCTCATTGACACATTTCTCCCTTTCATAATTCTCGCAAGGGATTCTATAATACTACTACCCTTCGAAGCCTTCTCATTTATCTCTCCTTCCATTTCACCAAGCTTAGCTACACAAAACTGTCCCCAAATATTTCACTTCCTCCATTCTCTTGCCTCCTAAAATAATCTTACAACAACTTGTCGCTGGTGGTACTCTCACCCTGTAGGGTGTGCTGAAACTGCAAACATCTACTTATTTTCTCAAAGACCATTACTCTTACCAGCATTTACTTTCAGCCCTCTTCTCCTACACACATTACTGAATTCATCCACTACTCTTTGCAGACCCCTTTCACTCTCTGGAAGCAATGCAGTGTCATCAGCCCAGTTTGCTCCATTCAACTTCATGTAGCACCTACATTCCCTATTTTAGCTTTCATTTTCCTCACACAACCATCTATAAAAACATTAAACAACCATGGTTTTACTCCAGCCCCTATAGCAAAAGTTGCTTAATCAGTTCTCCCTCTACCCTTACACAGGCACTTGCATTCTTATGAAAGGCCTTAATCTCTTCCAGTAGCCTCCCACCTATGACGTAAATTCTGAGAACATCCCAGAGAGCTTTCCTATCAACCCTATTGTAAGCTTTCTAGAGATCCATGAAAGCTGCGAATATTCATTTTTACTACTTGAGGGACAATAATTGCCTTCCTTCAGTCATCTGGTACTTCTCCCTGTCCTTATATGAGACCACATATCAAGGACATCCATTCTACTACTGCTTCTCCTCCATATTTTAACATTTCACCAGTTATTCCCTCTATACCCACAGATTTACCACACTGTAGCTTGGATATTGCTTTCTCTACCTTCTCTATCAATTTCTCTCTGTTTATACACTCGCGAGAACAGAATTTGCAAAAGTTAGGCTACGTCTCAACAGCGTAGACTATTAGGCTTTTGCTTAGGCTACGTCTTGAAGTTGAGTAATAAGTTATTGCGGTTTATTTAAAAGTTGTGTTAATTTAATTTTTGTTCTGTACCCTCAAAATGGAATGTCAAGTTGAAAGAAAGGCGCATTTTCGACACTTGTTGTTATTCATTTTCAATCAAGACGGGAACAATGCAAACGCAACCAAAGCTCGTCGCGATATGTGTGCTGTGTACGGAGAAAATGCTTTATCAGAAAGGACAGCTCAATGGTGGTTTTCACGTTTCAAAAACGGTCATTTCAATCTTAATGACGAAGAACGTTCTGGTCACCCCATTAAGTTGGATGAAGATCGATTGAACGACCTTCTTCATGAAAATCTTCGTCAATCGACTTGAGAATTGACTGTACAATTGGCATGTGATCAGAAAACTGTAGTGAATCACCTTCATTCGTTTGGGAAAGTTCAAAAACTCGGTGCATGGGTTCCGCACGCTTTGAGCGAAAGCAACAAACTTCAACGCTCCACGATTGCCGCAGGTTTGCTTGCTCGTCACAAGGCTACTCGTGAATATAAGGACAGATTTCTTTACCGCATCATCACTGGCGACGAAAAGTGGTGTGTTTATGTCAACATGAACCATCGAAAACAATGGCTTAGCCCCAATAAAAAACCACTTCCGCGATTAAAGCAAGGACTTTATCCACGAAAGACGATGTTGTGTGTGTGGTGAGATTGTGAATGCATCATTCTTTATGAGCTCCTTGCAAGCAACGAGATTGCTAATGAAGAATTCTACGTTCAACAAATGTATTGACTCGCCGAAGCTATTCGTGAAAAGTGACCTCATCCACGTTATGGAGTCCTTCTGCAACACGACAATGCTCGTCCTCACATTGTCAATATGACAAAAGACGCCATCCAAACGCTTAATTGGGAAATCCTGCCACATCCTTCATATTCGCTAGACTTGGCCCCATCGGATTTCCATCTGTTCCGATCGCTCTCCAACAATTTGCGCGGCGTTTCGTTCAATACTGATGTGGAATTAAGAACCTGGTTAGACGAATTCTTTGAGTCAAAATCCAGAGATTTTTATTGCAGAGGCATAAAAAACCTAGTTGAACGTTGGGAAGAAGTCGTAAATAACAACGGAGAATACATTATTGACTAAATTGCATATTGTTATCAATTAAAAATGAATTTTTTATAAAATTGTTAATAGTAATAAATAAATTTGATAAAATCGCAAGAACTTATTCCTCAACCCAATATATATATATATATATATATATATATATATATATATATATATATATATATATATATATATTGTAGCTGCAGAGCTGCTACACTATATTTAATGAAAGAGTAAATAGGAACTAATAAAAATAATCTTTTTGACAGAAAGTGTGCGCAAGCATCCAGGCTCTAGGCAGACAACAGCAGCCTTTGTCAAAATCATTATGAAAGAATGGTTCCGTACATCCAGAGACCGAGATGGAGGGCGACGAAGGAGGGATCGAATTGCAGACCAGTAAAAATAGTGTGAACATACAGAAATAATACTGAAGCTTTAACAGTTCGCAGGCGTGGGTGTTATGCGTGCAGCGCATAATATATGTAGGTATCCTGTTGATAACTGTACTTTGGAAATGTTTCAAATTTCTACTACCTCACCTACACACCTATTAAACACTTGATATACCTCAGTCATCAGTACAAGGATATTATAGCCTATTCACTTCCTGATTCCTTCCCAAGCCAGTAAGAACGTCCCTGATTGAGTGATGCACTTTCGCTGGGATGGCTGGTGGTGGATGAGGCTATCTTGCCTCGCTGCCGCAGAGAAAAATTTTCATATTTCTTTACTTACACAAGGAAGGTACATTTTGTCTGCACCATTGAATCAAACAGTGATTGTTCAACAATAACTTGGCATTCAAAACTTGATAGGCTAAAACAGAGAACATAAAACTCTCTTGAAGGTGATGGTCTTCTCAGATTTCAGGTTAAGTATAAGAAGAGAAAAGTAAGGTTTCGTGGTCATGATGCATGTCACTGTCTGTAAGAGGGAGGGAGGAAGACTACACTGACCAACCGGACATCTGCCTCTCCCTCCATCCCTCCCTCTCACCCAGTGATGTGCATAATGACTACAAAAACTTCCTTTTCCCTTCTTATGTCGTACTTTAGCTAAAATCTAGGAATATCATCGTCTTTAGAAGAGCTTTTTTGTATAAGAATGTGCTTTGTTCCATGTTTAATTTGAAAATTTCTGCAAAAACCGTTGATAATTAAAAAGTGGTATAAAGTGCTATATATTGTTCTCTGACTTCAACTTGTCATCATTACTTTGTTCTTTAGCCTATTGGCTTTTTAATGCTGTTTTTATTGATTCAAAGATGCTGACAAAATGTGTATCTTGTCTCGAGGTGAGTTAAATAAAGAAATATAAACATTGCTGTGTGCGACAGGACGGCAAGATAGCCTCATCCACCACCACCACATGAGAGCATGAGTCCATCAGCCAACTAACAATGTTCCCTATCACCGCCAGCACATCCCACCACAAGTGTAGCATCCAATCAGTGACGTTCTTACTGCCTTGGGTAGGAATCAGGAATCTAGCTTTAAGTGAATAGAGTTTTAGTAGACTCTTATTGTCCTCTACAATATGGTGCTATAATGCGCCTAATACTAGTATATTGAAAGTATTAATAAATAAAATGGCGGGATCACTACCTTATGGTGCTCTGATCTGCCTATGACTAGTACATAGTACCATACTGAAAGCACTAAAAAGATGTGGTGTGAACATGACATGAATGTGGCTCTTTAATTGCATAGGCATTTATGTACAGTTGTATATAATAACAGATAACCTTGCTATTATTTATTTGTGTTAATTTTTCTTCTAACACTAAAAACTGACATATGGAACTCTGCAGGACTTGATTGATGTTTGGATGTGTACAAGTACTAAAAGTCACCTCTTAGCTCTTTAAAAACAGGTTTCTATGTAATCACTGCTAAATATCTTAAGGGATAAGTTTCTGCTTTGATGTCAGGCATTATATAAGAAGCATTACCTGCATCATGAGTTATTTACATATATAGATTAATAAATGACATGTGCATTGCCTTAGTCACTACTGTAACTCTGTAGGAGCCAAACAGTGGCCAAGAGTTTGAGAACAAAATTTCCTGTGATGTTATTATTTTCAATTGTATGTTTAAACTGATTTGGGGGTGACCTGATGTTTAAAGATAATACTCACATTTCTATATAGATATATAAGGAATTGTAGGCCCCTATACACTGAAATATTGGAATTGTATTGTATTTGATTTACTTCTGTAACACTCTGGCATCATTAATTTGTGCCCCAGTCAAACACAATTTTTTGTGCTGCATTATGTATTGTCACGGAATGATTTGTTACTTTATTGGAAATATTATCATTAGGAATACATATTATATTTTCAGATTCCGTATTTGCAGCTTTTTTTTTAGTTATAAATCCAATATTTTACTTAAAGTAGGGAATACTGCATATAATATATACAGTACTTAATACTTATACCTCAACATACGCAGCAGGCTTCATTATTTTGTACAACAAAGCTGTGTTTTAATTCTAAGTTATTATAAACATTGTTGAGTTTATATGCATAAAGAATGATATGGATTAATATATATCCTGATAGTGTTTTTGGACCATAAGCGGGTTATGGCAGTAATTACTACGTTGGCCCTTCCTAAGCGGCCCTCAGGAAAACCAATGAGCAAGATTGGCAGCGGGCCTACGTCAACACCCTACGAAGGGCCTCTGGTTTGACATACGTAAGGCCTACGGAGGGCCGCCCTGTTTTCGTTTGCTGGGAAGCTTTTTAATAACAGGGTCCGGTTTAAAGAGACCGGAGGATATATTAAAATTAGGAGAGGAATTAATGAATGAGCATTCGACAATATTTCTTTCAACAAAGTCATCAGATTTGTAAATCTGTTCAAAGAAATATTATCGAATACTCATTCATTAATTCCTCGCTTAATTTTAATATATCTTCCGGTCTCTTTAAACTGCACCTTGTTATTAAAAGGCTTATTTATAACGAAATTAAATGGACCTCGTTATTTAATTCTTATACACATACTCGTATCTATATTGATTGCATATTTTAATTTCATTAGAAAATGTGCATTTAAATCCTGAGAATCTTGTCATTATACTTACTTCTATTTATAAGTACACATAATTATCGATTCCATTATATTTACAATGTAATAGCTGAGTGTATGTATGATTGTTTCTAGTTGTTTTTTTTTAAAGTATCTATAGTTTTGCTAAATATTCCATCCCGTGGCAGCTTATTCAAAAGGTTTACAATTTTATTTGAAAAGAAACTACCAATTAGATTTTTTCTAATAGGCAGAGGAGCTTCATCCCGTTGTTTCTTGTCTCATTGTCCTTTAACTTAAACCATATTCCAGCTAATATATTTTCGTTCTTATTTAATATCTAAAAGGTTTCTATGAGTTGGCCTCGCATTTTCCTCGTTTCCAGGCTAAAGAGATTTAGTCTTTTCAATCTTGTTTCATAGTTATGTTTTAGTTTTGTTGCTCCTGCTTAAACTTTCTCAAGCCTTTCAATATCCTTCCTTAAATGTGGGAACCATGAACTGTGCACAATATTCCAAATGTGGGTGAACTAATGCATGTGTGGTTGGTCCTGAATTCTTTGATTCCGAAGTTTCCAAAATTTTGACATCGGTCATAATCTTTGCTGTCCTCTTCATTTTCTTGATAAATGCCTTCATTTAGCTAAAAAGTCGTTTTACCGTCTCGCATCTCACTTCCCTTTGATAATAAAAATCCACCCTTTGCTTCTCTCCCTCATATTTTAAAATCATTAGATATTTCTATATTATTTAATTATAATAATACTATCTCTAAACTTTTAGTCCAGAACCCTCTTTCCACTACTGGCAATGTATATTGCGTAAAATGTATCGATTGCTCTAAATATTACTTTGGGCAATCAGGTAATTATTTAAATAAATATAATGTCTGTCGTAGAGAAGAAAGCAGTTCATTTTATGTACATATGTCACATCTTAATCATAATATTGATTGGAATTCAGCTAAAATCATTTGTCATAACAAAGATACTATTGCACGTAATATCATAGAATCGACATTTATTATTAAGTTCCCAAATTTCAATTTAAGCCCTGGCTTGTTTAAACTCGATAGTTATATTTCAAATTGCATTCACACTTCAATATCGAAACTTTTAACTTGCAATTGATTATATATATTTACCTTAAGAAATTAATTGTATTTTTTGCATCTATTTATGTACCTATACGTTTCTTTGTCAATTTGATTACAAATTTACCTTGGCTTTTTTACTCCTGCCTTCTGATGTTAATCTCTCCCTCTGATTTTCTTTGACTCCAGATTCGTTTAGGTGATATCTTAATCCTCTGTTAATCCTTTCAGTCTTTAGAGTTTACCTGACTTAATGATCTTATTTTGTACGGTTGGATTATTGTCTAGTGTGGGCGTTCCCTCTCCTCTGTGTCTGGCTTATATATATATATATATATATATATATATATATATATATATATATATATATATGTATATATATATATATATATATATATATATATATATATATATATATATATATATATATATATATATATATATATATATATATATATATATATATATATATATATATATAAGTTGAAGGATGAACGAAAGGACGCATAAAGTGAAATTCATTTCATTTTCTTATTTCAACGTTTCGGGTGAACTTTTCACCCATCTTCCAGTACCAGAAGATGGGTGAAAAGTTTACCCGAAACGTTGTAATAAGAAAATGAAATGAATTTTCCTTTATGCGTCCTTTCGTTCATCCTTCAAATTAAATTGAAGCTCCATAGGAGAAGCCCTAACCAATATATATATATATATATATATATATATATATATATATATATATATATATATATATATATATATATATATATATATATATATATATATATATATATATATATATATATATATATATATATATATATATATATATATATATATATATATATATATATATATATGAAACTCTCTCGAGATACGTTCGAATAATTTAACTGCAAAGACTCACGACATTTGTAAACAAAAATCTTCCACTCTCACTCTCGCCACCCTCCAAAAAAGGTTCGTTCAAAAGGTGCTCAACTATTCAGGTCTGTAAATTCATCTCAAGCGTGAGGACTTTACTTATATAATTTTTATCTTCTTCAGACCACAATTTACTATTACCATTATGATTTGCTAACATACTATTATATTACATCCTATTTAATATAATTGTGAACCCACTATATTTATCATCCTATTATATTTAACATCCTATTCAACGTCCTAATAATATCCATAAACCATAACTCCTGATGTATCAAGTTATATCTAATAAATTCTTTGTTTTCATTTGTTAATTCTTAAATACATTAGATTTTCGTTTCCATTCTTTCAAGTTCGCCAACGCGTTAACTGTCCATCTACGTGTTTATTAGGCTTAAATTCCTCACTCAATCTTCCTCTCAAATTTTATTATGTGATTAATTCTTGTTCGCTATCTAGGCTAAACAAAACACTAATTAAATACATAATAAAAATGGTGCCCAGAAGTTAATATATCTCCCGTCAATCCTTGCGGCCATTCACGTATTCCCTTCGATCGCCAATTTTCATTCACGCGTTTCATTTTTTTGGTATCACGTTGTATCCACAGCATCCTTCTTCCAATCAGTGTAATTCTTATTAATCTCAATTAAATATTATCCCTTTGTATAACGAGTGAATAATTTTCTCTTTATACTAATTTTTTTCTCATTTTTTTTTACGTTTCCGTCGCGTGACTAACCTGCGCTCTCTCTCTCTCTCTCTCTCTCTCTCTCTCTCTCTCTCTCTCTCTCTCTCTCTCTCTCCCTCTCTCTCTCTCACACACACACACACACACACACGTGTATATAATCGCATTCTTTCACGCGCAGCAATTCTAAAATTCATTCATTCTACTCTATGCGATAATTCTCATTTACAACCCACATACATCCGAAGAGCATCACAATGGTAAACACATCGGTAATACATCGGTAAATGGCCAAACATCTTCTATTATGCAAGCTTCAACCGAAACACAGTAAGACACAATCAAAATCCTGCATGCATCCCTCACACTTACGGTTTTTGATGCAACAAACCCAGTCGCTTGGTTTGACTTTTGTGACGTAATTCTCCTCGCGCAAGCCATAACAGAAGAAGAGAAGATTGCTGCTATAATTCAAACAGTTCCCATAAGTATACTCATTGAGTATAGAGATATCTTATTTAATAGGGAGAAAGTTGGAGCTTATGAGGAATTGAGGGAGGACTTCTAAAAGTAATTTGGGAGGTCACATGTTGAAGACTTGAGGGAGCTCCTTAATATTCAGGATATGGGAGATAAAGGTCCCACTAGCTTTTAAAATCATTTAAAGGACCTTATCAGAGCAATAGGCGCACAATATGACCTTTTCGAACCTCTCCTCACCGAAATTTTCATGAAGGTAGTCCTAGAATATATTAGGCCCCTCATTCTCATGTCTTCACCGGCTGATGTGAATCAGCTGGCAAAAACGGGCGACCAGTTGTATAAAAGCCAGTATGTAAATTGGGGCAGCACGCATAATAAAGCTCTGAGCCTAATCATTCGATTCGAAGGTCCAGGTAACGGCGAGTTCTTCTTGTAAACGACCGGAGCGTGGCGGCGAAATTCCCCCCCTCCCCTAATGAGGGAGTTAGCTGCCACGTTATCGAGGATTGAGAGTGACCTCAGGCGGTTGAAATTGCAGCAAGGGGCACAGAGCGAGCAACGTCACGGGCATGGTGAGCGGAGAGATAGAACCCGCTCGAGTTCTCGTAAAAGAAACCAACGAGTGAAGCTCGGCACAAAAGGTGAGATGCAGCAATTTTCATAATCTTCCTCCTATTCTCACCATACTCTTTTACAAAGCACAACAAAATGGTCTCTGCTGGTGCCTTAAAAGATATGGTAACAACGCTGTACACTGTATACAGCCTTGTAACCACCATTATGCTTTTTCCCATACTCCGCCTAGTAATCTCCCAAAGCATAAGGTGACTTTCACCCAATTAACTCAATGGTGCTGGTACCACAAGAGATATGGCGCACAGGCTGTAAAATGCTTACAACCGTGCATATATTTACAACCAGTACCACCTCCTTCACCTAATCTCAACTCTCCAGACCCCGCACATTACTCTTCTCAACCAAACTGTTCAAATGTTCAAACTTCAAATTCAACCTCAAATTATCCTTTAAACTAGAAAGGCATGGGACAAAAGGGTCTACATCCCCTGCCTACACCTCATTTCCACAGTTAGGTCCTCCCTTTCGCATTTTTACTCACTTTCTGGTTTCTCATTACTGGTGGACACTGGTACAGAATGCAGTGTCATATCAATTTCTAAAGCCGACAATGCTTCTGCTCCCACAGATTTAGTTCTGAAGGCAGCTAATTCGACTAATATTAGGACCTATGGAAGGCGTAACCTTCAAGTCTCACTCGGCCTCTGTCGAGTTTTTCGATGAACCTTCGTCATGGCCGAGGTAGATTGTCAAATATTGGGCCTCAATTTCCTTTCGGCTCCCGACCTATTAAACGATTCTTGTCACCGCAAGCTTGTTGATCGCAAAACTTCACTCAATGTTTCAGATTCGTACTCACCTTCACAGAGTTCCCTCCTTTATATTCGTCTTCTACCCATCGAAACACCATTCCAGTGCCTTCATCAGGAGTTTCCTGAAATTACCCTTCCACCTTCGAAGGATAGGCCGATAAAACATAGTGTGGTGCATCGGATCGAGACAACAGGAGAACTTGGATTCTCCCGACCTCGTCGTCTAGCCACAGATAAATTTTCTGCAATGCGTGACGAATTCCAATTCTTGATGGATGGTGGCATTTGTAGGCCTTCCTCTTCACTTCGGGCCTCCCCACTCCATATCGTTCTAAAATCCGCGCCGATGGAGTTCAGAGCAGTTGGGGGATTACAGAGCCCTAAATGCGATAACAAGCCCGGACCGTTATTCGTTGCCTTACATGGACGATTTCACTTCATCTCTCTCTGGCTGTACAATCTTTTCTCGCTTGGATCTGATCTGGTTCGTGCTTTCAACCAGATCCCTATTCACCCAGACGATATTTCAAAGACTAGCATTGCCACTCCGTTTTTGGTTCTTTTGAAATGGTTAGAATGCCCTATGGTTTGCGAAATTCTGGCCATACCTTCCAACGTTTCATGGACCAAGTTCTGAGAGGTCTTACCTTTGTTTTTTGCTACATTGACGACCTGCTAATAACATCTTCCTCGCTCGAGGAACACCTTTCTCATCTTCGTTAGGTTTTTCTCACCTTCAAGAGTACGGTATCGTTCTCAACACTTCTAAGTGTCTTTTTGGTGTCCCGCAACTCTCCTTCTTGGGACACCATATTTTGAGTGCCAGCATTAGCCCATTCGAAGACAAAGTTACAGGGATGCGCAAATTTGCCCAACCCACATCACGCAAAGAACGTTTCTGTGGCATGGTCAATTTCTATCACAGATTCATTCCGAACTGTGCCCAGGTCATGCAACCTATCAATTCTATGCTCACCAAGACCAAAAAGAACTCTCCTCTTGAATGGTCTACTGATGCGCGTGATTCATTCTCTGGCACCAAAGAGGCTATTGCCCACGCTGTAGAATTGTCTCATCCTTCTTCAGGAGCCCCCATCAGTGTCTCCTCAGACGCAGCCTCAACTCATGTAGGGGCAACCTTGCCACAAAAGATTGGTGACCAATGGCAACCTCTTGCTTTCTTCTCTCGCTCTCTTTTTGACTCTCAAAAGAAGTATAGTACGTTCTCATGTGAGCTGCTTGGTATATATCTCGCATCCGTCACTTCCATCCATATTTGGAAGGGCGACTTCACTCTTTTTACTCACTATAAGCCTTTGGTCGATGCCTGCTCGTCTCGTTTCACGTCTTCGGTGCACACTGCAGTTGATACTCGTCACCTTGACTTTATCCTGCAGATGACGAGCGATATTTGCTATGTTCCTGGCTCTTCAAACGTCGTACCAGACGCGCTTTCTCGCATTTCCGCAATTTCGGGCACGCGGCTCTTTCACACTGCACCCATCGATCATGCGATAATAACGCTGGCCTAGGAACAGTATGAAGACACGCAAATGCTGTGCCGCTCTTCTCAACTCGTTGTTCACGAATTACCAGACCGTCCTTCCAGTCGCATCCTGTTCGACTATTCATTGCCCGACTTTCCTCGTCCTTTTATTCCTCTCGCCTACCGTCGGCATATTTTCGACCAAATTCACAGACTTTCACATCATGGCATCCTTGAAACACCCAAGCTCGCCGCATACCGTTTGGTATGACCGGGTAATTAACCATGTATGGTTAACTAAACTATTTTTTATCTCACAGGAGGAAGTCATATATCAACTTCCTAGAATTTTTTTACTCGTGCCTCTAATAATTTGGCCACCCCCTGTATATCTCACATTGTCGGTCGGTCCCGTTTCTTTTTTGATGGGTAATAACATTGCAACTATTCGGCCGATTCTAACGAAATTTGAAACCCATATGTTGTTTTACATTCACTTTTGAATGATATAATTGCCAAAGTCCTTCCACGATTAACGAGGGAATTATTTTGCAATAACATCATAATTATTCAGCCGATTCTAACGATATTTGAAACCCTTATGTTGTTTTACATTCTCTTTCAAATTTTATAATTGCCAAGGTCCTCCCAAGTTAGTCCGGGAATTATTGAAAGTTTTGAAGGTTGTAAGGTCCCAAATCAGAATAAATGAGAGCACGTGACTTTTGGTCAACAGACCTTGTTTCATTAAAAAAATTAGTGTAAAAAAGTACATTTTCACAGATTGGCCGAACTTAATGGATTTATGTTTTCATTTTAGAACTCATAATACTACACAGTTGCAGTGTAGTATTGATCCTACATTGATTGAAAGTTGAACTTGTAAAAAAACAATGCCAATGTCATTACTCCAACTTTGCTTGTTTCTGCCAATTTGTCCTTACTTTGCGGTCACATTCAACCACTGGAAGAAGATTTTGGAAGAGGTTTTCTTCTTTTGCAGCTGAGGCAAAATCAGTTATAAGCTTTACTTCTCTCTCCGCAGGGTCATTCACAACATTTAACCCACCTACAATGGACTCGGCTCCCTTGAAGTAGTCATTGTTCTGCCAATTGTCAACACCCTCTTTTGGGAAGATTATATCCAGGTGAAGAAGGTTCACTGTAAGCCATGAGCCCTCGTTCACAAGATCAGCCAGGGTTGTCGCTTCTGTAATTTTTAGAAATGACGGTTTGCCATATCCAGAACCGTAGTGGTGTTTTGAAGTGCTTGGCATTTCATCTGGTTGTATGGCCAGTAACATATCTGCAACAGCACAATGTTCGTTTTGAGGTACTGCATTGCTGAACAATGCCAAAAAAAATATTTTTGTAGTTAAATACAACAAATGTCTACCAAAGACTTTCACAGCACTAACTGAAATGATTGAGTTAAAAGATTGGTAATACTTGAGTTTATGGGGGCTATTTCTGTGGTACAATTTAGGCCTTATGTTTTCAAACAATCACGGCGTTGTATGTTTTTGGCTCTCTATTCTTTATTATTAAGTACCTGCACTTCTACTAGATTATATTAATTATTAATGTAATAGAATTTTCTGTCCTTCGTAATGTGTTTATTTTAGGGGGTGAGTAGGGGGAAGGGGGATTCGCGTACCTTTTTCGTTATTTCGTTTAAAGATAAAATTGCACAGCTTCCAGCCGACAGAAACGTCTCTATAAATAGGACCCGCTCCGAAAATTTTGACAGATTCGTCATGACCTCCTCGTGTAACAGTTGCGCGGCTCGATTATAATAGTGAAAGGTAGAGACGGTTTAGCTTTTGTCGTGAAGCGATTATTTATTAGGTAATTTAAGGATGGGGGCAATCCTCCACAATTAAGTGGGTGGTATGGGGGCGAAGCCCCCCATTTCAAAAATAACTAAACATGTTAATTGGCAGAAATAGCCTAAAGTAGGCGGCGCTATCGTCCTTATTATTTCGATAAACATGGAAAGCCGATCGCATTAATTGTAGCCCAGAAATAGCGCCTCCTAGCGTGCGCCATAAATTCAAGTATTACCGAGAGCTTTATAGTTGAGCAGTCTTATATAAGCACAAATCAACCCATGGGGCATTTGAAGCAGACTGGAATATGAGCCACCAATTACAATAAATATAAACAACAAACTCCTTTAGTTTTTTTCTCTGTTGAGGTTATGCTGTTACAGTTCCTCGAGGTAGTAAAGAAATTTGCTCTTCAAGTAGATATTTGATGTAATAAAGAATCTTTGACATCCACCTTGCTTTATCCATTCCATCTGGTCTGTGGAGTGTTTCTTGTTTTGTGACATCATCATCAGGGCCGGTTTAAGGAGCTGCGGAGCCCATATCAAAAGGAACAGCGGGTCCCCAACCCGTATATATATATATATATATATATATATATATATATATATATATATATATATATATATATATATATATATATATATATATATATATATATATATATATATATATATATTATCTCATCCTTAGCCCCTATTTTCCTTTGCAGAGAGGGAAAAACTATCTGAGGAATTTAAAAGAACTGGTAGTATAGCTGAGAGGAATCAACTGAAAAAAGAGGGTTTGGATTTGGAACATAGGCCGCCAGTTGAGTAGCCCTCGACTATACGGTGTACTACAATTACATAATGGCAGACTTATTATACTATGCAGTATGCTCTAATGAAGTTTTCTATATTTTCTTATATATAGTAATGTCATATATAATAATAATAATATAAAAATTCAGGAAAATGAATAATTATTTTGTCTCGGCCCTCTGTGCCTAAAGGCAAAAACTTAATTATTACTAATTTTTTTACATCCCCGCGGGGTCCGTAAAACATAGGTGGGCGCAGTGGCGGTCCTGGCCAAAATGATGCCATAGGCAAGCTCACCTTCAGTTCGCCAACATAGATTCAAATCTACGTAAAATAAAGAACAGAAATAACTTGCCCAAAATAACTTTATTGGACAAATTTGGGGAGCTAGAGAAGAAAAACAAAGACTGCCCTGCTCTCTCCTGCTTATGTGCAAATACGAATTAGGAAGGACACACACACACATATATATATATATATATATATATATATATATATATATATATATATATATATATATATATATATATATATATATATGAAGAAGAAAAGTACAAATTAAATTGCCATAATTAGACTAGAGAATTTAATTATACCGGGTGTCCCAGAAAAAAGTTAACCGTACTTTGAATTAGTATAACTCAAAAACTATTGGAGATGTTTGGGTCTTGTAAAAAGTGTTTTATTTACCAAATATTTATCTGTCGATTCTGGGAGTTTCATTAAATTCATTTTTATGATATTGATACATTAAATAATGGGTTTAGTGGAGGTTATCAAAAATATGTTTGCGCAAGGAAGTAAAATAATGAAACGAAGCCTAAAAGGCTAGGCCACCGTGCACTTTCAAGAGAAGCGTGCGTAGGGAGCCTAGTTAGCCTAGGTCACCCTGTTATTCTTCAAGCAAAGCCTAGGTCATTTTACAGTGGTTTTTCAGCCACACTGTGGTATGGTCTCGTCATTATTGCTTACTAAGCAAATCAAAGCGTTTCTGGGTAAAAGTTTACTTCCATTGAACCTTTTTAATCATGCCGTTAACAAAAGATCAACGCGTATTCGTAGTCACAAACTTTATTAAGACTGGCAGTATTAAACAAGTACAAGATTCATTTGAAAACGTTTTCTAGATAGGCACCCACCAAGCAAGCCCACAAATTGGAAAAATGTTTGCAAATACCAACAAGAAGGAACATGCTTAAATCTAAATAAAGGTCGTTCGGGTCGTATGAGAACCATAAGAACAACAGAAAATATCGAAAATGTTCAGATGACACTTCTTCAAAATCCACATGTATCAGTCAGCAAGAATGGGTTACAATCGTCAAAGTTATCATTTAACCGCATTATTTAACATGACCCTAAATGGCATCTCTATAAGATGCATGCAAGACACCAGCTTCTTGAAATTGATTTTCCTCGTCGTAGACAATTTGTCGAATGGCTTCTCCATAAACCTGCTCGCTTCTTGGAAAACATTGTGATTGGTGACGAGGCAGCCTTTTCCATGAATGGAAAGGTAAATAGCCATAACATTCGGCAATATGCGCCGCTGAACCACCCCCCAGCAATTCAACTTTGACACACGTATTTGTCAGAAGAAAGTGTATCTGTGGATCGGGATATGTGAGAATGGCTATCTTATCGGCCCATTGTTTTACGAGAATAACTTGAATGGTGCTGCCTACCTGAGCATGATCCACGAAAGGATCTTTCCGGAGCCCCGCCAGATTTACGGCAATCAATTCAATAGACTTTGGTGGATTCAGGATGGCGCACCAGCTCATAGACAGCTTGCTGTAAGAACAAAACTAAGAGAAACGTTTGACAACCGCATTGTCGCGCTAAATCATTCAATTGAATGGCCCCCAAGATCCCCTGACTTAACACCATGCGATTATTTCTTATGAAGATATCTAAAGAATAAAGTGTATTCTACTCCACCACAAAGCATCAACCAGTTAAGAGATAGTATCACACGTGAAGTCAATAGACTTAAGGAAAATCACAAGTTAATCAAAAAAGTTGTTCAATCAATGCGATCAAAGGCGAAACTGTGCTTGGAAAGAAATGGAGGATGTGGAAGGAAACGGTGCTTAAGAAATTAAAAAATGAATTTGTATTACCCATATGAAGAGGTGTTTTTGTTAAAAATGGATTTAAATATATTTGTTGATTTTAAACTTCGAAGCTTCATTATTTTACTTCCTTGCGCAAACATAGTTTTGATAGCCTCCACTAAACCCATTAGTATATCAATATCGTAAAAGATAATTTAATTAAATTTCCAGAATCGACAGATAAATAGTTGGTAATTTGTTTTGTTTTGCAGGACTCAAAAATCTCTAATAGGTTTTGAGTTATACTAATTCAAAGTACGGTTAACTTTTTTCTTGGACACCTTGTATAAATGCTCTATCACATACAATTAAGACACTTAAAAGAGGGTGTTTTATTACACTCGAACAAGAAGCAAATTAAATTGTGCCACAGTACAACTGCCATTTAAAACCTGAATTTTCTTGCCTTCCTTGATGCAAAGTCATCAATTAAATCAGCATACAAAATCTGCCCACAAATTGTATGATTTATACTGATGATGGCAAGACCAGTGAGATGCTCCTGTGACATAGATGATCTCAGGTAAGATTTGATGAGCTTCATCTTGAAAAGCTCCTCTCTGCTTCAGCAACAGTGACTGGAAGAGTTAGACCAATTCTGAGAGCAGTCCACAAATTTGGATATATTTCAGAGAGCTCCGTTTCATGGATAAATGGCAGCAATTCAAGCCAGGATATGGTCTTTGATGACAAGTCAAGCAATCTCTTCAGCTCCCGTGCAAGCTCTTTGCCATCTCAGTTAGATTGTCCCTTAAAGTGTAGCATAGTACTAAGGTTCGCGCATTGTTCTGTTAGCTCCTCAAGTGTGATATTTTGAAAATGCATCAGCACTCGAAACTTCTCTCCCACAATTTCCAACGCGGAAAATTTTTCTTGAATGACTAATGTTGCAGAATCTACCACTGCATTGATAAATTACACCCCCGGCTTCTACAAAGCATCAATTAAGGGCTCATCAAAAGCTTCATAGGAGAAGTGCCGCTTTGTGGACCTCAGCCGTTTTTGTTTTAACACAGCCTCTACATTCATTTGTTCACATATATCTGAGGCTGCCATTTATGCAGCCACAAAACCTGTTGCCTTGTAATTGCGGAGACCTCTCTCTGTTTAGTTAAGAGATTTACCGCAAAACCAATGTTCATGCTAGGAGATTGCATCTGCTTGCTCACATGCTGAATTTGGCACAACAGGTCATACTACACCAATGAGCAAATGGCGAAGCGGTACGACCCAGCCTCCTCGGCTAGAGATTGAGCCTCTACTTTTACTACTGAGTCGTTGGGGTTGTCCCTCATCTCGATCATGAATCTCTCACTACAACTGCCTCATATCTCAGGGGTTCTACACTCTTGATCGTGCTTTTCTATCTTGTATTAGACCACATCTTCATAATTTTTCAAAATGATCCATCGCTGTGTGCAGGCTGAAAACCAGTTTTAAAGTTTATGCGAGAAACCAAAGTAATTTGTGGCATCAATAGATCCCTTAGCAGCATCGGCCAACACCAAATTCAAAGAGTGAATTTCATATGCAACAAACAGAGATCTGGGATTAATTTCTAAGAGCCTGGATTGAACACTTTTGTTTCTTTCCCTCAGGTTAACCCTGTTGTCGTATGATTGTCCTATACAGTCCATGAAAGGATTTTTTAGCTCATCCAGTCTCTTCAGAATCAAGAATGCTACATGTTGACCTATGGGCTTCTCTGCCTCCAAGAAACCCATGAAATACTCCTTTATATGGGGTTTCTTCTCCAGTGACACAACCTGAATCACAATTGACAACTGTTCAGGGTGGTTGATATCTGGAGTGCAATCTATAAATATTGAAAAAAACTTTGATTGCTTGATGTCGCTCACAATTTCTATAATAATCTTGTCGCTCAACAAATCAATAAGTTCGTTTTGTATGTGATCTTGCATTATAGGATGAAATTTAAACTTCTTTCAGAAAATTGCCATTTGATGGCGAGAATAACTTTTCTGTATGCCTTCTTAGTGCCAAATTCCTAACTGCCAAAGAATGCACAATAGCAGTGAGGCGTGTCAGTACCGCTCTCCATCTTAACTTCTCAGCCTCCCGAAGTTCCCTCTTCCGCTTGTCAATGGTCTCTCCCTTTCTCCTCCTAACTGATAATTATTTCCACATTTTCACCGAATTTAGATGTTCTAAACTGTTTTCATGTGATGTGAGCAATGAGCTTGCATGCTTCCAGTCCGTTAATCCCAAACTTGTTAAATTTATTTTCTTCTTGGAAAATAATAGGTAACAGAAACAAAAAAAGCTGTTGTTTTTCAAGGAATAGACCAACCAACTTCTGGTTATATTTTCTCCACTATCCAATGACTTTCTGAAGTAATGATGGTGACAACTTCTTCTGTCAGTGTTGTTCAGATGGCACTTGACTTGGTCTTCTGGAAACCAGTTGTGTCCGAATTCTCTCAGTTAGAACTGATGGCCTGTTAGCAGGGTCGGTGGACAGACATTCATCCTCAGGAGAAATTCTGCTCCATGCATTTCTAATTGAAAAAAAAACCCAGAGAAATACTATACACAAATAAGTTAGATAATCATAGGTGTAACTCATGGGAAGATGGGGCGCTAGTTTTTCCGATTTCCCCGAGCTTTAGTTGTCCTAGGGTACCTAGACCAGGATTAGCATTAAACAAAACGCCTAAATACAAACAAAACTCACTGAAAAGAGTTTTTAATGTAGTGGGTTTCATTACTTTTCACCACTGTTATAAGCCTCAATGACACAATAAACTGTTCTAAAATGCTTTGTAGAGATACACACACATAGATGACACATTCACAGACATATGTGCAAACAAACTCACCTGAAAAATCTTGCTGGGAAGAAGTTAGAGCAAATAGGTCTTCATCATCACCTGAAGGCTCAACGACCATTTCTGTAGAGGCCTGTTTTGTTGCTGAAGTAGATGGCTTCTCATCCTGGCTAGTGCCAGAGGGTGTTCCAAAAATATTTCAAAAATACCTTTGCAGTAAAACTGAACATAACTTACAAATGCATGAATAGTTTAGTACAATTAATTTTAAATGTCATTAAGTATAATTTATTGAACTTTTAGTCTGTAATCTATAATGTAATATTTCGAATAAAACCTAAAGAAAAGGCTTTTTAACTATTTATACAACAAAAAATATGCGATTTTTACCAATTTCCTTTCAAGGTTGTGAAAATATCAACACAATTAAACCCTACATTAAACAATCTGTTAATGATACATCTGTAAGTATAGATCAGTTTTTATTTATTTATTTTTTTTATATTTTATTATGTTTGTGAGGAAATGCCTTCGAAGGACTACCGTGAAAGTATAGTATATGGTTATTCATGTGATTTATTTTCTGTTAACCATAAATTTGTTTGATCGAAGTTGTCGGCTGATAGTTTTTAGGCCTAAGACGACAGCGAAATAAATTTTGAAATAATGAACTGGGTTTTAAGAAAAACAATTAAACAAATATAAATATATTCATAGAATCAACGAATGTACAATGAGATAAGAAGATTAGGTATACAATGTAAGATATTGTAACATATGATTTACAGTAACAAGATGCGAAGAGAATTGATGTATGTGAAATAAATATGAAATAATATGGTGGAATAATATGGTGGAATAATATGGTGAATAATATAGTGGCTATGAAGGACTGTGAATTAGAGGCTGCAATATGAGAAGTAAATATAATTAGGACCAACTCTCGTATGGTCGTTTGAAAAGAATTGTGAGAAAAAGTGGAATTAACTAAGTACGATTTGTTTGGAGGTAAATGACTGATTGTAGAAGGAATGATTACCGACCTTTATACGAAGAATGTTGTGAGTCGACTGGGGCAGAATAGTGTGCTATTTAGGCGAACTGAAAGCGTGTGTTTGTTTGTTTGTGTGTGAAATTTTAAGAGATGTTGTTTGGAACAGTATTACGTTAAATGAATTGACAAGTAAAATAAATGAATGAATTAATTATTAAGTTGTACATAAAATGATTTAATTTACAAAAGTTAAGTAAATTAATTGAAAGATTAAATTGACAGAGTTAAGTAAAATAATTGCATATGAATTTTACATAATAACTGATATATATATATATATATATATATATATATATATATATATATATATATATATATATATATATATATATATATATATATATATATATATATATATATATATATATATATATATATATATATATATATAAGTTTCCCAGGAGGTTTTTATTATAGGAATGCCCAGAGGCATTGCTATAACACTCCCCTCCTAAGAAGGTTACCCCCCTTTTGACTATTTTGAGATTACAAGTCCGAGTACCGACGAGGCCTCCTGACGACGCGACCGGAGCGTGTGACAGTGCCATTGGTTTGGATGCGGGTACGGGGACAGAGATTTGTTGTGGCAGTGGCAGTGCCATTAGCGTTGAACGAGGCATTGGCACGAGGGAAAGTCGATGGAGCGAAGGTGATCCGCTTGCTGGTTCCTTCCGAGATGGCGTCAAGCGGGATGTGGGAGTCTTGAGACCCGTTGTCCGCTGACGCAGGGACTAGTGGGGAAGAGATTTGCTCATAACTAACCACTTCTGCCGACGAGGGTTCCTGCAACAAAGGAGAAGGAGGCAGCAAAACGGAAGGCGGAGTTGGAGAGGCAGGAGTAGTTAAAAACGTGGGGCTTAGGTTGTTTTGGGGGATTACTGTACCATAAAGAGGTATAGTAGGAGGAGAATGAGGTGATTGGGGTTCTAGACGAACATTTTCGGGATAAGCGGGTTTTAGGCGGTCGATAGAGACAATATCTTGCCTGGTGCCAAGCTTTAGAACGAAGAATTTCGGCTTCCCGGAGATAACGAGAAAGGGTCCGTCATAGACTGGTTGTAACGAAGTGCGAGCTGAATCACGATGGACGAAAACATGGGAGCATGTTGTCATCTCCTTCGGCACGAAGGTTTTATAATTAGCAGGCACTCTAGGGGCAGTTGGCGGAATTGACAAGTAAAATAAATGAATTAATTAATTATTAAGTTGTACATAAAATGATTTAATTTACAAAAGTTAAGTAAATTAATTGAAAGATTAAATTGACAAAGTTAAGTAAAATAATTGCATATGAATTTTACATAATAACTGATGTATATATATATATATATATATATATATATTTAAGTTCCCCAGGAGGTTTTTATTATAGGAATGCCCAGATGCATCGCTATAAGAGAAAGCCCCTTAGAAATACTTCTCTATTCTTTCAAGACCACGTGAGCCAGCGTGGGAAGTTTAGAAAGTCGAGGAAGAATCCGTCACTCGCCTAATCACCCATCTCAGCTGTGTTTGTTTCCAGATGCCGATCGCCCCCCCTCCTCTCCTGGGATAACGCCATGCGGTCCATATTAACCCTACCCCCATATCGCGAGGCGAGTTTGAACGTCTAAAACGACGCGTTATCATGAATTGTATTTGCTTAGACTGTGGCCAAGAATCCCTTAGGGACCGCAAGGACCTGATGCGTCTATCAGAGCAGCCACCCGGGTATTTAACCCGAAGCTCACCATCTCTCGAAGAGATTGAAAGCCTGCCATCCACTCCGTCCGGACTGCCGTCTGTTTCCCGTGACCCCCGTAACTCGTCGTCGTACGTCGTCGAAGATCTCGTAAACAGATCTACTTTCGTTAAGCTTTGGTCCCTGTTCATAGGAAAGCTATCGAGCCCCCTTCTTCCCGGAGAGCTGTGCGGCCCTTTCATTTTCACCACCCCTTCAAGATTCCCGTCATTTGAGACTGAGACTCCCTACCGTTCAGCAGAATTGTCTAGAGTTGAGATTACGTCTATCTAGAGCAGAGAAAATCTCATTCTTCATCACGAAGTAATCCAACCCCGTCTTCGAGTCCTCCTAGTCAGGACTCCCCGAAGTATCTTCTTGAAGATCTGCGACGTTGTCTTCCACCCCCCATCCAATTCGCCGCGCTTGAAGGTAAAGCGATCGTGTATGGTCATCCCCAGATTAGCTCGTTAATCTTCACTTAATTCATTTAACTACAATAAATAATTTGTTCCCCCTTTTGTATGCATATATAAATTGC
Source organism: Ceratothoa steindachneri (assembly GCA_963969495.1). Taxonomy (NCBI): domain Eukaryota; kingdom Metazoa; phylum Arthropoda; class Malacostraca; order Isopoda; family Cymothoidae; genus Ceratothoa; species Ceratothoa steindachneri. Next base: position 26,920,780 of record OZ018318.1, on the reverse strand, counting down.
CCCCTTTTTCATATATATTAAAATTATATTTTGGGGTATTGTCTTTATATATCCTTTGAATTGCAACTTGGCAAGCCATTAATCTAAACCCGGTCAACCGTAATTCGCACTCTTTATTAATCGCCCAGACATATCTCCAGCGGCCTGTGGTCAGCTGTCTGTCCGTGCTTGTGTAAGACTCTGTGTGCCGAGCTAGTCTACACAGGTATACCTCCACAATAATACATTATTATACTACTAGCAGGACCCGTAGAAATTCCACGGAATATATATTTAATGATAAATTTATTTTAAAAATATAAATCGTATATAAGCTCACTACATAATGCACACTTAGTTATTATGCCCATTCCATTTTTGTTCACAGTTTTGTTATTATTTCTTTGCATACTACGTTCTTTGTCATAGTTTTGTTACGTCTCCTTCCTTGCTTGTCAGATTCCAACACTTTAATTTTCACATATGTCTGTCTGCGTGCTCTTGAAGAAGCGACGTACAACTGACCATGACTAAATTCTGGTTCAGGAAGAAACAGACCTACTCTATCAAATGTTTGATCTTGGCTCTTGTTGATAGTCATTGCATACGACGGTCTTACAGGAAACTGGGTTCTTTCTAATGTAAAAGGGTCGTTTGGGTCATTTGGAGGCAATTTCAGCCTTGGGATTAAATCATGCCTATCAATCAAAGGAACAGTGATGTGAGAAGTTTCAATGGAATGTTGGTGCAATCTTACTACTTAGAGTTACATAGAGTTACATAGATGAACAAGCCACAACAGAGCTTGTGGTCCAAACTAGGTTGCCTGAGATAGAATATAATGAGGAAGATAGTAACTACCTTTAGAGACCGTTGGGTCCATTACAATGGAAGTACCTATATTTTTATCCTAAATTCTAACTATATACAATACTTTGTGTAAGGCATCGGATAGCAAAGATGAAGTCTCTCCCCACCCACCTCTCCCATCCGTTTCCGGGCTTGGAATAGTGGAAATATATGCCTGGTATGTTAGAAAATAGAAGCAACCAGGAAATTTTAACAGGAGAACAGGAACACATTAATATATACAAAAAATTAAAGAAAATATGACTTATCTTAATAATCTTATATTAGAACATGTTCTTTTTTTTTACTTCTTTTTTTTAACATGCAATTTTTTATATTTTTAACGTTTATTATCTATTAGATCTATCTACCCCTTCCGTTCTTATTTTAAAACTTTTTGACTTATTGGACACTGCTAGTACCGTTTGGAAATGCAAATTTTTTGTAGGATATTTTAAATGTATTTATAATGTACATATCTAGGATTTATGTGTTCTGTAAAAGATGACAGAAACGTATTTACATTTTATATAGATGTAGAATCAAATTATCTTACTCATCTCGGCTTAGAACATGCTCTTTCTTTTTCTTTTTATCAACACAGTGTCTTGTGTGTGTGTGTGTGTGTGTGTGTGTGTGTGAGAGAGAGAGAGAGCTGTACAGGAAACATGAGAGAGATCCCGAAGTGAAATTTATTTAGGGGAAATTGGGTTTACCTGACACCTGAATGCTTGGGAGTTAGTTAATCGTTATAAAAACGCTGTTAGTCGGGGATTTGATTCAAAGTATTTATCTATACGGCGTTTGAAAGTATCTACGGTCTTTCAGTCTATTACTTTACGAGGAAGCCCATTCCATAAGTTCACGATTCGGCTAAAAAGGAAGTTCTTAGATTCGTGCGAGTTAAAATGATTATCTATAATTTTACAATCGTTTCCTCTCGTGTAATTTGACTGGTCAATAGTGAAATATTTATTGGGGTCCATATTTTCTATGCCTTTGATAATTTTAAAGACCTGAATTAAGTCCCCTCTTAATCTACGGTAATTTAACGGAAAGAGATTCAGTTCTCTAAGTCGCTCTTCGTAGGTTTTGTTCCTTACGACTTGGTATCATTTTAGTGAGCCTTCGTTAGACTCATTCTAATTTCACTATATCTTTCTAATAGTACGGGCACCAGGCTTGGACGCAGTATTCCATAATGGGACGGACCAAAGAATTATAGAGAGTAAGGATTGTATTTTTGGACTTATACTCGAACGCTCTACCAATGAATCCAATTATTTTATTCGCCATTTTAATGACGTCTGAGCATTGTTGAGTGGGCTTTAGATCGTTCGATATTGTTACTCCTAGGTCTGTCTCTCTGTCTACGCTTAAGAGTTGAATACCATTTAGTGAGTAATTTGCTTTGACATTTCGGTATCCGATATGGAGCACTTTGCATTTGTCGGTGTTAAAAGGCATTTGCCACGTTTGCGCCCAGTTTGATAATTTATTGAGGTTGTTCTGCATTTCATTAATCTGTGCGTTAGTGAGTACTGAACTCGCGATTTTGGTGCCGTCAGCAAACTTCGATATTATGCCTGAAATGCTTTCGTCTAAGTCGTTGTGTATACTAAGAAAAGAACTGGTCCTAAAACAGACCCCTGAGGTACCCCGCTAGTGACGTATGTCCAGCTAGATGATTTTTCATTTATAACTACGCGTTGCCTACGATTACTTAGCCAGTTTTCTATCCACCTTGCTACCACACCTTCAATTCCGTGCGTTTTTAATTTAGTTAGTAAACGTTTGTGTGGAACTTTGTCGAAGGCCTTTTGAAAGTCTGAGTAAATTATGTCGACTACTTTACTTTCCTCATATTCATTAAAAATGTCATTGAAGAAGTCTAATAGATTCGTTAAACAAGAACGTTTATTTCGAAAGCCGTGTTGGGTGTCTCTAAGTAGCTTCTTTTCTTCCAAGGGATTAGCGAGTTCGTCGCGTATAAGTGTCTCTAACATTTTGCAAACGACCGAGGTTAAACTAATTGGGCGATAATTACTAGGTAGAGATCTACTGCCTTTTTTAAATATTGGTGTTACGTTAGCGAGCTTCCACTCATCAGGTATAGTCCCGGTCTCTAACGAATAATTAAGCAATAACGACAGCGGTTTGGCTAGTTCACTTTTGGCTTCTTTTAATATTCGAGGGAAGGCGATATCCGGGCCGGGTGACTTATTTACCTTAAGCTTTTCAATGCATCTCAGTACGTCTCTTTTTGTAACGGTGATACTACTAAACACCTCGTTGTAAACTATTTGGATAGCTGTCAGTGTTGGGATTTCGCTAAGATCTTCTGTAGTAAAGACTGATGTAAAATATGTGTTTAAAATACAGCTCATTTGTTCATCGTTCGTGGTAAAGTTTCCGCTCTCATCAGTTAGCGGTCCGATAGATTTAGATGTTTCCCTCTTTTGTCGTATGTAACTATACAACTATTTCGGGTTGGTTTTACTTTGATTTGCCACATGTGATTCCAAGGACTTTTTACTCTGTTTAATTAACCTTTTGGATTTACGTCGTGGATTTACGTCGTAAGTCTGAATATTTGGTGCGTTCTGTCTCGTCGTTAGAAGTTTTTGATCTAATGTGGGCATTCCTCTTGTCTCGTGGACAGTTAGCTATCTCTCTACTCCACCATTTAGGTTTATTTTCGTGTGGCGAACGAGGATTTTTTAAGGGAATACATTCTTTCACCGCCTCGAAGTACGAGCTAGTAAAAAAATGTCCATTTATCGTTTATATCATTTATGTCACGCAAGTTGCTCCAATCTTTTTGCTTAAGTTTTGTTCTAAGCTTAGTAAAATTCGCTTTGCTAAAGTCTGGGACTCTTTCGTTGCTACTAGTTATATAGTTACGATTGAAATTTATACTAAATGTGATTGCACGGTGGTCGCTATTACTAAATTCCTTTCGAACATTAATATTCTCTATCAAATCATTTTCTTTTGTTGCAAAAATTAGGTCGAGTATATAATTTCCGCGAGTAGGGCATAGTACAAACTGAGTCAGTGAACTTTCTTGTAAGTTAGTATAGAGTTCGTTACCATAATGAGCGGATAACGGTTCTCGCCACTTTGGTACTGGTAAATTAAAATCGCCCAAAATTACGGTATCGTGCTCGTTACTTATTTCGCTGATTTATTCAAAGAAATCGCTGTCGGTTTGCGTGGGCTCAGCTGGAGGTCTGTATATTAGAGCCAACACTATTTTCTTCCCGTGGTTGTTTTTAAGAAGTATGTACGATGTGTCTATGTTTTCGATTTGTGGTTTTGTTAATTGGATCGGATTGAGATTATATTTGATGTAGAATAGGACACCGCCTCCTTTTTTGTTAGTTCGACCTTTTTCAAACAATTTGTATCCAGATAGATTATATTCTGCTAGAAAATCTCTGTTTTCAATATTTAACCATGATTCTGTAATGCTGATTATATCATAATTATCTGTTAACGCAATTTCCTCTAAATCTGAAAATTTGTTACGAATGCTATGAGCGTTGACACTGAAAACCTTCAGGTTGTGACGGATGGGTGTCCTCGTGTTATTCCCAGGTCTTATATCATATTTGCTGGCCTGGTTTAAGGCCACAATGTCATCGAAGTTGTTTCTCAGACTTCTCGCGTCGAAATGGAGGAGATAATCAAGCCTCTCTCACCAGAAGAAGGGCGCTTGATATCAAATCTACTTCCGGAGCCATGTGAACCTCTCCCGAGTTTCGAGTATAAAAGATGGATTCTTTTAACCTCAATATTAGAGCTTGCACAGCGTCTGGCGGGGCATGAATTGCCATCTACCTCAGTTTAGTGGTAAATCGTCGAAGCACCAAGTCTTCAGAGAGGAGATCGGTCCCAGTTAGGGAGGCTCTTTACCCCGTCGGTCTGCAAGTCAGTTGCGGACCCATGCTCGTACTCACGTTTTCGGAGCCGAAGCTACAAACGGCCTCACTCTGGTTCCCTAAGCGAGAAAACTACATCTCAGCTTTTCTCCGTGACCCTATGCGTCGATGGGTCACTTCACAGAGGCGCCCAAGATTCCTCCGAGTGCACGAGCGTGGGGCCCTCCTTAAAAAGAAGCAGCCGTCATCTCTTTCTTCCAGCAGAATTGGGACGGAATTGTGGGATCAGGTCGGTCCCTAGAGAACCTACCTCATCGTCTCCACCCCTTATCTCACCACCTTCACTCACTAGCGCCACCCGAATATCAGGTTCCAAGGTAATCCTTCCCTTTTACATTCCCCAACTTCACCGCGAAGCTTACCAGCATTACAAGTGCATAGGGATTTACATAGTGAATAGTTATTTACAAGCCAAGTGAGATATCCGAGATTCACTTATTAATTTATCTCTCAAAGCACCTTATTTGTATATATATATATATATATATATATATATATATATATATATATATATATATATATATATATATATATTCTTGTTTAGTGTTCATTAAAACTTTATCTTGATATTGTCGCTTGCTGGAAAATTCATTCCAATCCCTCCGTAGCCAACCTTTAAGCACTCTGAGTCAATAAACCCATTCAGGGCACGGGCCGAACGAAGTATAAGGAGTAGTACGACTCCTCCTCCGCATTCGGGATAATAGGATGTCGGGGAAAACTCCAACCACCCCTCAGTCTATTCCTCTACATATAGTATATATATATATATATATATATATATATATATATATATATATATATATATATATATATGTATATATATATATATATATATATATATATATATATATATATATATATATATATATATATATATATATATATATATATACATATATTTAATTTTGGTGTCATAAGGTGTGCGGTTTGTTTCGAACCAGTCAATTTTAAAATTTCCTTTTTCTAATTGCCAAGCGCCCAAGGTGAGATAAAACAAATAATAAGACATTTTAAATTTTGTTGGTGAAATAAGAATTGACCTCGTGTCCTTTTAATGTTTTTTTTTTGTATTGTCGGTATACAATATAAAAAGGATTAGGCCACTAACGATAACCCTTGCTGGCAGCATCTCACCCAGCATAGTAACTATTCGTATTTTCTTTATTTATTTTATTATTTTGTATATTATTTGTCGCTGCCGTATAATCTCGGGTTAAGTCGTAAAGCTCTTTCGTGAATCACCGTATCCTAGATGTCTTCCGCCTTATTTGAGATGTTCCATAAACAGGGACAAATTGGGGGCCTTTCGGGCAAGGAATTGATCGAATACGTTCAGAACGAACAAAGGAATGAACGTGAGAAAAAAGGAGGACAGCGAAGAGAAGAAGAATTAGAAGAGAAACGAAGACAAGAAGAAATAGAAGAGAGGCGAAGACAAGAAGAAATAGGAGAGAGAGAGAGAGAGAGAAGAGAGGGAGAAAATTAGTCAACACGAGCGTGAGTTAAGTAGAGATCAAGTAGAAGTCAGTTCCGTCGGTTCCAGAAGTCATTAACCTCAGGCTTCCGCATTAAAGCTCCCCCCCCTTATGGTGATCAAGAGGACTTTTGTACTTACTTAACCCATTTCGAATAGATCTTCGAAGTCAATGGGTAGGACATTGAGTCTAAAGGAGTAGGCTGCCTGCTCCCGTTGCTCAACTCTCATCTAAGAGAAATCTTCGTTGCCCTCCCAACAGAAGCTACAATAGATTATTCATCTCTTAAAGCAGAACTCTTATCTGCGATTAATTTAAACCCCGAGTGATACAGACAAAAATTTCGATCGGCTAGGATCCAGCCAAGATAAACGTATCAACACCCTCCCTACGGAAATCCGTGCAGTTGTGCAAAATAGGCGTACCTCTTCCTTTAACGAGTGCCTCGAAGAAGCGGATCTCTACGCCACAAATCATCAGTTCTATCTTAAGGAGCAAAAGAAGAGCATTCCTCCCTCCCCAAAGAACCAAGGACAATCACAACCGAGAAAAACCCCTCATTTAGTAAAAGTCCCAGGCCTCTTTAAACCCAAAGGTAACCACCATAAGAAGCAAGAAGAGGGGTGAAACCCCCAATTTTTACTGCTCCGTCGAGTAGCCCCTACCGGAGTAACCCCATTGTATGCTTCTTTTGCGGAACCCCTAGGCACTACAAATCTCAGTGTCCACAAAACTCCCGTTTTGCTCCTGGACAACAGGTCCACTAAGTCTCCGCAAATCTTGCTGCCAAACAGCCTACCGCGCCTCCGCCTCTGCCATCTTCGTCAACCTCTCAGAAGCACCAGGTGAACTTTCTTTTTAATAATAGTTCTTCTGGTGGGTTCAAATTCGAGTCCGGATCTATTAATGGATGTAGAGTATCCACTCTGGTGAGAGATACAGGGTGTACGTGTATAGTGGCATCGTACAAGATGCTCCCCCCCCCGTAGACCTACAATATAAGAAATTCGCTGTCGTACACGATTTCTTGGGAAGAGCTAATAAATTCCCAGTGGTCCATTGTCACGTAAAATGTCGCTATTTTACGAGGAGGACCGACGTCGTAGCTACCCCGATTAAGTTTTGTGCAGTGTTGGTGGGCGAGAACGCGCAGCTCTCCCCAACTGCTGTGTCGCAATCTGGCGTCACCCGGCACCCGGGCTCAGGCTGATAGAGACGCATGCCCCACCGCGTCTCTCAAGTCTCCATGCACCCCCGATTACGAGGGACTGAATAACGCCCAATTCCTCCGGTCCCAAAAGGACTGCCTTTTCCTCCAACCCTTATGGGAAAAAGGCAAACGAGGAGAGACAGAATCGGTTCGTGAAGACCGAAAAGTGAGGTATGTGATAGAAGACACTTTGCTATTTCGTACTTCCCCAGGTCCAGTAGGCTCCCCGTTCAATGCTCTTTGCGTACCTAGGGCCTACGTTGCGAAGATTTTACAAATAGCACACGAAGGTGTGTTTGCAGGACACTTCAGCCATAATAAGACCTCTCAACGAGTATTTAAGTATTTTTTTGGCCCGGTGCAGCCAAGGAAATCGCAGAGTTTTGCAGGACCTGTGATATATGTCAAAAAGTCACCGCCAAAGGACGAGTACAACCGGTCCCCTTTCAGAAGACTCCAGTTATATCAGAACCATTTTTCAGGGTTGCCATCGATCTTATTGGACCGATACATCCCCCTTCTACCGAGGGTCACTCATACTTTCTCACCCTCGTCGATTGGGACACCCGGTTCCCCAAAGCAATTGCTCTCGAAAAGATTGATAGCATCTCGTTTGCCGAGGCATTAATCTCTATTTTTTCACGGGTAGGGATTGCTAAAGAGGTCCTCTCTGAGAGGGGGCGGCAATTTAAGTCCGAATTGATGGAGCATGTGAGTAAGTTGCCCCAAATTAGGCCCATTTTCACCACGCCCTTTCACCCCTCTACAAACGGTATGTGCGAGAAGTTAAACGCTACCTTGAAAAGCGTGCTTAAAAAGCTGTGCCACGACCAGCCCCAGGAATGGCACCGGTACCTGCCAGTAGCTTTATTTGCGTGTTGGGAGATTCCCCACCGAACTCTGGGATTCTCCCCATTCGAGCTTCTTTATGGTCGCAATGTCCGAGGTCCACTGAGCCTTCTCAAGAAGCTACTCACGAACTCTCGATTGGATGAGGAACTAAAGACCTACTACTCGTATGTTCTGGACTTGCGTGACAGGCTAGAAAAATGCTCGGAGGTTGCCGTGCAAAATTACGAGATAAATCTAGAGAAGTATCGAACATATTTATATATATTAAATCTAAGGCCCGAAAATTGAAACCAGGCGATGAAGTTCTGCTTTTACTCCCCACAGACAACAACAAACTCCTATCCCAAAGGAAAGGACCGTTCCCGGTCATAGAAGCTAGAGCAGGGGCGGGCAACCCTTGGCACGCGTGTCAAATGTGGCACGCCGATGACTTATTTCTAGCATTCAAAAGCATAAGTTATCGTTTTTTTTTTAAAGAGGTTTTTAAGAAGGATGTAGAATGGTGAGAAATTCAGATACTTTCCAAACACAAAGAGGTACATCGATAATCTCCCGAAAGATGACATAACAGACCGCCAATGTCTTCAAAAGCTGTTTGTAAAAATTATTGAGGCAAGTGTTGGGCAGTTCTTTGCAAAATTTGCTAGGTTTAGAGAACTGGGCAAAATTCATTAAGTTTCCAGACAGTATCAAACTGGATGAACTGAACTTGCAAATGTTTTCATTGGATAGACATGGATGATTTGAAATGCACTTGATTGAATTTCAAAGTAGCTCAATTTGGAAACAAAAAATCTGTTGACCTTAGAGTTGACTTAGAAAATAGTGAAAAATGAGCGATTAGAGACGGGAGTAACAGAGAGAAATGCGGAAAACTAAGTATTAAAGATTTAGAATACTATTCCAGAAAATTATCTGTTTAAAGAACATTGCAACAGCATTACTATTCATGTTTTCGTCTACATATGCTTATGAGTCTTTGTTCTCAGGGATGAACTTTGTTGAGTTTCGTAAGAGGAGTAACCTGATGGATGAAACTAGTAGTGCATGCATATCTCTCAACGTTACTAAATATAAACCCGATATAAAATCTGTCATCAGTGATACAGCAGCAGAAATCCCGCGGAAAAATAATATATAGAAAGAGTCAACAAGTTTTCTGACTCTAGTTTTATCTGATGTTTTCTTTTGAAAGTGGTTGTTTGAATGTAGTTTTGAAGGTAAATAAATATATTTTCTTTTTTATATACACCAATTGTAAAGGATTTAAAATAAGGAAAAGATTATCTGTTAGTAACCTTTTACTGTGATTTAGTAATACGAAGGTATAACTGGGAAAAAATAATGACTGATTAATCGAAAAAAATATCAATGTTAATTTTTTGTGTTGATGTTAATAATAGTCGTTAAATTGTGTGAATAGGTATGGCAGTTACAGTTATACTTAGAGGATAATGAAAAAATCAACAAAAAGAACCTTTTCGTAAAGCTTGTTATAATCTTTTTCATTCAGTCAGTTTTACATAATTTACATAATGACTTACAATACTGTGTCTTTACTGCTCTGGGGTGATTCTTTATTATTTAAAAAAGTTTTTCAAGTGCTTAAGAGATATCAAATAATATGTTATCAACAAAATTTGGTTGGCACGTGAAGAAATTTTGTGTTAGATATTTGGCCGATTTTGGCACGCACTCTCAAAAAGGTTGCCCACCCCTGAGCTAGAGGGCCCGTTGATTATATCATTCAGTCGTCATCTGGCAATAAGTTGTTCCACATCAACATGTTAAAAAGATATCACCGGCGAGCTTGTGTTAACAATATTGTCGTCTTCGACGAAGAAGGGACAATGGAAGCATCCTTCCCATGGGACCCATTAAATATTGTTCAGACAATATGCATCGAGGCGGATAAAGATTATCCTTTGCCTGATCTGCCTTCCTCCCCTTTTTTCCATGAAGACTTGGCCACCGCAGTTTTTCAAATGCTTAAGAGATATCAAATAATATGTTCTCAAAAAAATTTGGTTGGCACGTGAAAAAATTTTGTGTTAGATATTTGGCCGATTTTGGCACGCACTCTCAAAAAGGTTGCCCTTCCCTGAGCTAGAGGGCCCGTGAATTATATCATTCAGTCGTCATCTGGCAATAAGTTGTTCCACATCAACATGTTAAAAAGATATCACCGGCGAGCTTGTGTTAACAATATTGTCGTCTTCGACGAAGAAGGGACAATGGAAGGATCCATCCCTTGGGACCTATTAAATATTGTTCAGATAATATGCATCGAGGCGGATAAAGATTGTCCTTTGCCTGATCTGCCTTCCTCCCCTTTTTCCCATTAATACCTGGCCACCGCAGTCGACGTGAATCCTCACCTTGATTCCATGGAGACGACTCAGATTGTCTCGCTGCTGAAGGAATACCCAGACGTAATCTCCGAGTGTCCAGGATGCTCTACACAATTTGAGCATCACATCTCTCTCACCACGACGGAGCCAATTAGGAATAAACCCTACCCTCTTCCAATCCACCTTCGCAAAGCCTTCAGCGAAGAAGTCGAGAACCTCCTTAAATTAGGAATAATTGAACCCTCCTCGTCGGATTATTGTTTCCCGTTAGTGATGGTACGTAAGTCGGATCAATCTTTTCGTATGTGCGTAGATTTTAGAAAGTAAATGCTGTCACGGTATTCGATGCCGAATCTATCCCTTTTATCGACCAGAACCTGCACTTATTTGAGAAGGCCGAGCACATTTCTGAAATAGACTTGTGCAAAGCCTGCTATCAAATCCAGCTTCGAAAATCCGTGAGGAAGTTTACCGCATTTCCCACCGAAAAAGGATTAATGGAATTCACGCGTCTCCCTTTTGGTTTAGTTACTGCCTGCAGTAACTATAACTGGATGATGCGAAAAAATTGTAGATGGGTTGAGCAATATCTCTTCCTACTTTGACAACGTATACGCTGCCACACGCACTTGGGAGTGGCACCTTCAATCCTTCCGCCCACTCCTAAAACGGCTTAAGATCCACGGATTGACAATCAAGCAGTCCAAGTGCCACTTTGCTCATAGCACTATCTCTTAGGGTTCAAAGTAGGAGAGGGACAATTAGCTCCCCAAGAGGACAATGCTAAGGCAATAGAAGGCATGCCATTACCTAAAACCAAGAAACAGCTTCGTTCGTTTCTTGGCTCCGTCTCCTTCTATCGGCGGTTCATCCCCCAATTCGCTTCCATTACGTCAGCCACCAATGACCTTCTTAAAAAGGCTGCACCAGACCCCATCCTATGGAATTTCGCCGCGACTGCGAGTTTCGGCGAGCTAAAGAAAAAATTGGTCTCCGCTCCTATCCTCCGTTTGCCCAATCTCCAGATAAAGTTTGGCATCCGAACTGATGCCTCTAATCTCGGCATTAGGTGCGTTTTATTACAATATGAGGAAGAAGGAACTCCATTTACAGTGGCATACGCGAGTCGGAAGCTGTTGGTTCTCGAAAGAGCATACGCTACTATAGAACTTGAAGCTTAAGCAATCACTTATGGCATTCAAAAATTTAGGATGTACTTGATTGGTAGAACTTTTGAAGTCGAAACGGACCATAGACCGCTACCCTACTTGAAAAATTGTAAAAGTCAGAATGGCAGACTTATGAGATGGTCCCTTTTATTGTCAGAATACCAATACAATGTATCTTACGTAAAAGGAACGGATAACGTCATTGCTGATAATTTATCACGCAATCCGATAGACGAAGGCCCTAGTTGTGGCTACTAAACGGAACTGTTCGGCCATTGTTATTTTTTTTCTTTTGTATATATGTATGTTCTATTTTTTTATGTATGTCTAGTTATAACGGTAATTTTTAAGACCTTGTCGCTAAATAGTGCCATTTCATTATGTTCAATTTTTTTGTGTGTTTCGCGTATATATTTTTTCTGGGATCTCATTTTGGCTATAGATTGTAACTTCGAGTACGTTATATCTTGTGACATTATCCCTCGTTCCACTTCAGAATAATGTCCCCTCGGGATGGGTAGGGATGTAGGAGAATAGCATAATGCACCCACATTTCCCCACCTCCCTTCCGGGCCAGCCGGTTATCAAACCTTTCCCTTCCTGCCCGATATCTGATGGTCTCCTGCCGGAAGAACCCACCGACCATTTTAGCCAACCAACGTGTTCCTTCCTCGACTGGTTATAGACAGATGGGAGCCCATCTTGGCTTCTGGTGGTTCTCGGAAGTTTGCAAAGGACGAAATGGAGGAGATAATCAAGCCTCTCTCACCAGAAGAAGGGCGCTTGATATCAAATCTACTTCCGAAGCCATGTGAACCTCTCCCGAATTTCGAGTATAAAATATGGATTCTTCTAACCCTCAGTAGTAGAGCTTGCACAGCGTCTGGCGGGGCAGGGATTGCCATCTATCTCGGTGTAGTGGTAAATTGTCGAAGCACCAAGTCTTCAGAGAGGAGATCGGTCCCAGTTAGGAAAGCTCCTTACCCCGTCGGTCTGCAAGTCAGTTGCGGACCCAGGCTCGTACTCACGTTTCCAGAGCCGAAGCTACAAACGGCCTCACTCTGGTTCCCTAAGCGAGAAGACTACATCTCGGCAATTCTCCGTGACCCTACGCGTCGATAGGTCACTTCGCCCCCTTCCCCCTCACAAAGGCACTTAAGATTCCTCGGAGCGCACGGGCGTGGGGCCCTCCTTAACAAGAAGCTCCCATCACTGCCTTCTTCCAGCAAAATCGTGACGGAATTGTGGGATCAGGTCAGTCCCTGCAGAACCTACATCATCGTCTCCACCCCTTATCTCACCACCTTCACTCACCAGCGCCACCCGAATATCAGGTTCCAAGGCAACCCTTCCCTTTAACATTCCCCAACTTCACCGCGAAGCTTACAAGCATTACAAGTGTATAGGGCTTTACATAGTGAAGTTATTTACAAGCCAAGTGAGATATCCGAGATTCACTTATTAATTTATGTCTCAAAGCACCTTATATATATATATATATATATATATATATATATATATATATATATATATATATATATATATATATATATATGGTTGAGAAATAAGTTCTGGCGGGTTTTTTTAATATTATGTTGATTTAAGCTCGTTTGACGTGATTTGTGCACATATTAAGAAACAATAATAAATACTGAGGGCAAAATTTGCAAACGTTAGGCTACGTCTCTTAACAGCGTAGACTAGTAGGCTTTTGCTTAGGCTCCGTCTTGAAGTTGAGTAATAAGTCATTGCTGTTTATTTAAAAGTTGTGTTAATTTCATTTTTGTTCTGTACCCTCAAAATGGAATGTCAAGTTGAAAGAAAGGCGCATTTTCGACACTTGTTGTTATCCATTTCAATCGAGACGGTAACAATCCAAACGCAGCCAAAGCTCGTCGCGATATTTGTACTGTGTACGGAGAAAATGCTCGATCAGAAAGGACAGCTCAATGGTGCTTTTCACGTTTCATAAACGGTCATTTCAATCTTAATGACGAAGAACGTTCTGGTCGCCCTATTAAGTTGGATGAAGATCGATTGAACGACCTTCTTCATGAAAATCCTCGTCAATCGACTAGAGAAATGGCTGTACAATTGGTGTGTGATCAGGAAACTGTAGTGAATCACCTTTATTTGACAGGGAAAGTTCAAAAACTCGGTGCATGGGTTCCGCACGCTTTGAGCGAAAGCAACAAACTTTAACGCTCCACGATTGCTGCAGGTTTGCTTGCTCGTCACAAGGCTACTCGAGGATATAAGGACAGATTTCTTTGCCGCATCATCACTGGCGACGAAAAGTGGTGTGTTTATGTCAAAATGAATCATCGAAAAAAAATAGCTTAGCCCTAATAAAAAAACACTTCCGCGATTAAAGCAAGGACTTCATCCACGAAAGACGATGCTGTATTGTGGTGGGATTGTGAAGGCCTCATTCTTTATGAGCTCCTTGCGAAAAGGAGATAGTCAATGCAGAACTCTACGTTCAACAAATGTATCGACTCGCCGAAGCTATTCGTGAAAATTGACCTCATCGACGTTATGGAGTCCTTCTGCAACACGACAATGCTCGTCCTCACATTGCCAATATGGAAAAAGATGCCATCTAAATGCTCAATTGGGAAATCCTGCCGCATCCTCCATATCGCCCGACTTGGTTCCATCGGATTTCCATCTGTTCCGATCGCTCCCCAACAATTTGTGCGGCGTTTCGTTCAATACTGATGTGGAATTAAGAACCTGGTTAGACGAATTCTTCGAGTCAAAATCCATAGATTTTTATTGCAGAGGCATCGAAAAACTAGTTGAACGTTGGGAAGAAGACGTAAATAACAACGGAGAATACATTATTGATTAAATTGCATATTGATATCAATTAAAAATAAAGTTTTCTAAAATTGTTAATGGTAATGAATAAATTTGATAAAACCGCAAGAACTTATTCCTCAACCCAATATATATATATATATATATATATATATATATATATATATATATATATATATATATATATATATATATATATATATATATATATTCATAAGAGTCGGGGAAAACCCCAACCACCCCTCGGCCTATTCCTCGACAGGGATGATTTTTTTTCTGCAGAGGTTTTGCACCGTTTTTGATTCGTTCGAATGAGCTATTATTATTAGGATTACTAATAATATTACTACTATTGCGTGCTGGGTGTTCGGCTTCTTTTTGAGGGGCAAAGATGGAACCTTCTTCCCATTTGCAGGTTGTGGGGCATCGGGTGTTGTTTTCTCCTTCGTGGGTGGGTCATGCATTGGCTCACAGCTACTTTCCCGTCTAAAAATTCCTGTAAAGAGGAGACCTTCTTGTGTAAATTTGTAGATGCCTCGAAAGGAATATTTGCAGGAACATTGGTGGCAGTTGAGGTACTACGGAAACTTTTTATTTCGGCTAGTTCCTCTTTAAGTGCTGCTATCGTAGTTATTTGTTTGTCCGTTTCCTTCGTGTGTTCATCTCTAATCTCACAGAATAGGCAAATGGAAGAGTAATTTATGGCTGTATAACACCCCTATTTAGAGTCAATTGCCCAGCGGGTGCCTTCACAGTTAGGGCAGACCGCTTTCATCTTTTATGCACCCGGCATAGCTGAAGGATCTAAGAAGTATATAAGTACGAGTGAAAAGGAGAGAGGGAGGGAGAGTTACATAGATACACAGATCACACGGGCCTTACGGCCCAGACTAAGGTGATCTGGCCTTAAATCTACTGCCACTTACACATAGAATAGTAGAAGTAAAGGATAGAAAAGTTTTAGGCTCTCCCCACCCTCCACTCCCTCCGGCAAAAGCCGTACATGAAATAATTTGGGAAAAGTACCTTGCAGGTGTAAGAAGACAGTACCTGAAGGAAATTTGCATTGAATAGTAATTAAATGAAATGAATATGAAAACCACTTACATAAACCTGAAAGAGTTATATTTTTGTAATATTATTTTATTTTGTAGCTTATGCTAAACAATTCCAATATTTGTTAAGTGTTTGTCTAATCTCATTTTAAATGAATCTATAGTTCTGCTGTCCACTACTGCGTTTGGCAAATTATTCCAATCATTAATAATCGAGTAAGTGAAGAAGTTTTTTATTACATCCATAGTGGCTCTTTTACCCTGAAGTTTTGAATCATGTCCACGGGTGGGACACTCCCCTGTCAGTGTGAACAAGTTATTGGCATTATCGTTGTTAAATCCTTTAAGTATTTTGAAGCACTCTATAAGCTGCCCCCTTAGTCTTCGTTTTCTGACGGAAAATAGATTGAGTTTTTTTAGCCTCTCGTGGTAAGGTTTGTTACGTACTGACGGGATAAGTTTTGTCGCTCTGTGTTGTACAGCTTCTAATTTATCTATGTCTTTTATTAAGTAAGGGGCCCAGAACTGTACAGCGTATTCGAGATGGGGCCTGACAATACTTTTATATAGTGGCATAATTATCTCCTCGCTTTTATAAGTAAAGTTTCTTTTTATAAATCCTAGTGCTGTGTTAGCTTTGTTTGCAGCAGCTGCGCATTGGTTTGATGTTTTTAAGTTTTCTGTAATTATTACTCCTAAATCTTTAACCTGCGGGGTTGTGTTTATTAAGCCGCCTTGCATTGTATAGGTGTATTTTTTGTTTTTTGTTCCGCACTGAAGGATTTGGCATTTGTCGATATTAAATGGCATTTGCCATTTCTCAGACCATTCGGTAATTTTATTTATATCAGCCTGCAGGCTAGCCCTGTCATCTTCGCATAGTACTGAGTTACCTATTTTCGTGTCATCTGCAAATTTAGATATGATATTATTTATTCCAACGTCTATGTCATTGATGTATATAGTAAATAAAATAGGCCCCAGGACTGATCCCTGGGGAACACCGCTGGTAACAGATACCCAGTCCGATTCCACGCCATTTATTATCACTCTCTGCTTCCTGTTTTTTAACCAGCTACTAATCCATCCGTATATATTACCGTTAATTCCTAGCGTACGCACTTTGTTCATGAGTTTCTGATGTGGAATTTTGTCAAATGCCTTTTTGAAATCTAGGTAAATTATATCTAATGATTTAGTATTGTTATATAGGTTGAAAAGGTTATGGTAAAAGTCAATTAGGTTTGTTAAGCACGATCTCGAGAGAGAGAGAGAGAGAGAGAGAGAGAGAGAGAGAGAGAGAGAGAGAGAGAGAGAGAGAGAGAGAGAGAGAGAGAGAGAGAGAGAGAGAGAGAGAGAGAGAGTAACAAGGAGTAACAAGGAAAGTAAGTACCCTAGGAGACCTTACGGTCCATTCAAAGAGGGTACCTTTGGACTAGCAATTGAGCGGGCACATGGCTGCTCAATTGTTTTGCGTCCATAAACGGCCACTTTTCAAGACTTTGTCTAGTCTTGACTTGAACTGGTCAACAGATTCACTGTTGACAACTTCCACTGGAAGTGCGTTCCACTTACCGCAGATACTGTAGGTGAAAAAGTTTCCACACAGATTGCGGTTGTAACGCTTCAGTTCAAGTTTGAAGCCGTGATTGCGCGTTCTGTTCTCACTCAGTGTGAAAATATCCCGGTAGTCAACATTGTCGAACCCTCGAAGTATTTTGAAGACTTCGATGAGCTGACCACGCAGTCTACGGGTTTCCAGTGAGAACAGATCTAACTCCCTTAGTCTATCCTCATAACTTTTATATCGGATAGAGGGAATCAGCTTGGTTGCCCTGGCTTGTACGCGTTCCAATCTCGCGATGTCCTTTCGCAATGAAGGACTCCAAAATTGTACGGCATACTCCAGGTGCGGTCGGACAAGTGAGTTGTACAGGCACAGTACAATCTCCTGGTTCCGATAACCAAACTGGCGCTTAATATAGCCTAGCATCCTTTGGGCCTTTTTCTCCGCCTCAATGCACTGTTTCGAGAACTTGAGGTCACTAGTGATTGTTACACCCAAGTCCTTCTCAGTGTCACTCGATTCAAGAGCAGTGCCCTTAAGGATATACTGAGATTGGGGGTTTCTGTGGCCGATATGCATCACTTTGCATTTGCCCACGTTAAAAGGCATTTGCCACGTGTCCGACCACTCCCCAATCTTCCCAAGATCTTCCTGCAGGCGGGCAGTATTTCCATCCTTTGCAACGTTCATACCAAGCTTGGTATCGTCGGCAAATTTGGAAATCTTCGCAACCATGTCACCGTCCATGTCGTTGACGTAGATGATAAATAGTAGTGGTCCCAGGACAGAACCTTGAGGCACCCCGCTAGTAACGGGCACCCACTCAGAAGACTGTCCATTTACCACCACCCGTTGCCGTCTGCCACTTAGCCAGTTCTCGATCCAGCCGGCTACCTTTCCGTCTATGCCAAGCGCTCGCACTTTCCGGAGAAGGCGGCGGTGTGGTACCTTATCAAAGGCTTTCTGAAAGTCTAGGTAGACCACATCCACCGCCTTGTCCCGATCGTGCTCACTGAAAACGAAGTGGAAGAATTCCACAAGGTTCGTCAGGCATGACCGTTGCCTTCGGAAGCCGTGCTGGGAACTCCTCAGTAGCAGGTTTGACTCTAAATACGACGTCACTTTGTCCACCATGATGCTTTCCATGAGTTTACCGACTATCGAAGTGAGACTGATAGGTCGGTAGTTCGACGGTTGGTTACGGTCTCCTTTCTTGAAGATAGGAGTCACCTCCGCCTCACGCCAGTCTCTAGGAACGCATCCGGTCCGGATTGAAATGTTAAAGATAGCGCACAGATGTCGTGATACTTCATCGCACACTTCCTTCAACACTTTAGGTAGAAACCCGTCCGGTCCAGGGGACTTATTCGTCTTTAGGTCAGCGATCTTTTTCTTTATTTCTCCTTCGGTGAAGTCCATTGCCTCCAGCTTTTTCCCCGAGTAGGAATCCGTCGGCTGGGGAATGGGACCACACTCTTCAGTAAACACTGAAGAGAAGTAGTCGTTGAGGAGGTTAGCATTTTCTGCATCTGAATGCTTTAATGTCCTCTCCTCATTCCTCAAAGGGCCAATCGTTCGACGGATTGGTTTACGGCTGTTCACATATCCAAAAAACTCCTTGGGATTCTCTTTACAGAGTCTCGCCACTCGGAGTTCCTCAGACCGCTTAGCCGCCCTTATGCTGGACTTCACTCTCCTGGCTAGCCTCCGGTATTCGTCAAAGTCACCCGAGATCTTCGATTGCCGGTACACATTTCTCTTCTCCCTAAGCAGTTGGCCGATTTCTCGATTAAACCACTTAGGTTGAACAGAAGACAGACGGGGGCATTTCAGAGGGATGAAACGCGATTGAAGACTCATGAATGTGGTTTTGAAACTATTCCACGAGTCTTCAACGGCATCGCACACTTCTAGCCTCACGTCAGTCAGTCCAGCTCGAAGGCTTGCAAAGTCTGCTCTTCTCAAGTCAAGTTTCTTTAATTGACTGGCAACAGACCTTACCTTCGGGATCTTGACGCTAAATCTAACTAGCTGGTGATCACTGCCACCAAGCTCTTCGCCTACAGAGATATCCTCAACGATATCATCCTCAGAGGTGAAGACCAAGTCGAGGATATTGTCTCCTCTCGTCGGTTCTCTGACCCATTGAGTGAGGAACTCGTTGTTGGCGAACTCCAGGAGTAGCGCGCTCTCGCCACAGGCTGCTCTGGTTTCCCAGTCAACTTGGCTGTTGAAATCGCCCATAACGATGCACACTCTGCCTTGAACCAGCTCACCCAGCAGCTGGTACAGTTCCCTGTCCTTCTCAACAGATTGGGAAGGGGGTCTGTAAAGCAGCAGGGTCCTGTATTTGGCAGGACCGATGTCTAGGTCAACGCCTAGGAGCTCGTGGTCGGATATAACGTTGGAGTTCGTAGATTTGATTGTATCCTTGACATACAACATTACACCGCCACCCTCTCTGTCTGGCCTATCTTTGTGGAAGAGTTGGTAGCCAGGAACCGTGAATTCGCCTTCAAAGTCTCGGTTTGACGTTTTTATCCACGATTCTGTTATGGCTACCATTTCGGGTTCTTCCGTCGCTACGAGGCCACGGAGCTCAGGAAACTTGTTCCTGATTGACCTCGCATTGAACAGAAGAACCTTCAGGGAGTCCCCTAATGTAGGACCCCCTATACTCTTCCGTTTCCCGGCTTCTTGTTTGTCGTGGTGGCACCATTTTTAACAACCTCCGAGAAGGTTGTTTGGGGAGTGACTCGGGCGTACTGGCGTACGTCCGCCTTCCCAATGGGCCGGACACTCCTTTGGGTGCGCTCCACGACATCCTGGATGAGGTTGGCTAGGAACGCCTTGCCCTTAAAGGAGAGGTGCACCCCGTCCCTTTGGTAGAGGTCTTTTCTACCATAGAACACGGCGTACGGGTCCACAAAAAAGACACCCTCAGCCGTACAGAGGTCTGCAAGGCGCCTGTTTAGTGACATGTTCCTCAAGTGGGCAGTCCGGCTTGGACCCCACCTCGGGAGCATCCCCACCACGACGCGTCTGCGGGTTTTCAGTCCACAGTCGTCGACAGCGCCCATAACTGTCCTCATAATTTCACCTGTAGGGCCTACCCTACCTCCTCTGAGGTAGAGGTCGTTGCCACTTACCATAAGGGCAACGACTGAAGTCTCTGAAATCTGAGACTTCTCGGCCTCAGCTCTTACCTGCATATTCCCACAACCTGGGATGCAGCTCACCTTAACGCTTGTGCGAAGGCGGGCCGCTAGCAGGGGCTTCAGACCCCGTGCTTGAGAATCACCAATAAGGGTGACTCTTGCACATTTGACTGCGAACGACTTAGTCTTTCCTTTCGGAGGCGACTTGCCGCTTTCCTCTTGTATCTCTAATTTTTTCTTCTTCTTCTTCTTATTCTTCCTCTTATTCTTCTTCTTGACTTCCTTTGCTATCTCTTCGTTTGTTTCCCGTTTCTCTTCTTCTGCTTCTACTTTCTCTTCTTCTGTTTCCAGTTTCTTTTCTTCTCTTTCTACTTTCTCTTCTTCTCCTTTTAGTTTCTCTTCTTCTCTTTCTACTTTCTCTTCTTCTATTTCTACTTTCTCTTCTTTCTTCTTTTCTTTTTGGCTCGTTGAGGAAGCCCTTCAGCAGAAGAAATCGGCTGTTGGACGTCCGGAGCCTTCTCGCCTGAGCATCTGCATCTCTCTGTTTTTAAGAGTTGAACTTCCCTTTTAAGGAGGGAGTTCTCCTCTCTCAGTTGAGAGAGAGAGAGAGAGAGAGAGAGAGAGAGAGAGAGAGAGAGAGAGAGAGAGAGAGAGAGAGAGAGAGAGAGAGAGAGAGAGAGAGAGAGAGAGAGAGAGAGAGAGAGAGAGAGAGAGAGAGAGAGAGAGAGAGTGTAACAACAAGGAAAGAAGGTACCCTAGGAGGCCTTACGGTCCATTCAAGGAGGGTACCTTTGGACTAGCAATGGAGCGGGCACATGGCTGCTCAATTGTTTTGCGTCCCTAAACGGCCACTTTTCAAGACTTTGCCTAGTCTTGACTTGAATTGGTCAACAGATTCACTGTTGACAACTTCCACTGGAAGTGCGTTCCACTTACCGCAGATACTGTAGGTGAAAAAATTTCCACACAGATTGCGGTTGTAACACTTCAGTTCAAGTTTGAAGCCGTGATTGCGCGTTCTGTTCTCACTCAGTGTGAAAATATCCCGGTAGTCAACATTGTCGAACCCTCGAAGTATTTTGAAAACTTCGATGAGCTGACCACGCATTCTACGGGTTTCCAGAGAGAACAGATCTAATTCCCTTAGTCTACCCTCATAACTTTTATGTCGGATAGAGGGAATCAGTTTGGTTTCCCTAGCTTGTACGCGTTCCAACCTTGCGATGTCCTTTCGAAACTAAGGACTCCAAAATTGTACGGCATACTCCAGGTGCGGCCGAACGAGGGAGTTGTACAGACAAAGTACTATCTCCTTGTTACGGTATCCAAACTGGCCCTTTATGTAGCCTAACATCCTTTGGGCTTTCTTCTCTGCCTCGATGCACTGTTTCGAGAACTTGATGTCGCTAGTGATAGTTACACCCAAGTCCTTCTCAGTGTCACTCGATTCAAGAGCAGTGCCCTTAAGGATATACTGAGATTGAGGGTTTCTGTAGCCGATATGCATTACTTTGCATTTCCCCACGTTAAAAGCCATTTGCCACGTGTCCGACCACTCCCCAATCTTCCCAAGATCTTCCTGCAGGCGGTCAGTATTTCCATCCTTTGCAACTTTCATACCAAGCTTGGTATCGTCGGCAAATTTGGAAATCTTTAGAACCGTGTCACCGTCCATGTTGTTGACGTAGATGATAAATAGTAGTGGTCCCAGGACAGAACCTTGAGGCACCCCGCTAGTAACGGGCACCCACTCAGAAGCCTGTCCATTCACCACCACCCGTTGCCATCTGCCACTTAGCCAGTTCTCGATCCAGCCGGCTACTTTCCCGTCTATGCCTAGCGCTCGCACTTTCCGGAGAAGGCGGCGGTCTGGTAACTTATCAAAGGCTTTCTGAAAGTCTAAGTAGACCACATCCACCGCCTTGTCCCGATCGTGCTCACTGAAGACGAAGTGGAAGAATTCCACAAGGTTCGTCAGGCATGACCGTTGCCTTCGGAAGCCGTGCTGGGAACTCCTCAGTAGCAGGTTTGACTCTAAATACGACGTCATTTTGTCCACCATCCTTCTTTCCATGAGTTTACCGACTATCGAAGTCAGACTGATAGGTCGGTAGTTTGACGGATGGCTGGGGTCTCCTTTCTTGAAGATCGGAGTCACCTCCGCCTCACGCCAGTCTCTAGGAACGCATCCAGTCCGGATTGACATGTCAAAGATCGCGCACAGATGTCGTAATACTTCATCTCACACTTCCTTCAACACTTTGGATAGAAACTCGTCCGGTCCAGGGGACTTATTCGTCTTTAGGTCAGCGATCTTTTTCTTTATTTCTCCTTCGATGAATTCCATTGCCTCCAGCTTTTCCCCCGAGTAGGAATCCATGGGCTGGGGGATGGGACCACACTCTTTAGTAAACACTGAAGAGAAGTAGTCATTGACAAGGTTAGCATTTTCTGCATCTGACTGAGTTAATGCACCCTCCTCGTCCACTAAGGGCCCAATCCTACGATGGATTGGTTTACGGCTATTTACATAGCCGAAGAACTCCTTAGGATTCTCCTTTCAGAGTCTCGTCACTCGGAGTTCCTCAGTACGCTTAGCCGCCCATATGCTGGACTTTACTCTCTTGGCCAGCCTCCGGTACTCGTCAAAGTCACCTGAGATTTTCGATCGCCAGTACGCATTTCTCTTCTCCCCAAGCACTTAGCCGATTTCTCGATTAAACCACTTTGGTTGAAGAGAAGACCGACGGAGGCATTTTAGAGGGATGCAACTTGATTGAAGACTCATGAACTTATTTTTGAAATTGTTCCACGAATCCTCAACCTCTTCGCATACCGCTAGCCTTACATCAGTCAGCCCTGCACGAAGGCTTGCAAAGTCCGCTCTTCTCAAGTCAAGTTTCCTTGATTGACTGGCAACAGACCTTACCTTCGGGATCTTGACGCTAAATCTAACTAGCTGGTGATCACTGCCCCCGAGCTCTTCGCCTACAGAGACATCCTCAACGATATCATCCTCAGAGGTGAAGACCAAGTCGAGGATATTGTCTCCTCTCGTCGGATCTCTGACCCATTGAGTGAGGAACTCGTTGTTGGCGAACTCCAGGAGTAGCGCGCTCTCGCCACAGGCTGCTCTGGTTTCCCAGTCAACTTGTCTGTTGAAGTCGCCCATAACGATGCACACTCTGCCTTGAACAAGCTCACCCAGCAGCTGGTACAGTTCCCTGTCCTTCTCAACGGGTTGGGAAGGGGATCTGTAAAGCACCAGGGTCCTGTATCTGACAGGACCTATCTCTAGGTCAACGCCTAGGAGTTCGTGATCGGATATAATGTTGGAGTTCGTAGATTTGATTGTATCCTTGACATACAACATTACACCGCCACCCTCTATGTCTGGCCTATCTTTGTGGAAGAGTTGGTAGCCAGGAACCGTGAATTCGCCTTCAAAGTCTCGGTTTGACGTTTTTATCCACGATTCTGTTATGGCTACCATTTCAAGTTCTTCCGTCGCTACGAGGCCACGGAGCTCAGGAAACTTGTTCCTGATTGACCTCGCATTGAACAGAAGAACTTTCAGGGAGTCCCCGACTGTAGGACTCCCTACGCTCTTCCGTTTCCCGGCTTGTTTGTTGGCGAGGCACCCCTCTTTGCGACCTCTGAGAAAGTCGTTCCTGAAGTGACACGGGCGTACTGGCGTACGTCCACCCTCACTCTGGGCTGGATACTCCTTTGCGTCCTCTCTACTACATCCTGGATGATGTTTGACAGAAAGGCCTTTCCTTTAAAGGAAAGATGTACCCCATCCCTTTGGTAGAGATCATTTCTACCATAAAAGGTGCAGTACGGGGCCAAAAAAAGACCCCCTCTGCCGTACACAAATCTGCCAGGCACCGGTTTAAAGAGATATTCATCGAGTGAGCGGTCCGTGTTGGACCTCTCCTCGGGAGCATCCCGACTACCACACGCCTGAGGGATGTGGTGGTTACCACATCCTGGCAGGCAGCTTACCTTCACACTAGTGCGAAGGCGGCCGCTAGCAGGGACCTCAGGCCCCTTGCTTGAGAATCACCAATAAGGGTGACTCTTGCACATTTGTCTGCAGGCGACTTAGTCTTTCCTTTCGGAAGCGACTTGCCGCTTTCCTCTTGTATCTCTACATTTTTATTTTTTTTCTTCTTCTTCTTCTTCTTCTTCTTGTCTTCCTTTGTTTTCTATTCTTCCGTTTCTCTCTTCTCTTCTTGTCTTTCAACTTTTCCTTGCGCACCAGTAACGCTCGATTCCTCTACACTGGGGTGAGCTGCATTAAGGTCGTTTTTCTTCTTTTTATTCTTTTTCTTTTTCTTCTTCTCATTGGCTTCTCCGCATGGCTGAAGTGGGACTGCCAATGCAGTTTCACCTCCTTGAGCTGGAGTCACATCGGCCGAACCACCCAAGTCAGTGGGACTTTCGTCTCGAGCTTGAGCTGACTGGGCCTCTAGTTTAGAGGCTAGCTCTAGGATTTTTTCTTCGAGACGCCGAATCTGAAGCGCGTGCTGCGTTTCTAGGGTATGTATTTTACTTTCCAGTACCCTAGATTTTTCTTCAGAGGTTGTGAAGAGATCCTTGAGTTCATTGCAGTATGTCACTGCCTCTCGGACCTCTCCTTTAAGGATACAGTCGGTGCATATACTTCCCGGGTATCATTTCGAAAAACATCCTTCGTGGAAGTCAACGCACCACTTATCCTTTTGGCATATCGGACATGTATATTTGAGTTCAGCTCGACCTTTTTTTCCCTGTCATTTTGAACACTTTCTCTCTTTCAAAACTTGGCGACGAATCAATAGAAAAAAAATGGGTTGGTGAGTTCTCCCCGCGTGAGTCGCTCCTGCCTATAGATCGGAGACGTTTCGGATCTTTCAGAAGCACACTCCATGTGCTGCTGTTCGTCCGACCGAGTCGTCAAGCCTCGGCGTGCCGTGGCTCTTAACCAAGCAGCACTGACGGTCCCCGAAGGGGCCATCGATTTGTCACCAGGTGAACAACAACGAAGCACGCCTTGTACTAAACTCCTACTAGTTCCCTTCGCGACGGCTAAGATCTCGGAGCAGCGTTCAATGGATATCCCGCCACACCAAGAAACTCGACCCAAGGCTTTTTGTTGGCCTGGCAACCAACATGGGAACAAAGGGCCGTCACCACGGACCAATGCTACCAGAGGCACCCATCAACGGTCACTGGGAATGGTCAATAATTATGCGCCATGAAAGGGGTTAGCGGGGCACTACCCTCATCCTATTCATCGTGCCCCAACGCCTAAGACCCCTCAAGTCCTAGTCTCTCGCAACCAGTGAGCGTCGATTGGCGTTGTTTATAGAGGTTCCAAAGCCTCTCTTCTGACGCATGTGGTAGCTGCCAGGTCCTTATATGTAGATAGATGAAAAAAAGGTAAGAGTGACATGATAGGAATAGCGGGTTTTTTGTTGCTTTTTCTTTTTGTATAAGTAGAAGAAATAGGATTAATGTAAAAAAAAGAGGAAGGATAGAGTAGGATAAAGAAAGACAAAGAAAGACGCACTTAGTCTGGAACCTAATTTCCGACCAAATCGACAAGGGAAACCCTGCCAGGGGGGCCAGAAGATAGGTACCCCCGCTAACATAGCGTCACCTCTCTCTCTACTTTCTTTATGAGAGAGAGTGTGGGAGGATTAGGTGAGTCACTTATGAGGTGTGGGAAGGAAATATAGGCTGAACTCTTTTAAATTATTGTCTACAATATATATATATATATATATATATATATATATATATATATATATATATATATATATATATATATATATATATATATATATTATTTATTATTTTTTTAATGCACCTTAATTTTTTACAGTGTAAAAATAAGAAGGAAAGGAGGACGAGGAAAAGAGAACAATAATAGTTAAAGAAAAGGAGATGGAATGCAAAACTTGAAACTCGACTTATCTGGGCTGGGAATTCGTGCTGACGGAAATAGGGGATTAACGTCCGGCTTCGTTAGAGAGAACTTCTTAGTTAAACACTTATTTAATGACTTTTTGAATGGTTGCACAGTTATAAAGGCAAATATTTGAATTAAAAATGCAATAAAAACAGTGACTAACTAAAACGATAGGCAACCTCACTATACTAGAAAAATAAAGTTTAATATTAAATAATTTATAAGCGGGGACCGGGTACGAGAATCACTTCGTATAGTAAACTTCCTCAGGGTATAGGATTTAAAACACTTTGAATACGTTTGTAACTAAAGTAATAAACAAACAGCAGTAAACAAAATGGTAACTCAGGATAGAAACCACACTGAATAATAAAAACGTAAAACACTTCTCTACATTATGAAATATAGATAAAACCACTTATAATAGCAGGAAATTGCGGAACAAACAGATACACCTCTTGTCACTATGGAGTCAATCCAGAGAGAAGTTTTGCAGCAACTCCCTGGTAACTACAAGATTTATTACAGTACTGACAAAGTGCTTGCTGATGACCCTGTCGAAGCTGACAGATATCTCATGGAATTCATAAATTCATTAACACACTCCGAGATGCTGCCTCACAAACTCCAATTAAAACTAGGATCAATAATCATGCTTCTTCGCAACATTTCAATAGAGAACCAGATGGGCATTAGCTGAATTCAGTTGAGGATGAGAATGACTTAGGCTTAGTAGTGGATAGGTCACTGAAGTTTTCAAAGTAGTGTATTGAGGCACAAAAATAGAGCAAATAGGGTGCTAGGATACATTAAGAGGAGTGTTAGCTACAAGGGGAAAGAGGTTATCTTTAAACTCTACAACTCGTATGTTAGGCCACATTTAGAGTAATGTATACAAGCATGGGCACCACATTTTAGGCATGACATAAACCTGCTAGAGTCAGTACAAAGGAGGGTAACAAAAATAATACCTTCCCTGAAGCATCTTGAATATGAAGATAGACTGAGGGTACTAAATACGTTCTCATTTGAGATAAGATGTGCAATGGGAGATATGATTGTTTTTTTTTTTAAATCTGCTCTGGGATGGATAAGTTTGATTTTAGCAAGTTAATTGAGTTGGAAGGTAGTGATAGGACTAGGGGTCACCACTTAAAACTTTAAAAAAACATAGTTGCAGATTGGATGTTAGAAAATATTTTTTCACCAATAGAGTGGTAGATTACTGGAATAGTTTGCCATCTGAGACGGTAGACAGTCCAAACTTGAATGTATTTAAACGCAGATTAGATGATTATATGGGGAGGGAGGGTTAACTTTGGGGGTATTTTGGACTCATTTCTGTGGATGCAGTTTTTTAAATTGTATATTACGATTGATTTGGATTTTGACGAATCTTGATGATGATGCTTTTTTGTTTATGACACATTCCGGTGTATGGTTCTAACTGTATATTGTGGATGCATGATCTGACACAATCCTCTAGATAGTTTATATTGTATATTGTAGATGCATGATCTGACACAATCCTATGGCTGCATTTTGTGGGTGGGTTTTGACAGATGCGGGTGGCCCTTGATAGGCCCTTGTGGCTTTTGTCATCCGTGAAATTATGTTATGTTATGTTAACTATGAATAATAAAGGGCCTAGAATGGATCCCTGAGGTGTGTCACTGATAACATGCCTCCACTGTGACCTCACCCCATTTAGCACAACTCTCTGTTTCCTGTCTTTCAGCCATTCTGTTATCCAATTAAAAACTCTACCACATATCCCATGCATTTATAATTTGTGAACTAATCTCCTATGTGGAACTTTATCAAAAGCTTTGCTAAAATCTAAGTAAATTACATCAACATTCTCTCCATTATCTAATTGTTTAGTAACATAATCCATAAAATCCAGTAAATTTGTTAAACACGCTCTACTTCTTCTAAACCCATGCTTAGTATCTTTTATTGGTAATATTTCAGTTTAGGGGCGCTGTTTCGGGGCTACAAATTTGGGCCTTATGATGTCAGACGTCAAAAGGTAAGGTAAACATGTAGACGAGCGGCCCGGCGGGAAAAAAATATTTTGTGTAAATATTATCGTTCACCCATGTTGGAATATTCATGCGCGTTTGAGTCCTTTTCGAATTATAGCTGCCGCAATTAAAAAAAAAAATGCCCGAAAGTAAACAAACGGAAAACGCTGTTTACGCAGGCCATTTTTTTTACAAAATTGCCCGAAAAAAACAAACGAAATATAGCTTGCAAGATAGGCGTCGAACTGTTCGTTTTTTCTTCCGTATGTACGGATTGAACTACGGACAAAATAGAACGTCCCGTCGTTCGAGTCACTAATCTACATATTTTCCACATCTAATGCCCGGCCACAAATCTTGCAATCGCTTTTAATTTTAATTAAATTATGAACGTCCAAAAAGGTTACAAATTTTTCTCTATCAGAAACTAGAGTTAATAATCGGAAATAAACGACGGACACACTTTCGCAAACAGATACGATTTTGAAACTACGTATAAAACATCTCTATGATACGCAATTGGCTAAAAAAAATAAGTAGTTCCTTTAAACGAGCTAGCTAATTAGATTTAAATGTATAAAAGAAGGTAATAAAAATAGTAAAATGGGGAAAATATATTTACAAATAAAATGACTCCGAATGAGGATAATAAAAAGCTATTAAGTGGGAAAAGTTGAAATCAAGCATTTCTGACGTCATACCCCACATCCAACCCCTATTATAATTCGCAAAACGATTAAAGGCGCTGACATGATGTAGTTAAGGCATTCACCTCTGTAAACGTCAGAACATCATTCTATAAAAAATTAGGATTATATCCTGGGGGCTGTGCCCCCCAGACCCCCCCAATTTAATGAAACTCAGGATATTCATAGTGTGCCTCCCCCCCCAATGTTAACCCCCACACTAGCCGTCCCCGTGAATGTACTCCAAAAACGTGAAACATTTTGGAACACGGACGAAAATAGTACGTCTTATCGGCCGGGCCGCTCGTCTACATATTTACCAAAGATAAAGCCCCTCATTTCGAGGGTAACTAAAAATGTTAATTTTTTTGGCAAAAGTAGCCTAAAGTAGGCGGCACTGTCGTCTTTATTATTTCGATAAACGTGCAGAGCCGATAGCACATTTATCAAAATAACAAAGACGATAGCGCGCCTAATCTAGGCTATTGTGGCCAAAAATTAAAATTATTTTGGTTATTTCGGAAATAGATTTCAGCCGAAATCTATCTAGACCAAGTTGCTTTTATGTTTCGTTCAGATGCGCAGAAACGATTTGTTAAAAAAAAAACACGTGAGAACATTATTCTATAAACAATTACGATTATATACTGGCGGGCTGCACCCCCCACCCCACCCCCAATTGATTGAAATCTCAGGGTCATCGCAGGGCGATTTTCTTTACGAGCTGTAACACGAAATTAGTCAAAAAATGTGAAACATATTGGAACATGGACGAAATATTATGCGGCCACGACCGGGAAACAGCGGAGGCGAGCGCGTGACACAGATCTTCAGGTTTACCCTATCTCCACCTTTCACTATTATAATTGAGCCGAGCATCTTTTAAATGAGACCACGATCTATAGAAAAGTCTATTAAATTGACCGAGGAATTAACACAAGTCGTATTGAAGTCGAACAAATCAGATTCAGGTAATTGTGTAGACGATGGCCGGATCCTAGGCCTAGCTTTTGGGGGGCTATTTTGGGCTACCTTTCGTTCTTACTTTTTTAGAGATGAAATCGAAGAATTTTATGGCGATTTTCGTTTTTATACTGGGGGGCTGTGCCCCCAGATCCCCCCCCCTAAAGGAATGAAACTCAGGGTCATCGCAGTGTTATCCCCGAGGCGAGCCGTACCCAACAACGAGCCGACGTTCAAAATAATCGTTAATACTTACGTCAGACGGGTAGGTAGAGTTTACCGGCAGCAAGCCAGAATTCGGTAAGATTTTCGTATCCTTCAGATGAAAAATTTGAATAGGCTGCCTATCCGTCAGATACGAATGTCGTGCCCGGCAAAATCCACTTTTTTATCGCTGCGAGGAGGGTTTCTCGATTTCGATTTGCCACCGAAACAATGAAAATTCCCTTTGTTTCATGTTTGAACCCTCCAAAAACTCACTGCCCTTCCACTACACGGCCCATGGGCTTCGAGAAACGCAACACATTTCTCGTCGGTTAAAATAGCACCGAAACGTTGAATAGGTTATGAACAACTTCGCACGAAAATGACATTTTGACAAATGAACCGGATACGGCGTGGGTGGTCGTTTAAATTGAGAGGTGAGGACGGAAAAGTAGTTCATTGTTCCCGGAAAATTCGTGACTTTTTTTTTTTACTGAAATTGACCATTTGTGTTTCTTGAACTACACATATATAGTAATAAAAACACTAATACTGAACGCATCCATTTGGAACAATAACCAAAATGAAGGTCGGAAAAAAAACTTT
The DNA here is from genome assembly GCA_963969495.1 of Ceratothoa steindachneri. Classification (NCBI taxonomy): domain Eukaryota; kingdom Metazoa; phylum Arthropoda; class Malacostraca; order Isopoda; family Cymothoidae; genus Ceratothoa; species Ceratothoa steindachneri. Next base: position 26,889,900 of record OZ018318.1, on the reverse strand, counting down.
TAAATAAATCAAAGAAGAGAAATAAATACGGAACAGAAAAAATGAAAAAGTCGTGTTTTCGTCAGAATTAAGACGTGAGACTTCATTAACAACACCGAAATAGGGTTTAATCGAGCATTAAACAATATGAAATTAAGTAACAAGTAAATAAAAGACTAAATAATGTCAGGCATAGGATAGGTAGGATATATAGAAAAGAAATAAGGGGGAAAAACATCTAAAATATAAGAAAAAACAAGTTTTGATCAATATAAAAAGCACAAAAAGCCTTGAAACAAATACAGCTTTCTGATTGGTCATTTATGAAACTGAATCCAGATCTGTGATTGGCCTGTGCGGTAGCAGAAAAACACTGAAAAGTAGCCCCCAAAATAAACTAGAATCGCATCCGGCCATCGTCTACACAATTACCTAAAGAAAAGGGGACTGGACAGTCATCTGGGTAGGAGTCAGTGTGAATGGGGGTCTGTGTATTAGACCTGTTCAAAATGTCACATGTTGCAAACACTTTTGGGCCACATGCTTTTGTTCCACGAAAAAAGTAAACGATTTGTTCCAAATTTGATTGTAATCGGACATTGCTTAGAGATCCCCCATGAAGCAACAATTTTTCAAAAAACAAACAAAAAAGAAAAAAAAAGCTAGCAAATATATTTCCTTTCGCATGCAGAGAACTACAAATAGAATGACATCCCTGAGAAATGAAACAAGACAAAAAACAGTTTCAAGAGGACCTCCTTGCTTTATTCGGAGTCCGATTGCTCAGGCTTCAATAGGGCTGCCTTGGAGGAGGTCGTGGGGCATTCCTTAATGTCTTTGGTAACCACCTTCAGAAGGAACTGCTGAGCTTCTTGGGTGATACCCGCATTGAAGGTGGTCACCAGGGCCACTCTCCATTCGTCAACATCATTGGCCAGCTTCACTTGGTCAATTGCCCTCTTCATCTTACAGATGAGAGGATCCCCCTCCTAACTGGTGGGGCTCTTAGCCAAGAGTGTGCCAGTTCCTCTCCTTGTCCGGGGAGCAGGAGATCCACTGCCTTTCTCGACTGGGAACTGAAGAAGCCTGAAAGAGGCTTGTTGGGATTGAAGGCCTTTCGGTCCAGCCATTTCAGTCCCTTTCCCTCCTTCTTCGTGTTCTGGACCATGGAGGCCTTCTCTTCCTTTGTAACCCCTTTTGTCAAAGAGAGAGAGAGAGAGAGAGAGAGAGAGAGAGAGAGAGAGAGAGAGAGAGAGAGAGGCACCAAGTCTTCTGGCACATATCTGAGATGACGCTTGAATGCCTTTAGGGTCACTTCAGCAATTCACTTATTGGGGATTCCTCTGCAAAGTTCCCTCATGAAGAGGAGATTGTTGTGGGAAGTGTGGAAAGGAACCTTGGAATGGCATAAAGGAGGACAACGAAGAGGGACACCTGTTCCATGGCTCAGAGTTTGTGAGAGGTCAGCCAAAACTAAGACCTGAAGAGGAAAATCTTGAGAGTGTAGATTCCTTTCGACATCCATCTCGGTTGATGAAATGCTCCTGGTTCCCTCATCTTGAAAGTCGTCCCAATATCGGCTTCCAGGAAGATGTAGGAGAGAACCAAGAGTTCCTTGTAGTCGTCTCTTGGATGGCTTTCTTGTTTGATGGCACTCTTCAGCTCGCTCAAAGCTGTCTCCCTTACATCAGACAGCTCGCCTGTCAGGAGAGGAAGGATGATTTCTTCATCCATGGAGGACATCCAGGATTTCTGGTCGAGGAAGTCCCTCTGGTCCCAGAACTGGACGAAAAGAGGGACGTTAGGCCTGCCAGATGGTCCAGGAAGATGTAGGAGAGAACCAAGATCTCCTTGTAGTCGTCTCTTGGATGGCTTTCTTGTTTGATGGCACTCTTGAACTCACTCAAAGCTGTGTCTCTTGCATCAGCCAGCCTGCTTGTCAGAGACGTTAGGCCTGCAAGATGGTCCAGGAAGATGTAAGAGATAACCAAGAGTTCCTTGTACTCGTCTCTTTGATGGCTTTCTTGTTTGATGGCACTCTTCAACTCGCTCAAAGCTGTCTCCCTTATATCAGACAGTTCGCCTGTCAGGAGAGGAAGGATGATTTCTTCATCCATGGAGGACATCCAAGATTTTTGGTCGAGGAAGTCCCTCTGGTCCCAGAACTGGACGAAGAGAGGGACGTTAAGCCTGCCAGAGTTCCTTGTAGTCGTCTCTTGGATGGCTTTCTTGTTTGATGGCACTCTTCAGCTCGCTCAAAGCTGTCTCCCTTATATCAGACAGCTCGCCTGTCAGGAGAGGAAGGATGATTTCTTCATCCATGGAGGACATCCAAGATTTTGGGTCGAGGAAGTCCCTCTGGTCCTAGAACTGGACGGAGAGAGGGACGTGAGGCCTGCCAGATGGTCCAGGAAGATGTAGGAGAGAACCAAGATCTCCTTGTAGTCTTCTCTTGGATGGCTTTCTTGTTTGATGACACTCTTGAGCTCGCTCAAAGCTATCTCACTTATATCTGACAGTTCGCCTGTCAGGGACGTTAGGCCTGCCAGATGGTCCAGGAAGATGTAGGAGAGAACCAAGAGCTCCTTGTAGTCGTCTCTTGGATTGCTTTCTTGTTTGATAGCACTCTTCAGCTCGCTCAAAGCTGTGTCCCTTATATCAGACAGCTCGCCTGTCAGGAGAGGAAGGATAATCTCTTCATCCATGGAGGACATCCAAGATTTCTGGTCCAGGAATTCCCTCTGGTCCCAGAACTGGACGAAGAGAGGGACGTTAAGCCTGCCAGAGTTCCTTGTAGTCGTCTCTTATATGGCTTTCTTGTTTGATGTCACTCTTCAGCTCGCTCAAAGCTGTCTCCCTTATATCAGACAGCTCGCCTGTCTTGAGAGCAAGGATGATTTCTTCATCCATGGAGGACATCCAAGATTTCTGGTGGAGGAAGTCCCTCTGGTCCTAGAACTGGACGAAGAGAGGGACGTTAGGCCTGCCAGATGGTCCAGGAAGATGTAGGAGAGAACCAAGAGCTCCTTGTAGTCGTTTCTTGGATGGCTTTCTTGTTTGATGGCACTCTTCAGCTCGCTCAAAGCTGTCTCCCTTATATCAGACAGCTCGCCTGTCAGGAGAGGAAGGATGATTTCTTCAACCATGGAGGTCATCCAAGATTTCTGGTCGAGGAATTCCCTCTGGTCGTAGAACTGGACGAAGAGAGGGACGTTAAGCCTGCCAGAGTTCCTTGTAGTCGTCTCTTGGATGGCTTTCTTGTTTAATGGCACTCTTCAGCTCGCTCAAAGCTGTCTCCCTTATATCAGACAGCTCGCCTGTCAGGAGAGGAAGGATAATCTCTTCATCCATGTAGGACATCCAAGATTTCTGGTAGAGGAATTCCCTCTGGTCGCAGAACTGGACGAAGAGAGGGACGTTAAGCCTGCCAGAGTTCCTTGTAGTCGTCTCTTGGATGGCTTTCTTGTTTGATGGCACTCTTCAGCTCGCTCAAAGCTGTCTCCCTTATATCAGACAGCTCGCCTGTCTTGAGAGCAAGGATGATTTCTTCATCCATGGAGGACATCCAAGATTTCTGGTGGAGGAAGTCCCTCTGGTCCTAGAACTGGACGAAGAGAGGGACGTTAGGCCTGCCAGATGGTCTAGGAAGATGTAGGAGAGAACCAAGATCTCATTGTAGTCTTCTCTTGGATGGCTTTCTTGTTTGATGGCACTCTTCAGCTCGCTCAAAGCTGTCTCCCTTATATCTGACAGCTCACCTGTCAGGGACTTTAGGCCTACCAGATGGTCCAGGAAGATGTAGGAGAGAACCAAGAGCTCCTTGTAGTCGTCTCTTGGATGGCTTTCTTGTTTGATGGCACTCTTGAGCTCACTCAAAGCTGTCTTCCTTGCATCAGCTAGCTTGCCTGTCAGGCATGGTTGGCATGATTAAAATCAAATGATTTTAATCAAGTGATTTTAATCGATTATAATCAGACAAAAAAAATCATTGATTAAATTTTTTTTTTAAATTCAAATATACAGAAATTATGTATATATGGCAAGGTTGCCGATTTTTTGGATTTGAAAAAATACATAAAAAAATGACTATTTTCTTTATGTTTTCTATTTTTTTATTTGATTTTTTTATTAATATGATTTAGATATTTTTATCTTTTTTTGTAATTTTTTATACATGTATTATACCTTAAAAGCAATACGAGCCATTGGATACATAATGTTTATTTCATGCAATATCTCTACTTACAGAAATTACAGTTCAGGCTGAAAGTTGCGTCAAAAATCAAAATGAATGAATTAGTGCCAATGCCATTCATAAGTTTTTCTAAACCTTCAATCCATATATCTTTTAGTTTGTTTACTTCTAAATCAAAATAAAATCATGATTTTTTACAGAAAAAAATCAATTATTAAATAAATTGCCAACCATGATACATGACTTAGTAAAAGAATGATTAAGAGTGTGATACTTCTATTCTGATTAAAATATGTAAGTTATCAGTTACTAACACTGTTATCTCCCAAATAATCCTTGATTAAAACAAAATTATTAATTCATAAAACTTTCGGCCACTGTCATAAACAAGTTAAATGAGAAACTTTCAACTACTGAAATTAGAACTCATAAATCTAAATTAAGTCCTAGAAATTAAAGAAAATATTGCTAAGAATTATTATAGGTAAATATGTAGATTATCGGCGCGAACGATGGGACGTACTATTTCGTCCGTGTTCCAAAATGTTTTACGTTTTTGGAGTACATTTAAGTTGACTGTTCGTGTGGGGTAAACACAATGGGAAGACTACACTACGATGATCCTGAGTTTCATTAAATTGGGGGGGGGGGGGGTCTGGGGGCTGTGCCCTCCAGTATATTATCCTAATTGCTTATAGAATAATAATTCGAAAAGGACTCAAACGCGCATCAATATTCCGACACGAGGGAATCATAATATTTTCACACAAATTTTATTTTCGGCCGGGCCGCTAATCTTCATATTTACCGGGGGAACTACACTACGATGATCCTGAGTTTCATTAAATTGAGGGGGGTCTGGGGGGCACAGCCCCCCAGTATATAACCCTAATTGTTTATAGAATAATAATTTGAAAGGACTCAAACGCGCATCAATATTCCGACACGAGTGAACGATAATATGGTAATTGTGTAGACTATGGGCCGATCGTAGGCCTAGTTTTTTTTGGGCTATTTTGGGCTACTTTTCGTTGTTAGTTTTTTAGAGATGAAATCGAATAATTTTATGGCGATTTTCGTTTTTATACTGGGGGGCTGTGCCCCCCAGACCCCCCCCAAAGGATTGAAACTCAGGGTCATCGCAGTGTTATCCCCGCGGCGAGCCGTACCCAACAACGAGCCGACGCTCAAAATAATGGTTAATACTTACGCCAGACGGGTGGGTAGAGTTTACCGGCAGCAAGCCAGAATTCGGTAAGATGTTCGTATCCTTCAGATGACAAATTTGAATAGGCTGCCCATCCGTCAGATACGACTGTCGTGCCCGGCAAAATCCACTTTTTTATCGCTGCGAGGAGGGTTTCTCGATTTCGATTTGCCACCGAAACAATGAAAATTCTCTTTGTTTCACATTCGAACCCTCCCCAAACCCACTGCCCTTCCACTACACGGCCCATGGGCTTCGAGAAACGCAACATATTTCTCGTTGTCTGTTAAAATAGCACCGAAACGTTGAATAGGTAACAAACAAACTTAACACGAAAATGAAAATTTGACAAATGAGCGGGAAACGGCGTGGGTGGTCGTTTAAATATGAGAGATGCGGACGGAAAAGTAGAGCATTGTTCCCGGAAATTTCGTGACTTTTTTTTTTACTGGAATTGACCATTTGTGTTTCTTGAACTACACATATATAGTAATAAAAACACTAATACTGCACGCATCAATTTGGAACAATAAGCAAAATGAAGGTCTTAAAATAACCTTTTAAACAAATCAAAGCAGAGAAATCAATACGGAACAGAAAATATGAAAAAATCGTGTTTTCGTCAGAATTAAGACGTGACACTTGATTAACAACACCGAAATATGGTTTAATTGAACATTAAACAATGGGAAATTAAATAAAAACACTAAAGAATGTCAGGCATAGGGTAGGTAGGATATATAGAAAAGAAACAAGGGGGAAAAAAACATTAAAATATAAGATAAACCAATTTTTGATTATTATAAAAAACACAAAAAGCCTTGAAACAAATAGAGCTTTCTGATTGGTCATTTATGAAAATGAATCCAGATCTGTGATTGGCCAGTGCGATAGCAGAAAAACAATGAAAATAGCCCAAAAAGGAACTAGAGTCGCATCGGCCCATAGTCTACACAATTACCGATAATATTTACACACAAATTTTTTTTCCGCCCGGGCCGCTAATCTACATATTTACCTTATTATAAATATATTAATAATTAATAATGATTTTATTAAAAAATATCTTGATTTTAATAAAAAAAACCCTGATTTTAATAGAAAACATCTGATTTTTTTCCAACCTTGCTGTCAGGAGAAGAAAGATGCTTTCTTCAACCATGGAGGATGTCCAAGATTTCTGGTCGAGGAAGTCCCTCTCATTCGAAGAGAGGGATGTTAGGCCCGCTAGATGGTCCATAGCATTTTTTGAAAATGTTCCCAAGGATCACTTCCAGTATGTGGTGCCTGCGCGCAAACCAGAGGAGATTCCTTCCCAGACCCTCTTGGAGCCTCGCTGATGCACTGTCCAGTCCAGTCATGCCTGCCATTCTTCTTGACTCGCATATGTGTCTTCTTGTAGAAGTGTGAGAGTGTCAAAAGGATTTTGGGTAAGTTCTCACAGGATCCTATTCCCATCATCCATGGAGGATGTCCAAGATTTCTGGTCGAGGAAGTCCCTCTCGTCCGAAGAGAGGGATGTTCGGCCGGCTAGATGGTCCATACCATTTTTTGAAAATGTTCCCAAGGATCACTTCCAGTATGTGGTGCCTGCGCGCAAACCAGATGAGATTCCTTCCCAGACCCTCTTGGAGCCTCGCTGATGCACTGTCCAGTCCAGTCATGCCTGCCATTCTTCTTGACTCGCATATGTGTCTTCTTGTAGAAGTGTGAGAGTGTCAAAAGGATTTTGGGTAAGTTCTCACAGGATCCTATTCCCATCATCCATGGAGGATGTCTAATATTTCTGGTCGAGGAAGTCCCTCTCATCCGAAGAGAGTGATGTTAGGCCGGCTAGATGGTCCTTAGCATTTTTTGAAAATGTTCCCAAGGATCACTTCCAGTATGTGGTGCCTGCATGCAAACCAGAGGAGATTCCTTCCCAGACCCTCTTGGAGCCTCGCTGATGCACTGTCCAGTCCAGTCATGCCTGCCATTCTTCTTGACTCGCATATGTGTCTTCTTGTAGAAGTGTGAGAGTGTAAAAAGGATTTTGGGTAAGTTCTCACAGGATCCTATTCCCATCATCCATGGAGGATGTCCAAGATTTCTGGTCGAGGATGTCCCTCTCGTCCGAAGAGAGGGATGTTCGGCCGGCTAGATGGTCCATACCATTTTTTGAAAATGTTCCCAAGGATCACTTCCAGTATGTGGTGCCTGCGCGCAAACCAGATGAGATTCCTTCCCAGACCCTCTTGGAGCCTCGCTGATGCACTGTCCAGTCCAGTCATGCCTGCCATTCTTCTTGACTCGCATATGTGTCTTCTTGTAGAAGTGTGAGAGTGTCAAAAGGATTTGGGGTAAGTTCTCACAGGATCCTATTCCCATCATCCATGGAGGATGTCTAATATTTCTGGTCGAGGAAGTCCCTCTCATCCGAAGAGAGGGATGTTAGGCCGGCTAGATGGTCCTTAGCATTTTTTGAAAATGTTCCCAAGGATCACTTCCAGTATGTGGTGCCTGCGTGCAAACCAGAGGAGATTCCTTCCCAGACCCTCTTGGAGCCTCGCTGATGCACTGTCCAGTCCAGTCATGCCTGCCATTCTTCTTGACTCGCATATGTGTCTTCTTGTAGAAGTGTGAGAGTGTAAAAAGGATTTTAGGGTAAGTTCTCACAGGATCCTATTCCCATCATCCATGGAGGATGTCCAAGATTTCTGGTCGAGGAAGTCCCTCTCGTCCGAAGAGAGGCAAAAAAGAAAAATCAGGGAACAAGTGGATCAGAGTTTTTTCATGTGGTGAGAGGTCTACCCTGGGAGAGAGAAGTTATACGTATCAGGAGGAGAGCACCAGGAACAACGGTGGAAGAGATGGCCTCAGGAAGGGACATGACAAGAAGGAACGAGGCACTTTTAGCGGTGCCAGTGGAGGAACAAACCAAGACAAACGTGGATCTAGCAATAGTGCACAGGGTCGAGGAGAACGCCTAATTTATACATCAACTAGTGATGATGATAGCCGTAATAAGTTTAGTATTTTGCTTAGTAATGTGGATATATTTAGCCCAGACAAAGTGCTTGAATTACAAACAAGAATAAGTACCATGAGGGAGGCTCCCTCTGCTTTGGTTCGACAAGAGGTTAAGCCTAAGAATTTTCGGTTTGAAAGGGAACTTGTGGAGTATAATATCGATGGGTATGAGACTATTGAGAAAAATTTAGGGAAAAATGATGATGGACGTGGTCTCTTGATATATGTAAGAAAAAGTTTGCCATATAGTATTCTTAATTTTGACCAGCACCATTGTGAATATTTAGGTATAAGAATCGGGACACAGCCTAATAATGTTGTACTTGTATCAGTATACAGAAGCCCTAACAGCACGGAAGAAAATAATCACAAGTTGCTAAGTTTAATCAGTGAATTTAATGATTTAGATGATAAATTTAAGGTATTGTGTGGGGATTTTAATCTACCAAACATTGACTGGAGATTTTGGACCAGCACAGAGCAGTTCAGCCAAGTTTTTATAGAGAAAATACGGGATGGGTACCTATTTCAAAAGGTGGATGAAGTAACAAGATTCAGAGAGGGGTCTGCTGGGAATATACTTGACTTGGTATTCTGCAATGATGATCAGTTGATTGAGGAAGTGTCAATTGATAGCCCTATTGGGAAGAGTGACCATGGGTGTATATTATTCTCTTGTGACTTGGAGATTCAACATAAGTATTCTGAGAAAATGGTATACATGATGGAGAGAGCAAATTGGGGGAAACTAAGGGACTTAATGAACATTGATTGGAAGGACTATCTAAATGATCAAAATGTGGATGAAATTTGGAACAAATTTAAGACAAAGCTATTTGGAGATGTAGATAACTGTATTCCCAAGAGAAAGTTTAGGGTGGAGCAAAACAATAAAGTACATAAAAAGTACACTCAGAATAAGAAGTTGTGGTCCAAAATTAAGAAAAAACGTAGGTTATGGTCAAGACTAAAGCAGATCAAGACAACTAGTGCAGAAAATTATGTTGGTGAATTAAGCAATGTGTACGATAATTACAGAAGGATAAATAATCAAGTAAGAAGAGCCACAAGGAATTAAGCAATCAAACAAGATAAAGTAATAGCTAAAAATGTTAAGGAGAACCCTAAAATATTTTGGAAAGCTGTGCAGTCTAAAACAAGGAGTACTTGTACGATACCAGAGCTGTATATAAATGAACAAAGGGATGAAAAAACCAAGGGAGATATGGAGAAGGCCGAAGTATTGTCAGAGTTTTACTGCAAGGTTTTCACGGAAGAGCCACAGGGAGAGGTCCCAGAGATAGAGGTCAAGGAGGTCCCAGTACTGGAGGAAATAACATGGACAGAAGAGATCATAAAGCAATAGCTTGATAGCCTCAAGCGTAAAAAGTCATCAGGGCCAGACGGTATACACGCTAGGATCATTAAGGAATTAGCAGAACAATTAGTGGCTCCACTAAAGATCATATTCGAACTCTCCTTCAAAAATCGAAAGTTGCCGGAAGAGTGGAAGAGGGCTAATGTCACAGCAATTTTCAACAAAGGTGATCGAAGCGACCCCAGCAACTACAGACCGGTGAGCCTTACTTGCATCATTGGAAAAATCATGGAATCAGTCATCAAAGACCGTATCATCACACACATGAAAGAAAATAACTTGTGCAGCTCAAAGCAGTATGGTTTTGTTTCTGGTAGGTCAACAACATTGCAAATGCTACAAGTAGCCAACAAATGGACTGAAGCACTGGATGAAGGATGGGCTACAGATGTTGCATATTGCGACTTTATGAAAGCCTTTGATAAGGTTCCCCACCAAAGATTGCTGAAAAAGTTGAAAGCCTTTAATCTGGGGCCCAGTTACATGGGTTGGATTGAGTCTTTTTTGTGTGGACGGCAGCAGAGAGTCATGGTTAATGGTGAAAGGTCCAGCTGGAAGAGCGTCATAAGCGGGGTACCGCAAGGCTCCGTACTCGGACCTCTGCTGTTCGTCATGTACATCAACGACCTACCAGAATCGATGTCCAATGAGAGCCAACTATTTTTGTACGCTGATGATACAAAAATATTCAGGTCTATTAAAGATGTTGATGAGTGTAGAAAACTACAGGATGACATGGTTGACCTTAAGGAGTGGTCAAATAAGTGGCTCTTGAAATTCCATCCTGATAAATGTAAAGCTATGAGGATTGGTAAATCAGAAATACCACATGGTGATTATGTCATGGAGCAGAGCTTAACACTCACCAATGAAGAGAAAGATCTAGGGGCAATAGTTGACAAGGATCTGAACTTTGAAAAGCACATATCAGGGAAAATAAATTCGGCTAATAGAATAGTGGATCTCATACGTCGTACCATATCGTGTCTTGATGAAGAGGTCTTTCGATCATTGTTTGTGGCCTTGGTCCGACCAATCCTGGAATATGCAAGCCCAGTGTGGAGCCCTTATAAGGTAAAAGACATAACTGCACTGGAAAATGTTCAAAGAAGAGCTACGAAGCTAGTACCATCCCTAAAAGACTTGTCATATGAGGAGGGTTTAAGGAAATTAAAGTTACCAACACTGGCATACAGAAGAGCTAGGGGTGAAATGATTGAAACTTACAAAATATTGCAAGGGGTATATGATGAGGTGGCATGTCAGGGGCTTTTTGAGCTGCAAGAGGATGGTTGCACCAGAGGACATAGCAAGAAGCTTTACACCAAGAGGTCAAGACTTAATATTAGGAAGAACTTTTTCTGCAACAGAGTAGTAGAAAAATGGAATGACCTACCAGAATACGTAATATCTGCTGAAAATGTTTTGAAATTTGAAATTGCACTTTATAGGGTATGGGGTGGCCAGCCGATAAAGTATGACTATAGGGCTAAATTAGAAAAAATAGAAACATCCACCCAAGACACACAACTAACGAGGTCATTGATGAGGAGCCGGGTCACATAGACTGAATAGCCTCCAACCCGGGCAACGTCTGTGAGTATCTGTGAGTATGTTAGGCCGGCTAGATGGTCCATAGCATTTTTTGAAAATGTTCCCAAGGATCACTTCCAGTATGTGGTGCCTGCGCGCAAACCAGAGGAGATTCCTTCCCAGACCCTCTTGGAGCCTCGCTGATGCACTGTCCAGTCCAGTCATGCCTGCCATTCTTCTTGACTCGCATATGTGTCTTCTTGTAGAAGTGTGAGAGTGTCAAAAGGATTTTGGGTAAGTTCTCACAGGATCCTATTCCCATCATCCATGGAGGATGTCCATCCAAGATTTCTGGTCGAGGAAGTCCCTCTCATCCGAAGAGAGGGATGTTAGGCCCGCTAGATGGTCCATACCATTTTTTGAAAATGTTCCCAAGGATCACTTCCAGTATGTGGTGCCTGCGCGCAAACCAGAGGAGATTCCTTCCCAGACCCTCTTGGAGCCTCGCTGATGCACTGTCCAGTCCAGTCATGCCTGCCATTCTTCTTGACTCGCATATGTGTCTTCTTGTAGAAGTGTGAGAGTGTCAAAAGGATTTCAGGTAAGTTCTCACAGGATCCTATTCCCATCTTCCAGGAAGCTTTGCCCAACATATTGGACCTGTGACTGAAGGCCACTGACTGGACTTCACCTCTAGAGACAGAGAACATTTCAATGGCCATTTAATCCTAAGCAAACTGCGTTCCACACTTGCTACATGCACTGATACTGCCCTGGGTCCAGACAATATGCCATGCTTTGACCTTTTTGTTAGCCTTGTTCAACAGGATCTGGATGTAGGGCATCTTCACAAATTCTTGTCAAATGTCTACTGTATTTGCATTTTGCCAAAAGGGAGAGATTATTCTACCCTGGCCAGTTTTTGCCCAATTTCTTCATTTCATGCATGTGCAAGTTGATGAATAAATTGGTTAATGTTAGGTTACCTTATTTCCTGGACATTGGGAGGTCCACTGCACAGTGTGGCTTTCACAAATTCCACTCTATGTTGGATGCTCTGCTCTGGCTGGATAATGATATCTGTGAGGCCTTCTTTCATCAACAGCACTTTGTCACTGTACAGTGGCCACAAGAAAAATGTACACAATGTTTGTGCAATAAAAAAAGTACCCATGCGTGAATATGGGTACATTATAATTGCGTCTCTACATTATGAAAGTTGGGAGGAGTGTGTTGTTGTTGTACAGTGCTGCCGTAGTTCTCCTGTTCCAAGTTCCGAAATCCCAAAAGAAGTCAGTGCTCACGCAGAGCTTGTATTGAGAGTTTAAGAACATAAGAAAAGAAGGAGACTGCAAAAGACCATTCATGGCCTACACTTGGCAGCACTGTCTGTAGCGCCCCCTTCTTACTTTTCACTAACTTTGGACCCTTGTATCTCTGCTTCTACTAGTGATAATGGGGCGCTGTAAGCTTTCAATGGAAGACAAGAGCTGTGCCCCTTGCCCTCCTAGACCAAGGAATGTCTGGGATGCGTTTTGCTGCGGATATTAAGGTCATGTGTCAGGTAATTTATAAGCTCAAGAATGCTCAAGCCTCACTGCCACCGAGTACCGTTCCACCAAGGAAACCTCGCTCTGGTGCCTTGAGAAAGACTTCTAAGTGGACAACAGGGTGGATGCTGAGGTTATCTTCTGCTGGGTTCCTGGACATGTAGGAATTGTGGGGAATGAGCCCACTGATGAGGGCGCCAAAGAGTCTGTGAGGACTCTGTGACCGCACTAGCGTTTCGCTCTTCCTTACACCGACTACATGGCAGGAATACAGGCAGCTCTTCGGACTGCTTGGCAAATAAGATGGGACACGGTCGAAGGGAACTTAAAGTTGCATGCCATTGCGCCGTGACTGTTCCCATTGACCTACCCCCTAATGCCACGAAGGCTTCAGGTTGCTTTCTGTTGTCTCCTAATTGAGCACACTTGCTGGATGCACCCCCGTAAGGGGCGCGGCGATTGGCCATCCTGGCTGCCATGCTGATGGGACTCAGCACCCTGTCCAACCCCAGCTTAGCCTCTTCTCCTTCCTTCAAAACACTTGTTTCCTCACTTTTGATACAACCTCTCCCACAACTTTCTCTGGTCGGCCTCTAATTTCACAGGGTAGATGCTGACCTTCCTCTCAGCCAACCATCCCGCTGAGGGGGTGGGGGGACAATGTTCCCTAACCCCTGAGCTCCGGTCTGGGGTGGCTGGTTTTTAACAACCTGCTTCATCCTCACATCCCTTTTCCTCACTTTACCGTCTATCCTTGATTTTACGCTGTGTTCAAGGTGGAGCCGCCATGCCGATGGACTGCCAGGCCACCAGGCGGGAGGGGTGGTCCGAAATGGCGGCACCTGGCTCTGCCAGGCCTGTAAGCACCTCTTGCAGTGCGGGCAACTGCAAGAGGTGATGAGCTATTGTGTCCCGTAGCACAAAAAGGGTCACCATGCCCAATGATGAAAATAAAAAAAAAAACAACCCCCAACTTCCCCTGAAACAGCGACGGAGCCGCCCTCGGGCAGCTCCAGCAAAAAAATGGAGGTCTCCCCCTCTGTGCTTGCGCAGGGGACCCTCCATATCTCTTCAACCGGAGAGGATGCTTACTCCTCTCCTACGCCTACGGGTGAAGGGGACTTCCCCTCACCCCCTTCTCTGGAGGTGCTTTCGGGCACCTCCCTTTTACCAGCGGCAGTCCCCTTTGTTCTTTCTAAGGGGACTGCCAAGAAAGCCAGCAGGCAGCCCTTAGCCAGCCTCTCCACATCGAAGTGGCTCGGTAGGGTAAACCCCCTTAGGGGGAAGAGGGAAGCCAGGCCCCTTCGGTCGCTTCCCTCAAAAGACCTGCTGGCAAGAATGTTGAACCTTGCCGGGGTCAAGGCCCATGCCTCCCCACACAAGACTAGTGACGATACTGCCAATGGGACCTGCGGTGTCTTGGGGGAGGGGGGATGGCCAACTGGAGGCCTCCCCTGAGATAGCCATGGTCCTTGAGGAAACCCAGCCTCAGACGGTAGGGCCTTCCATAGGGGAAAATCTGGGCTCGGCGCCAAGCAACGAACCCGAGTCCGCCGCTATGCAAGGTCCTCCTCAAACGGCTGTGGTTTCTGAAGCAGTACAAGGAGGGGAGGGATCTCCTCTGACCGGTGCCCCCATGACTACCAGGACCTCCATTTCGGAGAAGGACCTGGCTGAGGCCGGTCCATCTGGCCTGGGGGCTTCTACCGGTGGGGGTGAGAAGCGGGTTCATTCCCCGCCCTCCTCTCCAAAAAAGAAAAAGACCAAGACCAAAAAGACGAAGAAGACTCGGGGCCCCTCTCCATCCATGGGGGCTGCGGGGATAGATGGGTCTGCTGCCACTCTGGCAAGCGACCAAGCCAAGATCGGCACATCCGGCCCCTCTGCCTCCCCGGTTACGGAGCTCTTGACTAAGATAAAAAATGCACAGGGCGGAGCCTCGGTGACATCCGGGCCCCTAATTCAGAGGTTATCTGGCGTTTTCGAGCCCGCTGGCTTTAAAAGCTTCCTCGTTATTCGCTCCACTGATGGCAACATGATCCATCAGAGGAGAGGATTAGCTAGTGCAATTGGTAGAGAGCCGAAGGTGACCCGTTTCTCGGACGGGAGCCTTTGGTGAATGCGGCGAATCCCGCCGAGGCGGCCAAGATAAGTGCTCTTCGGACACTTGATGGCACCCCGGTGAGTGTGATGCTGCACTCTACCATGAACTTTGTGAAAGTAGTAGTTTATGTGAGGGAACTCATTGACTACTCCATTGAGGACATCACCCTAGAGCTGGCCGACCATGGGGCGGTCAAGGTCGAACGTGTGATGAGAAAACAGGGAGGGGCCTCGAGACCCACCCCTACACTCTTCGTCACGTTCGACTGTGACAAGCTCCCTGAGTCGGTGCGTGCCGGTTGGTACCGCTACCGCGTGAAGGCATTCGTGCCACTGCCGCGGCGGTGCTATTACTGTCACCGCTTCGGCCATACGAATCGCTCATGTAGACGTGCAAAGTCAGGGTCACCCGAAGTCTGTGTAAATTGCTCCAAGGTCGCACACGATAAGTCCAAATTGTGTGTGGCCAAGTGTGTCAATTGCGGAGAGCCGCACCCTGCTTCTTCTAAGCTATGTGGTGCATATCTCCTTGAGAAAGAAATTCTGGCCGTTCAGGCCCAGGATCGACTCTCACGAGGCTAAGGACTTGGTCCTGGCACGCCCGGCTCTGCCTGGGACATGATATGCCTCAATAGTTAGAAAGGCACCCTCTGCTCCTGGCCCATCCAGGCCAACGAGCACGGTTGTTTCCACGCCCATTCGGAGCCCTTCTGCGGGCTCTACTCCACCCGGGTGCTTCCCTGGTAAAGCTGGCGGCAAAAAGGGTTCACACCCAGCCCCGGCTAAAACCAGGGCTCCCCCAGCAAGACCGTTTCCCGTAAGGCGAAATGGCTACGCGCCTCCACAGAGTCGTTAGACTCACAGGAGGCAACACCCTTTAAGATGGTCGCTAGGCCATCTTCCAGGGTTCCTAACGCTGTCCCCCGAAAGGAGGACAGCAACAAAGGAGCTTCGGCTCCTTCGCCCACGCCCCAAGGTGGAGCGAGTGGATCGGAGACGGTGGTTCCTCGAAAAGAGGGCCCCACCGCCTCCGAAGCCGCAACGCCCGTCTCAGGTTTCGAGGCGGAGGGAGGAAAAGACTCGGATGGCGAGCCCAACCTCCCCCAATAAGTCCTCGAAGGTGACAGCGCCTTCAGCCCTTTGTCCGGCCAACAGCGCCCAGGGTTCTGCCCCCGGGAAGCGTACGGCCATTCCCGTGAGGGCCTTCAGTTCGAGGAGGGCCCCCACGTCTCCCCCGAGCTAGGCCTGGAGGGCATATTCCTTCAATGGAATTGCCGTGGACTCCGGGCCAACTAGGAGGAGCTGCGAAGGCTCGTCTCGTCCCGTTCCCCGTTAGCTATCATTTTGCAGGAGACCATGCTAGGCGCATGCCCCATGCCCACCCTCCCGGGGTATAAGGGTCTTGCGACCCCACCACCGCGGGATGGCCGGGCTGGGGGATACGCGGTTTACACCCAGCATGATGTCTCCGTTCTTCCTTTCTCTTTAGATACCTCCTTTCAGGCAGTGGCTGTGCAGCTGCACCTGGATAGGAGGTATACTATCATTTCTGCGTACATTCCACCGTCAGCTGACTTCGACGCGGGGGACTTCCGCCGCGTCGTGGCACGGTTGCCGAGGCCCTATCTCTTGCTTGGACATCTGAACGGCAGGCATCCTCTCTAGGGAGATTACTCCATAAATCCCAGGGGACAAGTCCTTGCTGATCTGATCGAATAGCTTGAGATGGGTGTCCTAAACGTGGATGAGTTTACGCATCACTGTCCGAGAACCGCTTCATTTTCTTGCCTTGACCTATCTTTGTGCTCTTCGGATGCACAGCCTGATTTTGATTGGGGGGTGGTCGATGACCTCCATGGTAGTGATCACTTTCCCATTCAAATATCATTTTCAGGGCAACTGCCGCCTGAGAGACCACCTCGGTGGTGCTTGGCGCGGTGGCCTGCATTTCAGGAAATGACTGAATTCTCTATCTCAGTCGAGGAGTTTAGGTCGGTAGATGAGGTCGTTGAGTTCTTCTCCGGCAACCTCATCGCCGTGGTCCTGACTATCATTCCTAGGATGTCTGACCACCATGGAAGTGGTCGGCCGAGTGTGAGATATCACTCTACTCCGACCGGTTTCCGCCCAATCTCTCTAACCTCTTGCGTGTGCAAGTTGATGGAGAAATTGGTAAATGTTAGATTAGCCTTTTTCCTGGACAGCGGAGGCCATCTGTCTTCCGCACAGTGCGGCTTCCGCAAGTTCCACTCCATGTCGGATGCTCTGCTCCGACTGGAAAATGCGGTCTGCGAGGCTTTCCTTCCTAGACAGCACTACGCCACGGTCTTTTTCGATCTAGAGAAGGCCTATGATACCGCATGGCGATACGGTATCATGGAGACTCTCCACACGATAGGGGCGAGGGGACGCCTCCCAATGTTTATATCTGAATTTTTGCGAGATCGTCGATTCCGCGTACGGGTGGGGGGAGCCCTCTCCAGCCCAAAGGAGCAGGAAGAGGGTGTCCCGCAGGGAAGTGTCCTCAGTGTCACACTCTTTGCCCTGAGCATCAACGGCATCACCTCGGTGCTGCCGGAAGATGTTCTCGCTACGCTCTACGTGGACGACCTTTCGATCTCTTTTGGCGCGGTCCAGATGTCGACTCCAACAGGCATTGAACCGCGTCTCTCGCTATGCCGAAGCGCACAGGTTTCGGTTTTCTTTGGCCAAGACTAAGGTGGTGCACTTCTGCCGCCATCCACGGCTTCAGCCCGACCCAGATTTGTTTCTTAATGGGGTGCGCCTGGATGTGGTTGAGTCGCACCGTTTCCATGGTCTTGTATTCGACCGACGCCTCACCTGGGAGGCTCATATTCGCAGCCTTAGGGTCTCTTGTACCCGCGCCATGGACATTCTCCGTTCCGTGACGTTCAGCGCTCGGGGCGCTGATATGGCTACTGCCCTACTTTTTTATCGATCCTTTGTTCGTTCGAAGCTCGACTACGGATGCGAGTTTTATGCATCCGCAGCCGAGCGTTTATTGCGGAAGGTGGATTCGATCCACCACACCGGCCTTCGCCTTGCAACCGGTGCCTTCCGCACTCCCCCCATTGAGAGCCTGTTGGTCGATGCTGGGGTGATGCCACTCTCTCTGCGCCGCGTGCAGTGCATCACTCGCCTGTGCACGCGAGCCCGGCGTGTCCCTCAGTCGCCAACAGCTCTCACTGCATCCGCAGCTGATCTCGATGTTGCCTATGTCGCCGAGAGACGCCAGTCATACCCTAAGCCCTTTGGGTTTAGGGCCAGGAAACTCCTTCGAGAGGTAGATATAGCTCTCGTGCCGGTGGCGCACCTGGTTCTGCCCAGGACGCCACCCTGGAGGGTACCACATTTGGCTATTTGTCGCCACGCCTCTGCTCCCAAAGCTTGTACTGCACCGGGACTATTGCGTTCGACCTTTTTGGAGCACACATCGTGTCACGCTGGAACCGTGTCAGTGTATACGGATGGCTCCAAGTCCCAAGAGGTAGTCGGCTTCCACGCCGTATCCCCTCTGTTTGAAGTTAGCGGAGCTCTACCAAACGCTGCGTCTGTCTTCACGGCAATACACCACTCGGTACGGGAGATTACGCTACGTGCCCGGTTCGGAGACTGGATTGTGATCTATAGCGACTCACAAAGCGCCCTGAGTGCTTTCGGGGCATTGGAATCTCCGCATCCCCTGGTTCGCGATATCCGTGACGCCACGGTTTTGGCGAGCCGGGCAGATGTCGAGATTATCTTCTGCTGGATTCCTGGACATGTAGGAATTGCGGGGAATGAGCGGGGCGATGAGGGCGCCAAAGAGTCCGCGAGGACTCTGCGACCGGACCAGCGTTTCGCTCTTCCTCACACCGACTACATGGCAGGAATCGGGCAGCTCTTCGGACTGCTTGGCAAAGAAGATGGGAGACGGTTGAAGGGAACTTAATGTTGCGTGCCATTGCACCGCGACTGTTTCCATGGACCTATACCCCAATCCCGCCGCAGCTTCAGGTTGCTTTCTGTCGTCTCCGAATCGGACACACTCGTGTGACGCATCGCTATTTGATGGAGCGCTCGCCTGCACCCTATTGCAACGACTGCGTCGTACCCCAGGCTGTTCAGCACATTCTTGTCGAATGTCCCAGTCTGGGTGATCTTCGCGCAGATACCTGTCCCGGTACCGGGATGGTTGGGGTCGCTACCGCCTGTCCCTTGTACTCGGGACAGATTCGTGCACATTGACTTGTGGACTTGTTGACTTCTTGGGGGAGGCCGGCCTTCTCCCTATTATTTAAGCAAGGTTTGTTTTTTTTGTTTTGTTTTGTTTTTTGCATTTGTTTTTTTCCTTGTTTTTTTTCCCTTTGGTTTCACGCTCCTGCGCCGGGGGGACCTCTCCCCGAGGCACCAGCTTGCTTCCTTTCCCCCTTTTTGGGGTGTTTTTTTTTCTCTAATTTTGTTTTAAAGTAGCCTAGAACTAGGCCAGTTTTAATATGGCGACTAATGCCCAAGTAGGCAGTCGCCAGATGAGCTCTTAAAAAAAATCGCTGGATGCACCGTCATTTGATGGAGCGCTCGCCAGTGCCCTACTGTGAAGACTGTGTTGTTCCCCAGACTGTTCGTAACATTTTTTTGAATGTCCTAGCCTAGGCAATCTTCGCGCATGTTACCTGTACTGGGATGGGAGGGGTCACTACCGCCTGTCCCTTGTACTTGGGACGAGTGCGTGCACATTGACTGGTGGACTTGTAGACTTTTGGGGGGGGAGCCGGCCTTCTCCCTTTTATTTAACTAGTTTTTTTTTGTTTTTTTTATAGATCGCATGTTCCTGCGCTGGGAGGACCTCCCCCCGACGCAGGAGCTTGCTTCCTGCTTGTTGCCTTTTCCTTATTTTTTATTTTTAGTGTTGGGTTTGTTTTTTTTTGTGTTTTGAATCTTATTTTATAGTATCCTAGTACAAGGCAGTTTTTAATATGGCAACTAATGCCCAAGTAGGCAGTCGCTAGATGAGCTCTTAAAAAAAAGAAAAGAAAATGCAATCATGAAGGAATAGCCATCGAACATCAACGACCTGAAGGACACCCTGAAGAAGCTGTAGGTGACCATGGACGCCTCCTATTTCGCCAGCCTGGCCACATCCATGCCCAAAATGATTGAGATGGTCATAAAGTACAAGGGTAACAGACAAAGTAATGAAAGAAAGTACTGTAAAACTCAAAATAAAAGCATATAAGTTATATTTTATCATTTTTTTTTAACCAAAATTCTTAATATGTACATTTTGGGGGGGCTGCCTATTGTACCACCTGACAATACAGTATCATTGAGCTCCTCAAAAATTTTTATGGTCCAGGAATACCTCACAATATTTCTGAGTTCTTATAGAATTCTTGATTCAGTGTGCAGGTGAGGGGAATGCTCTCCTACTCAATAGGACAGGATAGGGTGGAGGTGATGGGAGCTCTCTCTCCTACTCAATAAGAAAGGATAGGGTGCAGGTGAGTGAGCTCTCTCCTACTCAATAGGGCAGGTGAGGGGAGCTCTCTCTCCTACTCAATAGGACAGGATAGGGTGCAGGTGAGTGAGCGCTCTCCTACTCAATAGGACAGGATAGGGTGCAGGTGAGTGAGCACTCTCCTACTCAATAGGACAGGATAGGGTGCAGGTGAGGGGAGCGCTCTCTCCTACTCAATAGGACAGGATAGGGTGCAGGTGAGTGAGCTCTCTCCTCAATAGGACAGGATAGGGTGCAGGTGATGGAAGCTCTCTCCTCAATAGGACAGGATAGGGTGCAGGTGATGGGAAATCTCTCCTACTCAATAGGACAGGATAGGGTGCAGGTGAAGGGGAGCGCTCTCTCCTACTCAATAGGACAGGATAGGGTGTAGGTGATGGGAGCTCTCTTCTACTCAATAGGACAGGATAGGGTGCAGGTGAGTGAGCTCTCTCCTCAATAGGACAGGATAGGGTGCAGGTGATGGGAGCTCTCTCCTACTCAATAGGACAGGATAGAGTGTTCCACAGGGAAGTATCCTCATTGTTGCTCTCTTAGCTTTGACCATTAACTACATCATTTTGGTGCTCCCAGAAAATATTCTCACCTTCCTCTATTTAATGACTTTTCAATCTCTTAGTGGAGCCCAGATGCCTACCTTTGAGTGCCAACTCTAGCATTCTATGAAGTGCATCTCTTGCTCTGCTGAAGTGCACAGGGTTTTATTTTTCTTTGGCCAAGACTAAGGTGATGCACTTCTGCCTCACCTGTTCCTAAATGAGGCTTACCTGGATGTGGTAGTCACACCGTTTCCTTGGTCTTGTTTTTCCCATGCCTCAGCTGGGAGGAGCACGTTCACAGTCTTAAGCTCTTTTTTATGCATGCATGGATATTCTCTGCTTCATGGTGTTCAGCACTCGGGGTGCTTCTAGGGCTACTCTTTAATTCTTCTACTATTCCTAAGCTACACTATGAATGTGAGTTCTACACATCTACAACTGAGCATTTATTGTGGATGGTGACTTCAATCCCATGCACTGGTCTGCGCTTGACGATTGGTGTCTTCTGTGCATCCCCTTAGAGAGCCTCTTTGTTGATGTGTGAGATGCCACTCAAACTGTAATGTATATATTAGGGTGATGACTTTTTTTATCAAAAAATATTGCCTGTAGCACAAATAAATCAACTTTTGCCTATTAATGACAAAAATTACTTTTATTCCATTGAAATATTGAAAAAGGTCACGCTCAAACCATGTAATATAGGCCATTTTAGCATTTTATATGTGTTAAAAATATTTATATTAAATATATAAGTCATCAAACAGACTTGTGCAATAATTTATGTACCATAGAATTGAATAGAATTTTCCATAAAATCATCACATCATCGCTTGGGCGATTTCTATAGAGTTCCAGAATTTTCTTCAGCCATTTTGCGTGCGGTATATAAGTGAGATGTTTAAAGCGGGTAGTTACTAGTTCAGTTTTAACGGCATTGATATTATTATTGCCTTATTATAATTGTTGTGTATTCTCCAGCGTTTATTGTAAAGAGATCCTGGTATTATTTGGTAAGCTACATTTAACTCTCTCACTAATTATATAATATAATAGCATATAATATTTTATTATTGTCTGCCTTCTCTCTTATTTTTTATAATTGTAATTTGCTTGTTTTTTAATAAAATATATAAAAGCTCAATAACATTTTCTTTAATTTGTTACCTATTTAATATTTAGGTTTATTTTCTATTTCAGTTGCTGAGTACAAAACATGTCATTCAAGAAGAGCTTTTTTAACATGGAGAAGAACAAGAAAACCTGGACAAATAACTTAGTCCAGTTTCAAGCACCATCAAGAAGAGGCAATGTGGCACTTTATGAAGCACCTTAAGTGAATGGAGTCGCATGCCCCTGAAAATCCACGTCGTTGGACGCTTCAAATTTCTTGAATCCACCGCCAAAGAACGGATGGAGAGGATCGGCCTAATTGTTGTGGAGCTAAAAGTCCTATGGAACAAAACATTGAACTCCCCGCATGTATCTGATCAAGCCATTTGTGCAAAACTAGAAAACCTTCTGAAAGACTATGAATACTGCAGAAAGAAACAAAACTTTAATTCTTTGAATGACTGTAGGACGTGACCAAGGTGAAAGGCAACTGGTTGTGCAAAGAAGATGAGAACCTCTATAAACAACAAATTTTGACCAAAGGCCAGGTTGGTTATTCCACTGGTAAACCTGCTAGTGCCAAGACCACACATCCATCCAAGCGAAAGAAGGCAATGGAAGTGACTGTGTCTCCACTTTCCAGCTCAGCACCACCTGTTTGTTCCAAAACTATCATAGACTCATCCAATAACAGCGAAGACAGTTCTTGGGAGGATGAGAATGCAGCATCAATGAGGAAAAGGAAGCATAACCCAACAGGCTTAGCAAGACTCCTTGCTACAAGCTCAAAGCTGTTGTCCCACAGAGCATCAAAGGTATGTCGCCAGCTTTCTGGTGAGGGCATTGAAATCCCAACCCCATGTCAGTCAGCAATCCACAAGGCTATCTACACGAGAGCTGCTCAGGTGAAGAAGCACTTAGTGAGCACGCTTCATCTGGAAAAGTAGAGCTTACACTTTGATGGCAAATGCATTGAGGACTTTGAATATCAGGTTGTGGTCCTCAAGAATGAAGCGAAAGAAATAAAGTTGGCTGCGCTCAAATTGAAGGGTAGGAAAGCTGTAACAATTGCAAAAGTGCTCCAGGGTGTGTTAGAGGAGTTCAACCTGTGGGGATCAATTATTATGATTGTCGCCGACACAACAAGCGTGAATAGTGGCAAAAAGACAGGCGTTGTTGTTCGACTGCAGCAAATGTTCAAAGATAAAGGTCACCCCAAACCCAAGTTCATCAGTTGCCAGCACCATGTCTTGGATCGGATTCTTTGCATTGTCATGGATGATGAGCTCCATGGGTTGACTAAATCACCAAACATAGAGTACTTCTTTGTGCAGGATTTGATGAGCAAATATGATAAATTGAAAGCAGCCTTCAGCAACGGTAAAACTGAAATTAAGGAAACAGGCGGCTGGAGAGACGAGATGGTTTCTCTATCACCTCACACGTGTCTTCCGTCACTTCACTGAGATGAATGAGGTCCCCTTTATAAAGTTTCAAAAGATCCCAAACATCAACAATGCACATTGGAACTCTCGTGCCATTCTAGCCCTTCTTGCATTCATTCTGATGCCTGAGACCCAGATCAGGCTGCGTAAAATCTGTTCATTCATTTCTTACTCATGGGCTGACCATTGGTTCAGCCCCCACTTGTTCCGCGCTGAAGATTTTTAGGAACTATCTGCACCTCTGAATGAGTACCCAACAGGTTTCAAATACTTAAAAACCCACTGGAAAACAGATGAATCTCCAATCAATATTGCCTGAAGCAACCAGTGCTGTGAGCATGCGGTCAAAGTTATGCAAGACTTGCACGGGTCCTGCTGCAACAAGGACAATCTATCACTGACATTATTGTAACTAATTTACTTCCTTGTGTGTTTGATGACCCTATATAATGTTATATATATATATATATATATATATATATATATATGTATATGTGACTCATAAGCTTGTGTTCAATCTTGTATATGTTGCCAGTGACTTCAAAAACGGGACAGAAAAGCTGACAAATGAATTTTTTTAAATAATTTTGTGTGTGAGTTTTTTTTTTAGCAAATCACATTGAAAGTAAGATTTTATATAATCTTTAATTAAAGCTCATCAAATTATGACACAGGGATATGAGGTTGTAAAAAAGTCATCACTCTAGTGTATATTGCATGATGCACATTTACTTGCGAGTTCAGCATCTCATCACCGCCCACTCATATTTAGTCTGTAGCTGATCTCGGCATTTCCTATGCTGAAGAGAAACACCTTTTCCATTTAGGGTGAGGAAACTCTTAAGAGTTTGATGTAACTCTTAGGCCAATGGTTCTACCCAAGACACCACCCTGAATAATACCACCTATGCTGCCAAAGCTTCTACCCTATGAGTATTGCAGTCATATTTCTTGGAACATACATCATGTCATGCTTGAGCCATGCTGGTTTACACATCTCCAAGAGCCAGCATGTCCTAAGTTCTGCATTCATCTTCACAGCTGAGTTGGTTGCAATTGTCATTCATAGTGACTTGGTGTGCTGAATACCCTTAGAGCATTGGAATCTGCACCCTTTCAACTGCAGTTTCTGTGAGGCAGCAATATTTCCAACCTGGGAGCATGTCAAGCTTGTAACTGGATATGTGAAGGTTGCAGAGAATGAGTGCAATAAGGAACCCAGGTTGACTCCGCACATAACTTTGTTCACTATTTATCAGTCCCAAATATGCATTAGCATCAGGTTTTTCCTGCACATTCAGAGAATATGTAGCCCAGAGTTCCGCACAGGAGAATTAAGTCCAGGAACAAAACCATCAATATCACCAGTATTGTTTTTTTCCTTTGTATATAAAAATTATTTGACTTTCCTTTTAAAACTTACTTAATCCTTTTAGCGTCAGATTTTCTCAATTTTGGTTTCTTGAGGTTAGACGTTTGATAATTTGCTCCCATCCTTCAAGCATTTCATCTTTTGTTGGTGCATTTGTATTATGCCCCAGATGCCCTTCCTGACAGGCAACCCTGCCCATTTATCCGGGCTTGGGACCAGCTCTGGATTGAACTAACTTGCTCAACCCAGAACAGAGGTTGGGTTACTTTCCTTTTAAGAGCATAACATTAATTTCTTGGTAACCTAATTGACTACAGGACTGGGGAAATTCAAATTTATTCTATATGCCCATTTAATTTCCTTAGCAATCAAAAGATAATATTTTTTTCAACTAAACTTTTCTTTTTATAAAGGAAACTAGAACTCTTTAGTAAACATACACTTAATATTCCAAAATAATTAACGATTTGTTATGGGTTTGCATTTGCTGATGTCTTTTTAGCTATTATTGAACAGTGAAAGAGGGTAAAATTTCAAGATGTTATGTGTGGGTGAATCCTACTTTGGGGAAAGCCAGGAACATCAGAAGGATCAAAAGAGTGAGTTGTAGGTAAATTTTATGAAAATACTAATGTATAAAAATAGTTTCCAGACTCACAAGTGCAAACTTAGAATTACCCTATTGTTTGAAGCCTTTATGAAGCTCACCCTCAAGAAAATAGAAGCAAATTACAACATTCAATGAGAAACGCTCAGGTAATTCAAAAGGACCATCAACATTCATTCTTTGAAACAAATAAATTGATAATTTTAGAATTCTTCAAGTGTACTTATTTGATGGGTAAGGTTAGGTAAAGCTTTGCTGGGCACACTTAAACAGATGTAAATTTTTAATACATATAAGTTACTTTTGTGCATTTGTTGGCATGTTCTACATAGTCATAGATATAGCTACACAATAACTATGGGTAATTTCTTTGCATAGTTTTGCCACCGCTTTTAAATTGTTTCCAGACTTATATCAGTGTGGGGACCTACAGCTTAATGTGGAATCCAAACCACGATTTACAAATGTACATCATATGATCATTAGCTAGGGCCCAGGCATCTCCCATCCAAATACTAACCACAGTCATATAGCTTAATCTGTGCAAGTGAAAGAGCATGTAGATAAGAGTAATGAGAATAACTATTTATAAATTATTGTATTTTTTAAAGATCATTTTGGGAAAAATGTTCAATAATTAATTTTCATTATTTTTTCATTTTGAAATGAAATGTGGGACACATGGAAAGCCTTCATGGGTTATAGTTTGCCCACCTCTGCTCTATGGTGTTAATGTGTTTATTATTTTCAGAAATATTAACTCATGGATCAGACTTTTTTATCCCCTGAGAAGATGCAGAAGGTAAGAATTTTTTAAACCTATACCTCACCCAACCAACCTAACTCTGGCCAAGATTATTATTATCATCACTAACTATAATTTAACAAGTGGATTTTTTTTTTTTAGTATTTGAATAATAATTTCATCTAGTTTGGATATGACTTTTTTTTTCTTTTTTTTTTATCAAAGTTGTTTCTAATAATTCTTTTATAATATCAAAAACAAAATGGTGAACTTCAGAAATAAATATAAGTATCAAAATTTTGTGAATTTTTTAAAACCCAAAGAATTACAAATGGTGAAGTTCAGAAAATTTATTTTTATATATCTTCTTCTGTAACTATATTTTAGCAATGTTATATTTGGAAAGGGGGGAAATTTAGTTTAGAGTTCATTTTAAAATTATAATTGGCGAAGTTATTGCCTGGTTATTATTAAGGATAGCACAATGTGAAACATTTTAAAAATATTTTATTAAAAGTTAGTTTTAAATGATGACTTTGTTCCTATTTTTTTATAGACTATATATTATTACTAGTGTATCCATGCTGTAAAAAGTGACGGCATTATTTTTAATTTACACATTTGTGAAAATGGTTTTTAAATAAAAAAAACCCTGCCGCTTTCTATCTATAATAAATCAATATACATATATATATATATATATATATATATTTCAGTGTCTTTATCATATCTGTTTTGCCTAACTTATTATTAATCCCATGAAATCAATAAATTCAATCTATTGTTACACACACAACAAAAGTTTAGGCCGGGTGAGTGGTCAGACTAAATTTATGTCTAAAAAAGAATGGTATAGATGAGGGTGATTTAATTTAGTCAGAAGTTTCGGTCGGCTGCATGACATCACTACATACCTCAGTTTCCTTCTCAGCCTGCCAGCACGTGCTCAGTATCGGCTTGGCCGCGGTAGTCAGAGGACTGTGCTGTTGTGTTCTCCTGACCGATGCCATTTTGTGACTCAGTTTTTTGTAGTTTGCAAGTGTTTGTGGCCTTATTATGGGGAAAGTGGGGCAGTTATCCTCTGAAACTATTGTCCAGATTGTCGCTCTCAAGGAGGCCGATAAGCAAACTAAGGAAATGGTGACCAACTTAAAATAAGTGATTGTGTTGTGAGGCGTTACATTGCTAGGTGGAGAGAGGGAGGGTGTGATGCCAAACCAACCCAGAAAGAGCAGTGTAGGAAGGCCTTGTAAGACCTCTAGGCGTGTTGATAAAGTTGTTAAGAGAAACCTAGAGAAGTGTCCTTGTATTTCAGCCTGTAAAATTAAGGAAAATAATAGTGGTCTGTTCAGGGAGGTGTCTGTGTGCACTGTTAGTCGATCTGTTCATGAGCTTGGTTACACAAGCCACCACCCCAACAAGAAACCGATTATCACCTGTGTGCAGAAGGTCACTTATGCTTGAAATATCTTCAGTGGGATGATGCTGACTGGCTTGACATGCTTTGGTCTGATGAAGCAATGTTCACAGTGACTGAGGGGAGGGGTGGTAACGTGTATCGGAAGTGGGGCAGTGACCCCCTTGACCCACACTACCTTTGTGGAACTATGACTCCCCCCCCCCCCCCGTTCATTAATGGTATGGGGTTGTTTCTCAGGCAGGGCCTTGGGGAAGCTTGTTGTGTTGCCTGCCAACATTTAGTATGAGCTGCTAAATGAACATCTGGAGGAGTGGTTTGAGTTAACAGGCGCAAGCATGTTCCAACAGGATAGTGCCCCCTGCCACACTGCCAAATCTGTTATAACCTGGCTTAAAGACTGTGAGATTAAGTTCATTGAGGATTGGCCTGGTAACAGTCCAGATTTAAACCTGATTGAGAACCTTTGGCAGGTGGTTAAACATGGGTTACAAGGGAAGGACGTCAGCACTCTCCCCAAGCTGGAGAAGGAAATTAGGGCTTGTTGGGATGCTATACCTACCCAGAAGCTACATGATCTTGCCATGTCCATGCCACAATGCCTGAGGGATGTCAAGAAATGCAAAGGATGCCCAACAAAGTATTAATATTTTTTATGACACTTTTATCATGCTGCAACTTGTCTGCCATGCACCTGGCCTAAACTTTTGTTGAACACTATATATATATATATATATATATATATATATATATATATATATATATATATATATATATATATATATATATATATATATATATCCCCACCCCAAACCCTAAGTGAGGTTGGCAGAAGTGGATATTTGCGGTACTGTGATACTTCAGTGGTTCACAAAAGGTATATATATTATATTAAAAAATAAAGTTATTTCACCATTTTTTCATTTAAAATTATATATAAAAAGACTACAATTATCTTATATTAAATAATTTAACAATATATAGTCATTTTATATTATACTTATAAAAGAAATAAAATGGTGAAGCAACTTTACATTTCTATATAATACCAAGTTGTTGATATATAAATTACAATTTTTTTTTAAATAAGTAAATTCAAGTATTACCCCCCCCCCAAAAAAAAAAAAATATATTCTTATAGATTCCTACCAGCAGCCTTATAACCATGCAGGTGTAACATGTATAAACATGCTGCAACTGACATCTGGATGATTGCTTACTTCCCCAGCTCTAATGCTCACTGATGGATTTTCAGCTATATTTCTTTCACAGATTTTCAATTTTTCCATCTCTACAATTTTCTTTACAGATCTCTCCTTAAAAACTTTTTGGTTTCTGCTTCTTAGTTTTAAGCAAGAATAATCCATTATTGTAGTTGATGAACTTTGTCCTTTTCACTATCCCTTGCTTCCCACTACTCCCAACTACTGGGAAAAGTTCCCTCAACACCAACAAACCAGAACACACCCACTTTACCTGAGTAGCACTCGAACAGTGAGCAAACAACATCCTACTTTAAAACATCCCACTTTAAACATGCTGCAACTGACATCTGGATGATTGCTTACTTCCCCAGCTCTAATGCTCACTGATGGATTTTCAGCTATATTTCTTTCACAGATTTTCAATTTTTCCCTCTCTACAATTTTCTTTACAGATCTCTCCTTAAAAACTTTTTGGTTTCTGCTTCTTAGTTTTAAGCAAGAATAATCCATTATTGTAGTTGATGAACTTTGTCCTTTTCACTATCCCTTGCTTCCCACTACTCCCAACTACTGGGAAAAGTTCCCTCAACACCAACAAACCAGAACACACCCACTTTACCTGAGTAGCACTCGAACAGTGAGCAAACAACATCCTACTTTAAAACATCCCACCCAACATCCACCCATAGAAACCACCCTGGGCCGCAAAACCATTCATTCTTTGGCCCACTTATGATCAGGACACCACCCTGCACTACATGAATACAAAAACAGACTAGACCCTGAAATCCCCCTCCCTCTAACTGCCCACTGACAGATTACATCACTCATCTGATCCTCACCTGTCCTTCCCTCGAACACCTCAGAGCCTACAACCCCTCCATGAGGATCACCTTGTCATGGTGGAGGGGCTTGCATACTCAAATGATGCAGTGGGCTATGTCAGTGAAGACTGACCGAGATGGTCACTACTTCCCATCAGTCAGTCTTCAGGGGTCCAACCTTGCTGAACAGGCCACTGTAGAGAAGTCAGACTAACGATCCTCACACCCTCGTGCGGAGTACCACTGTACTGGTTGCCAATTTGTTCACCAATTTGTATGTGGATGACTTGGTAATTGTCTCAACATCACCTCGGCTACCCTTTGTCACCCGAAAATTGCAACAGGCCATTAATATCATTGCCAAGAATGCCACCACAAAAGGCTTCTGACTATCATCCTCAAAAACAAAGGCAGTTCACATCTACAACTTCAGGCGAATTAAGTGGGAACAGCCAACCCTATTTCTATATGACTCCACCCCATCTCATTTGAACCCCACTTCAAATTTCTAGGGGTTATCTTTGACTCAAAGCTCTCTTGGGTCCCCCATATAACTGCTTTGAAAAAATCCTGCCTGAAGAGAATGGACATTCTAAAACTCTTTATCACATGTTTCGTGGGGAAGTGACTGCCGTACCCTGTGGCCTATGTATACAGCCTTGATCTAGTCTAAGCCGGACTATGGGTCACAGGTGTACTCTTCAGCATCACCCTCAAACCTGGATAAACTCAATTCCATCAGGAACCAGGGCGTGTGTTTAGCTTTGGGAGCATTCAAGTCCTCCCCAATACCTAGTCTTTATGCAGAGAGGGGGATTCTCCCACTACCCTTTCACCGCTTTAACCTTAACCTGCAGTACCTCTTCAGACTGCATCAACTTCTCCAATCACCTGTTTCCGAGTGCACCTACAATATTCACTCGGTAGCCTCATATGACAGGTTCCCTTCACTGACTCGCCCATTTGCCCTGCGCATGACTGAAGATACAGGTCAACTGAGGGAACTATCAGTAATCCCATATCAGATCCCCAAAGTACCCCGATGGCTATTACTACCAGTGAGGGTCTGCAAGGTGTTAGCAGAGGAACCAAAGACCAAGTTCCTACCTTCCGTTCTACGATGCCTCTTCCACGAACATACTGTGCGCCACAAACCAAGCACCTTTATATACACAGACATATCGAAATCCCCTGACGGGGTAGGAGCCTCTGCTATCCTCCCCTTCCATCATGTGCCTGTGTGCCTGCCTAGTGCAGCCTCTATCTTCATGGCTGAGCTTGTCGCGATACTGGCTGCACTGTATACCATCGCTTCTTCACCCTCAGGATCATATACGATATTCTGCGATTCCCTCAGCTCTTTAGAAGCCTTAGCCAATCCATTCCCAGATCACCCATTGGTTTCAAAGATACAGAAGTGGCTTTTTTTTATGTCCTCGCTCCACAAAATCTTATTTTGCTGGGTACCTAGCCACATAGGTATAAAAGGGAATGAGAGAGCAGACACTGTTGCCAAGACAGCAGCATCTCTAGGAACCACCACCCCTGCCCCTCTTCCTTTCCGAGATACTGTGCCACATATCCATGAATATGTGGTCAACCAGTGGCAGAGTACATGAGATGAACTTCCCCCCAACCAAATTGCATACTATCAAACAGTCAGTTTGCACTTGGCCACCCACTACTAGAACCCATACTCAGGATGTTATCCTATGCCGGCTGAGAATTGGGCATTGTCGCCTAACACATGGCTTTCTAATGGAAAGCCTTCAACAGCCTCCAATGTGCACTCACTGTGGATTACCAATGTCCATACTCCACCTATTCACCGAATGCACACGCTTCCAAACCATAAGGCAAAGAATTTTCCCTTTTATTTGCCAAGGGATGCGTTCTCAGCAGGCTCTTCACCTTTGAGGATGTCTCTGTAGGCGAAGAGCTCGGTTGCAGTGATCACCAGCTAGTTAGATTTAGCGTCAAGATCCCGAAGGTAAGGTCTATTGTGACTCAATCAAGGAAACTTGACTTGAGAAGAGCAGACTTTGCAAGCCTTCATGCTGGACTGACTGACGCGAGGCTAGAAGTGTGCGATGCTGTTAAAGACGCGTGGAATAGTTTCAAAACCACATTCATCAGTCTTCATTCGCGTTTCATCCCACTGAAATGCCCCTTTGGTCTTCTGTTCAACCAAAGTGGTTTAATCGAGAAATCGGCCAACTGCGTAGGGAGAAGAGAACTGTGTACTGGCAATCGAAGATCTCGGGTGACTTTAACGAATACCGGAGGCTAGCCAGGAGAGTAGAGTCCAGCATAAGGGCGGCTAAGCGGTCTGAGGAACTCCGAGTGGCGAAACTCTGTAAAGATCGTGTTATTAGGTCTTTGCGGGCGGGAAACTAGATACTAATAGTGGTCAGGGAATTATGAGAGGACATTATAGTACTGAAAGTAGAATGGACTTGGCAGATAACAGAAATAGGTTCCAAGGCGATAGAGGTGAGGTCATTCAAGTTTCAAGAGGTGCTTCAGGGATAGGGGGGTTAAATTGTTTCTATACAAATGCTCGTAGTCTTAGAAACAAGAAGGATGAGCTATTTAGTTATATTAGCAATGAGGATATAGATATATTATGCGTTACTGAATCATGGGTTAATGAAGTAGAATTTAGTGACACTATAAGT
This sequence comes from Ceratothoa steindachneri, assembly GCA_963969495.1. Taxonomy (NCBI): domain Eukaryota; kingdom Metazoa; phylum Arthropoda; class Malacostraca; order Isopoda; family Cymothoidae; genus Ceratothoa; species Ceratothoa steindachneri. The sequence goes on along the minus strand of OZ018318.1, from coordinate 26,857,483 downwards.
GAATTTGATTTACAGGGCTATAATATGTACATTAGTCAAAGGACAGGTAGGATTGGTGGAGGAATAATTATCTATATAAAAAACAACATTGTTTCAAGTTTAAATACTTCAATAAAGCAGGATGGAGTTGAGTCACTTTGGATAGATATTAGGTTCAGTAAAAATAGAATGGTGCATTTGGGAGCTTTTTACAGGTCACCTGGGCAGACTGATGATATAGATGAACTAATGATAAGGGAAATAAGTAAGGGATGTGAAACAGATGCAGTTATTATTGGGGACTTCAACTTAAACTCTGTGGACTGGGAAAATATGATAGGTAGGGATAGAACAAGTGGCAGGTTCATAGAATGCTTTGAGGATAATTTTTTGAATCAATTTGTTAATGAGCCAACGAGGGGGGACAATATATTAGATTTAGTACTTTCTAACAGTGATCATTTAGTTCAAGAATTGACTGTTGGGGAAGCATTGGGAAATAGTGACCATCAGATAGTTCGTTTTAACTTGGGAATTGAGAAGGGTAAAATAACTGAGAATGCTGAAAAAGTTCCAAATTTTCATAAGGGAGATTATGTAAAACTTCGAAGCTTGCTAAATTTGGTAGACTGGGATATAGAATTCAGAGCTAAAAATGCTTATGGGATGTGGGATACTTTCAAGCATATAATAAATGTAGTCCAAGAACAATGTATCCCAATGAAGACCATTAGGAACAAAAGTAGGAAACCATTATGGTGGAATCAGGAGATAGCTAGAAAAATTTCAGAGAAGAAAAGGGCATATAAAAAATTACAGGTAGAAAATAATATTCAAAATTTAAGTGATTATAGAATGGCTAGGAATGAGTTAAATAAGATTATAAAGAAGAGCAAAAGGGTGTCAGAAATTAAATTAGCTCAGGATAGCAACAAAGATCCTAGAAAGTTCTTTAGTTACTATAAAATTAATAACAAGTGTGGCAGAGTTAAAATAGGACCTATCAAATATGAAGGGTTTGTGAGAGAAACTGATGAGGAAAATAGTTGAGGTACTAAATGGTCATTTTGCATCAGTATTTACAAAAGAGAAACTAAATAGTCCTATGTATAGTACTCATAGGTCAGGAAAAGAGGTGTTTACTAACATTTGTGTGGATCGGAGGATGATAAAAGGACTAATAGGTGATTTAGATACTACCAAGGCCTCCGGCCCTGATAATATTCATTCTAGGATACTTAAAGAAGGGGTAGAAAGTATCTCAATAGCTCTGGACAAGTTATATACTAGGTCATTGGAATATGGAGAAATACCCGATGATTGGAAGAGAGCAAATGTAGTCCCCATTTTCAAGAAGGGTAGTAAAGAGGATCCAAATAACTTTAGACTGGTTAGCCTAACTCCTGTAGTCTGTAAAATTCTTGAGAAAATAGTTAAAAAAGGGATTTGCCAACATCTAGAGAGGGAGGGGTTAATCAGCGATGCTCAGCATGGGTTTAGATCAGGTAGATCATGTTTGACTAACTTACTAGACTTTCTGGAGTTTGTAACAGATCAAGTAGATAAGGGAGAGAATGTAGATATAATTTACTTAGATTTTAGTAAAGCATTTGATAAGGTACCACACAGGAGACTAGTTCATAAATTAAAAATGATTGGGATATGTGGGGGTGTTTCAAATTGGATAGCTGAGTGGCTGAAAGACAGGAAGCAAAGGGTAGTGCTAAATGGTGTAAAGTCAGAGTGGAGGGATGTTATCAGTGGGGTTCCTCAGGGATCAGTTCTCGGTCCATTATTATTTGTCATCTATATAAACGATCTTGGGGAGGCAGTTAATAATAAAGTGTCAATTTTTGCGGATGATACCAAATTAGCAGCTGTAGTTAAAGATATTGATGATAATTTTAAAGTGCAGGGGGACTTAAATAAATTGTTATCCTGGGCACATAAGTGGAAAATGACTTTCAACCTTGATAAGTGCAAAGTTATTAACATGGGAAAAGATAATAGAGAATTTAACTATGAAATGGATGGGCATTGGCTGAGCTCAGTAGAGGATGAGAAAGATCTAGGAGTAGTAATAGATAAGTCATTAAGGTTTTCTAAGCAGTGTATTGAAGCAAGAAATAGGGCAAATAGAGTGCTGGGTTTTATTAAGAGAAATGTCAGTTACAAAAGTAAGGAGGTTATTCTTAAACTCTATAACTCTTATGTTAGGCCACATCTAGAGTACTGTATACAGGCATGGTCCCCACATTTTAGACACGATATTAACCTTCTTGAGTCAGTGCAACGGAGGGCAACAAAGATTATTCCTTCCCTGAGGCACCTTGAATATGAAGATAGACTGAGGGTATTAAATATGTTCTCGTTCGAAAGGAGGTGTGTGAGAGGGGATATGATTGAGCTGTTTAAAATTTTTTCCGGGATAGATAAATTGGATGTTAGCAAGTTTTTTGAGTTAGATGATGGAAATCGGACTAGAGGTCACCACTTGAAAATTAAAAAGCAAGGGTGTAGGTTGGATTTAAGAAAATATTTTTTCACCAATAGAGTGGTAGACTTCTGGAACAAATTGCCGCAGATGGTAGTAGGTAGTCCAAATCTAAATGTATTTAAGAGTAGGTTGGATGAGTTTATGGGAAGGGAAGGTTGTGATGGTTCCTAAGTTTTGTATATATTAATATTGTTTGTATATATCTATAGCTGCATGATTTAGTTGTTGACAAGCCTTGATTGGTGATACACTTGTTTCTGGATGCAATCCTCTGGATGTAGTTTTCCTGGGAGTTTGGGTGCCTTGAAAAAGAGGCCGCTTGACTCGGATGACCTATGATGAGCCCTTGTGGCTTTTGTCATCCGTTATATTATATTGTGGGAGACTTTGATTTTGTCTTCCCCTGGTGATGGTGCTTTTTGTGGGTGGGTTTTGCAGAGTCGGATGACCTTTGATAGGCCCTTGTGGCTTTTGTCATCCGTGTAATTATGTTATGTTATGTTATGTTATGTTATGTTATGTTATGTTAAGGAGTTCTTTGGATATGTAAACAGCCGTAAACCAATCCGTCGAACGATTGGCCCTTTGAGAAATGAGGAGGGGACATTAAAGCATTTAGATGCAGAAAATGCTAACCTCCTCAACGACTACTTCTTTTCAGTGTTTACTGAAGAGTGTGGTTCCATCCCCCAGCCGACGGATTCCTACTCGGGGAAAAAGCTGGAGGATATGGACTTCACCGAAGGAGAAATCAAAAAGAAGATCACTGACCTAATGATGAATAAGTCACCTGGCTGGATGGGTTTCTACCTAAAGTGTTGAAAGAAGTGCGCGATCAAGTGTCATGACACCTGAGCGCAATCTTCAACATGTCAATCCGGACTGAATGCATTCCTAGAGACTGGCGTGAGGCGGAGGTGACTCCTATCTTCAAGAAAGGAGACCGTAGCCAACCGTCGAACTACCGACCTATCAGTCTGACTTTGATAGTCGGTAAACTTATGGAAAGCATCATGGTGGTCAAAATGACGTCGTATTCAGAGTCAAACCTGCTACTGAGGAGTTCCCAGCACGGCTTCCGAAGGCAACGGTCATGCCTGACGAACCTTGTGAAATTCTTCCACTTCGTGTTCAGTGAGCACGATCGGGACAAAGCAGTGGATGTGGTCTACTTAGACTTTCAGAAAGCCTTTGATAAGGTACCAGACCGCCACCTTCTCCGGAAAGTGCGAGCGCTGAGGATAGACGGAAAAGTAGCCTGCTGGATCGAGAACTGGCTAAGTGGCAGACGGCAACGGGTGGTTGGATAATTGACAGGCTTCTGAGTGGGTGCCCGTTACTAGTGGGTTACCTCAAGGTTCTGTCCTGGGACCACTACTATTCATCATCTACATCAACGACATGGTTGCCAAGATTTCCAAATTTGCCAACGATACCAAGCCTGCAGGAAGATCTTGGGAAGATTGGGGAGTGGTCGGACACGTAGCAAATGCCTTTTAACGTGAACAAATGCAAAGTGATGCATATCAGCCACTGAAACCCCAAATCTCAGTACATCCTTAAGGGCACTGCTTTTGAATCGAGTGACACTGAGAAGGACTTGGGTGTGACTATCACTAGCGACCTCAAGTTCTCGAAACAGTGTATTGAGGCAGAGAAGAAAGCCCAAAGGATGTTAGGCTACATAAAGCGCCAGTTTGGATACTGTAACAAGGAGATAGTACTTTGTCTGTACAACTCCCTCGTTCAGACGCACCTGGAGTATGCCGTACAATTTTGGAGTCCTTCGTTTCGAAAGGACATCGCAAGGTTGGAACGCGTACAAGCTAGGGCAACCAAGCTGATTCCCTCTATCTGACATAAGAGTTATGAGGGTAGACTAAGGAAATTAGATCTGTTCGCGCTGGAAACCCGTAGACTGCGTGGTCAGCTCATCGAAGTTTTCAAAATACTTCGGAAGTTCGACAATGTTGACTACTGGGTGATAACAGAATGCGCAATTACCGCTTCAAACTTGAACTGAAGTGTTACAACCACAATCTGTGGAAATTTTTTCACCTACAGTATCTGCGTTAAGTGGAATGCACTTACAGTGGAAGTTGTCAACAGTGAATCTGTTGACCAGTTCAAGTCAAGACTAGACAAAGTCTTGAAAAGTGGCCGTTTAGGGACGCAAAACAATTGAGCAGCCATGTGCCCGCTCGGTTGCTAGTCCAAAGGTACCCTCTTTGAATGGACCGTAAGGTCTCCTAGGGTACTTTCTTTCCTTGTAACTTCTGAGCACGAGAACACCTTTAATATGAACAAAGTGCTAAAATTTTTAGCAGAAACGAATCTACTAAAGGAAATTTAGTATTTTATCATTTTTAGAATGAGATAGACATGTCTTATGACTTTATTTTGATTTTACTATATTTTAGAGACCTTTATTTTTCTATGATTTTACTCCCTTTTATTTTCTACGGTCTTACTCACTTTTATTCTAGATTTGTAACTATAGTCTATGTTTTTTAACGAATATTTGAAATTTTAACAAACCTTTTTTGAAAATGGCCACGAGTTTGTCCATTTGGACCTATGCTGCATTTGCCTTTTATGTACCATTCATTCTTCAGAGCCTACAATTGTGTCACCTTCCTTGGAGGAGACTGCTCGCCAGGGTGAAATTCCTGACTGCTGCAGGTTTGACTAAATAGACCCTGGGGGCCTCAAAGTCAAGTAAAAAAAAGTCACTATTCCTCATCTTTCACTTTATCATCATTTTCCTTTATCTATCTATCCATTCTGTCCTTCTTTACTGAGTTAAAAATGCTCTTGCATGTAAGTTGTGTCCTTCATCCCTTGCACTATGGCCTAAATCCCTCAGTTGTATAATGAATTGTATATAAAGATTCAAATGACAATTGCTGGTGAACCCTAAGGTACCAGGGTCTGGTATTCATTGGGGAGGAAGGTGTCTGCGGTATTGTGTTTTTATACCATCCAGCAATTGTAGAACCCTTTATGGCCCCAGGCACGAAGGACCCATTCCACATCAAGGGTACATGGATATGAGTGCCCCCATAAGGGACATTACCCCATTGGCATGGTTCTGGAACAAAGAATAATGGGTATGTTGTGATTATGAAGAGGGGAGGGGAATGATAGTGTTGATGATCATGGCTTGTTAGAAGCCTGACTACACTCCTTGGTAGGGCATTTCAAAGGAGACTGAGGTCCCCTGAGAGAAGAAAAAAAACACTCCCCCTAAGGGGTGCCTCTGTTCATTTTGTAAAAGGCCCAGGGGCCTCCTTAGAGTGGGAAAGGAAATTGGAGGAAAATTCCACCCTCCTCAACCAAAATGAAGAGCAAAACAACAAAAAAAAGACCCGGGGGCTATTTCCTATTGGAAGGTTGCCAAGTTTATTGCACCTGCTGCCTTAAAACTGTTCCTAGTCATTCCTGTGACTGATGAAACAAGGCTAACTGAAGGACACATGTTTGATCAGTACAACAGCATGCTGCATTTCTTGATAGGGAACCAAGGGTCTCCTGTTTGGGGATAAGACCCTTTTTGTTAATGTGGCTAAGCTAACCCAAAGGACCAAAATGCGTCATTTCTGGACACTCAATGCCACAGCTGTGTGGGAGTCACCCCATTCGCTAATATAAAATTAATGGTAAACTACTCCCTTGAGGATATTACTGAAAAAATAGCTGACCAGGAAGCATTCAGAGTTGAGCTAAGGTTGAGGAATGAGGTAGGGGTCTTTAGATCCACCCTACTGCTCTTCATCACTTTTGACATAGATAGAATCCATGAGTAGGTGCATGCTGGCTGGTATCACTCTGCGATGGCATTCTTGCCTTTAATGCAGAGGTGCTATCATGGCTACTGCTTTGGCTATTGGAATAAAGCTCATAGGTGTGCAAATTTGGGTAAATTCCAAATTTGTGCTAATTGCTCTAAGGTCATAAACAGATTTGTCAAGGGATCAAAGGACTTAAGATGTGTGCTATGCCCTTGATGGAGAGGTAATACTGGGAGAGCAAGGAGAATGAAACATTTACCCTAGCTGCTTTTTAATTCCCACAACTTATATTTAAAAATATCATAATTTAAAAAAAAAAATAATCAAAATTAAGATGGAATATAGTCATTGAATGCATTCTATTGTACAATATATGTAAACACTATTTTTATATATTCAAACAAAGGCTTTGATTACACTAGATGTACCTTCATTGGTGGCTGAAAGAATTACCTACTAGAATACAAATAGACAAAAAAATCACAAGCAAGAATTGTCATTCAGGACAAAGATCCTTCCTGTCCTGTGGATGACATGTTTGGGTAAGTGGAACCAACCCTGAGTGGACAAAATAGTTACATTAGAATAAATTGCACCTTTATTTGCCATATATGTTGTGCGTGTACCCATAGTTCTAGATGTAGATTTATTATTATTCATCAGTAGTATAAGGAAGAGAATTTGGTGTAGATTACAAGCTTAGCATTTTTTACAAGTATATTATTGCGCATATTTGGACTTCACTTTGAAGATCTTGTTCATCTTCAGTTCTGTAGTGCTTCACCATATACTGGCATGCTTCACTGTCAGGATAAGACATAAAAGTTGGTTAATGTAGAAAATAGAATAATGTTGCCTTAAAGTAGGTTGAGGTTGGTAAGCATGTCCCCCCCAACTAGGCTCCACTTGTATTTACTTCTCTATTTTTCACACATTTTCAACCCTTGAATTTATTCACTAGGGAAGTGTCCTCAGTGTCACTCTCTTTGCTGTGAGCATCAACAGTATCACCTCAATGCTGTTGGAAGATGTTCTTGCCACACTTTACTTTTCATTCTCTTTTGGTGCAGCTTTGATGCCTAGCCTAGAGTGCTGGCTTTGAACTACATCTCTCACTATTCCAATTTGGGCAGGTTTCTCTTACACTGCTGTAGTGGGCATCATCCAACTACTTTACAAATCTCTTCACAAAAACTTTCTGATAGAATTGCTCACATTGGTTTTTGCCTTTTTAGTTTTAGTTAAGTAATAATGATTATATCCTATCATTTTGTTTTATTCTCTCACATTTTCAGTTTTCTGATGATGGTTTCTTAATCATTCCAAACTTCCTCACAAGCCAAGAAGTAGCATCCCTTCAAACTGCTTGCTGGAGAATAATAGATAAGATGAATCCTTCTGAGCATGATATTACCACCTTTTGTGCTGGTTCTAAAATGGAGGTAAATACCAGAACTATTAGATCATGTTATTTTTTTCCCACTATAATAACTCAACCACCATATAACTAAGTCACTCACTCACTCTGCAGTATGCAACTTGCCAGATCCCCATCATTCCCACTGTTGCTTATATCTTCACCAAACTGCCCCAATCTTTTTTTCCATACTTTCACTAGATTGCACCATGAGAACAATTGTCCCTTATGGCTGTCAGACACTCCAAAGCTTCTCCAACAATTCTTTTCTCATTCTTACTAATTCTCATCATCTGAACCACTTGTGACAGCCCCACAAACAGTTCACTCCATTATTACCCCATAGTTCTTTTATCTGTGTCTGTGATCTGTGCCTACAAGTTGTTTTTTAACTTTTTTTCATTCCTATTCAAAGCTACTGAAATTCAATCATGTACACCATTGCATGAATAATACTCTCCATTCACATTCTGCTCTTGCATTAAATATTCTCTCATTCAATATCCATTTTCTTTTTCATTTTCTTGATAATCCAAGTGGCATTTCTACATACTCAGTCACAACCTTTTTCATTCTTGTTTCTTTCATACTATCCATCCATCTAATCACTATTATACCTTTCTTTCCAATCCAATTAATCAATGACTTGCTAATTTCAGAACAATTCTTATGAACTTTCTCTGGAACTTTTTTGGGAGTCAATAGAATTCCAGAGAAGGAAATTAGTTGATGATAAAACCTTTACCAATTTCTTTTTTCTCTGAAATTCTATAAAGACTTAACTGCCTTACTCTGACAGGTTTAAAAAAAAATCATACTTTCTCAAAAAAGCATTCAGACTTTCACAATCCACTTTCACTTACCTTTGCTAATAAACTACTTCATTCTCAAACCATTTACGCTTTGCAACTTCTTGTCTAACCTTAAATACTTCATTCATTAAAGTCATATGTTCTCCAAAACTTTCACTCATAATCAAAATATCATTTATAAACCCCCTCAATGCAGCATTCATAGTATGCTGAAAAGCTCCAGGGGCATTTCGCAACTGGTAATGCTTTCTTGCAGTGGAAAAGGCATTTACTTCCCTACTTTCCACACCAATTGGCATCTGGTAGTACCCCAAACTAAATCAAACTTAGTAAACAACTGTTTTCCGAAATACATACTATAAATAGTCTGATACAGCACATATTGGAAACTGTTTTTTCACTGTCCTTTCATTTGGTTTCATATAATCGACCATCAGGCTTTCATATCAATACAATCAGGCTATTCCACAAACTCACACACTGTAATATATCTATTATATATATTATCAATTAGAGTTTATATCATAAACAACAATTAATAACACTCACGATAGATGATGTGACTGCTCTGATGTAATAATAAGTATCACACTAAAATGTTAGTAGGCTTTTATAAATAGATTATAATATATATATTTAGGTTGTAATAGGAACAGGTAGGGTAGAGTTGTTGTTGTTTATAATTTTATCTTAAATAGGTCATTGTTAATCTTGATAGAGTGGGTGACAGGCTTAGACTGACTGGGTATTTCATTAGGACCCGGAGAGGTCACCTAGTATCAAAGTACCAACAACTGCAACAATAGTTCACATCATTACACACACTCTTTAATCACTTCCATTTGTTCCCACTCTTCACATTGCTCTTCTATCTCCTCAACTAGAGGGTGAGAGAAGTACTTAACTCTTTGGCAGATTCATGTATCATCTCTCAAAACAATGTTTAATTACAGTCGTTGAGTTCTTCCCAAATTCAAATCTACCTTACACCTTTTCATTTGAATAACATTCTATACACTTCTACTCTTCTTTCTTAGTCAAATGTCCCTTCAATCTTACCATCTCTCAATTTATCATACATCCACTCATTAACATGCTCATTGCCTACATTCACACTCATGTTAGTCAGATCATCATCATTCCTATCAATCAGTGTATGCAAGCAACCCATAAAACAGGCTGCCTCTTCAATCCTAGGTTCACTTGTACACATACAAAGGGATCATTCATATTCATCAATCCACCAAACACAAGCAACTTTTCATACTTTGTATACTGCCTTCTGCCCATTCACATACACCTGGTAATACCAGGTGGTACTTTAGACATAATTACTGAAGACCTTAAGAAAGCAAAACTCCCCAAGAGTTCATGCCTACTAGTTAACGTGGGTAGTAACGATGCATATGACGGAGGTAAAGCCACAAGTAGGGAAATACTAGCCAAGTATAACAAGCTAATAAAAGAAATGAGATCCAAGACAAATAAATGCATAGTAAATGGAATACTGCCATGTATGACAGACGACAATCAATACAGTAACATCAGAGCTCTGGGAATCAATGAATCCCTAAAAGAAATGTGTGAGAAAGAACATGTGTTATATAACGACACATGGAGTAGCTTCCATACTAAGCCTTGGCTAACAAACAGAGATGGCATTCATCTGACACAAGCAGGAGTACAGTTAATGAGTAAATCACTAAACAACCCTGTATATAATATATATAAAGAGATGCTAGAGTCGGACAAATCACCTACCACAGAACAGATGTTCCATGCCTCACCTTACCAAACACACGTAGTAGGGACCTCCCCAACCCAGATGTCCAATACACCCTCCTATGCCACACCTCCAACTCCATTTAATTTCCATGTAACTCCTCACCCTGCTGCCAATCCATTTAATTTCCATGTCACTCCTCGCCCTGTTGACAATCCCTTTAAACCCTGTGGCATGTTCAATTTTCTGCCTCCCTGGCCCTGACCCCCACCCCCACCCACAGACAGGGAAACTAATGAATAGTCTCACCTCCTCACCTCCAAAAGAAATCAGTAAAATCAAAATAATAACTTTTAATGCACGCAGCCTTAGAAAACATTACAGAACTTAAATGTCTAATAGCAACGGAAGAGGTTGACATCATAGCCATAACTGAGACCCATCTACAAATTGGTATAAAAGACTTAATATGTGAATACATGCTAGATGGCTATAGATTATTTTACAAAAACAGTGCCAATGGAAGGCTTGGAGGAGGAGTGGGACTATATATAAGATCAGAATTAAAAGTAACAGGTAGAACTTACAAATAATAAAGTGGAGCTGATCTGTGTTAAACTACATTTATGAGATTTTAAAATAAACATAAGCACTGTTTACTGTCGCCCAAATACTACCGTTAATGAGGACTTGGAATTATATAGAATCTTACAAGAAACATTACACGAGGAACAAACACTATTTCTGGGAGATTTTAATTTACCTAATATCTGCTGGTACTTGAATATAGGGACTAGCCAACAAGAAAAATTAATGACAAATTTCATCGATAATAATTATTTACACCAATGCGTAAGGGAGCCAACCAGAAGAAATAATATACTAGACCTAGTTATTGTATCCCAGGAAAATTTAATATCAACTCTGGCCGTAGCGGAACATATAGGTACATGTGACCATAAACTAATCCGCTTTGATTTTAAATGCCAGGTATTCAACTACCAATAACTATTCTAAAGTACCAGACTACAGTAAAGCTAACTTAGAGGGCCTCAGAGGAGCCCTGGGAAATATTCATGAACAGCTGATAGAAATAGAAGATGTAAATCAACTTTGGAATAAATTTAAAGAACTATTTTTTATAGCCTAAGAAAACCATGTTCCTCTTAAGACAAGGAATGGTAACGCGAATAGAGGCAAGCCGCCGTGGTTTAATAATGACATCAAACGAGCAATTAGAGATAGAAACTGTCTCCACACATTATTAAAACACAATAGAAGCTATCAAGTTAACCAACAATATAACACTAGCATAAGAAAGGTTAAAACACTCATAAGATCAACGAAACGTCAATACAAAATCGAGATAGCGAAAGCAAGCACCACTAATTCCAAACACTTCTATACTTATATCAATAGAAATAGGCAAATGAGAAGCAGGATTGGCCCTTTGAAAAACCATTTGGGTGAAATTATTTCAGATGATATGGGTATGGCTAATATCCTAAATGAGTTTTTTTAGTTCAGTCTTCACCTTAGGATATACTACTAATGATAACAATGACGATATACAGGTCAGACACCCATCACTAAGGAGCCTGGAAGTAAATTCGCAACTAGTAATTGATAAATGAAAGAAAATGAACTTGTACAAGACTCCTGGCCCTGATAAATTTTACCCGAAAATCTTAAAACATGACCATAATGTGTTGGCAGAGTCACTTTCTCTCATTTTTAACAAATCTCCTGAGCATGGTGTTGTCCCTGATGATTGGAGGGAAGCTAGCGTGACACCTATCTTTAAGAAGGGATGTAAAAACCAGGCCAGTAATTACAGACCCATTAGCTTAACCTCAATAGTTGGAAAGTTGCTCAAAACGATCATTAGAGACAAACTAGTAGAGTTCCTCGAAAGCAATAACCTTATACAAGATAGCCAGCATGGTTTTAGGTCTAAGAGATCGTGCTTAATAAACCTAATTGACTTTTACCATAACCTTTTCAACCTATATAACGATACTAAATCATTAGATATAATTTACCTGGATTTCAAAAAGGCATTTGACAAAATTCCCCACTAGAAACTCATGAACAAAGTGCGTACACTAGGAATTAACAGTAATATATACAGATGGAAAGGTAGCTGGTTAAAAAACAGGAAGCAGAGAGTGATAATAAATGATGTGGAATCGGACTGGGTATCTGTTACCAGCGGTGTTCCTCAGGGATCAGTCCTGGGGCCTATTTTATTTAATATATACATCAATGACATGATGTTGGAATAAATAATATCATATCTAAATTTGCAGATGACACGAAAATAGGTAACTCAGTATTATGCAAAGAGGACAGGGCTAGCCTGCAAGCTGATATAAATAAAATTACTGAATGGTCAGAAAAATAGCAAATGCCATTTAATATTGACAAATGCCAAATCCTTCAGTGCAGAATAAAAAACAAAAAATACAACTATACAATGCAAGGCGGCCTAATAAACACAACCCCGCAAGTTATAGATTTAGGAGTAATAATTACAGAAAACTTAAAAACATCAAGCCAATGCGCAGCTGCTGCAAACAAAGCTAACACAGCACTAGGATTTATAAAAAGAAACTTTACTTATAAAAGCGAGGAGATAATTATGCCACTATATAAAAGTATTGTCAGGCCCCATCTCGAATACGCTGTACAGTTCTGGGCCCCTTACTTAATAAAAGACATAGATAAATTAGAAGCTGTACAACACAGAGCGACAAAACTTATCCCGTCAGTATGTAACAAAGCTTACCACGAGAGGTTAAAATAACTCAATCTATTTTCCATCAGAAAACGAAGACTAAGTGGGCAGCTTATCGAGTGCTTCAACGGGCTACTGCGAGGGATGATGAGCGTCTGCATCCTGTAAGAAAATTAGGGTCACCATGCCTAATGATGAGAAAACTAAAAATCTCCCCTCAATTTGCCCTCGGGCAGCTCCACAGGAAAAATGGAGGTCTCTCTCCCCCTGTAATCCTGCAGGAGACCCTCCAAATCTCTCTACCGGAGAGGAGGCTTACTCCTCTCCTTCTCCCACTGGTGTAAGGGACTCCTCCTCACCCCCTTGTCTGGAGGTGCCTGAAGGCACCTCCCTCTTTCCAGCGGCATTCTCCCCTTTACTTTCCAAGGGGACTGCCAAGAAAGCCAGCAGGCAGCCCATAGCTGACCACTCCCCATTGAAGTGGCTCGGTAGGGCAAACCCCCTTAGGGGGGAGAGGAAAGCCAGCCCCCATCGGTCGCTTCCCTCAAAAGACCTGCTGTCTAGAATATTAAACTTAGTGGGGGTTAAGGCCTGTGCCTCCTCATACTCGACCTCTGACACTGCTGCCAATGGGACCTGTGATGTCCTGGGGGGGGGGCAACTGGAGGCCCCCCCTGAGATAGACATGGTCCTTGAGGCAACCCAGCCTCAGAATGTAAGGCCTTCCATGGGAGTGAATCCGGGCTCGGCGCCAAGCACCGAACTCGAGTCCGCTCCTATGCAAGGTCCTCCTAAAACAGTTCGGGTTTCCAAGGCTGTACAATGAGGGGAGGGATCTCCTCCTCCAACCTGTGCCCTTGCGACTGCCAGGACCTTCTCCATCTCGGTTAAGGACCTTACTGAGGCCGGTCCATCCGGCTTGGGGTCTTCTGCCAGCGGAGGGGAGAAGCAGGTTCATTTCCCGCCTTCCTCTCCTAAAAAGAATAAAAAGACTCGGGGCTCCTCTATCTGAGGGGACGGCTGGGTCGGCTGCCACTTCAGTAAGCGACCAAGCCAAGATCGGCACATCCGGCCCCCAGTGCAGAGCCCCTGACTAAGACCAAAAGTGTTAGTGAGCAGAGCTGAGCCTCGATTACATTGAGGCCCCTCATTCAGAGATTACCCAGTATTTTCAAGCCTGCTGGCTTCAAACGCTTCCTGGTTATTAGCTCCACTGATGGCAGCATGTTGGCTAAGGGCAACATGATCCTTCAGAGGAGAGCTTTAGCTAGTGTGATTGGTAGAGAGCCGAAGGTGACCCGTTTCTTGGATGGGAGCCTTTTGGCGAATGCATTGAATCCCTCCAAGCCAGCCATGATTAGTGCCCTTCGGACACTTGATGGCACGCCTGTGAGTGTGATGCCGCACTCTACCATAAACTTCGTGAAAGGAGTAGTTTATGCGAGGGAACTCGTGGACTACTCCATAGAGGACGTCACCTTAGAGCTGGCCGACCATGGGGCAGTCAAGGTCGAACGTGTGATGACAAAACAGGGAGGGGCCTCGAGACCCACCCCTACACTCTTCGTCACGTTCGACTGTGACATGCTCCATGAGTCGATGCGTGCTGGTTGGTATCGCTACTGTGTGAAGGCATTCGTGCCACTGCCACAGAGGTGCTATTACTGCCACTGCTTTGGACATACTAATCGCTCCTGTCGACATGCAAAGTTGGGGTTACCTGAAACCTATGTAAGTTGCTCCAAGGCCACACACGATAAGTCCAAATCGTGTGTGGCCAAGTGTGTCAATTGCGGAGAGCCGCACCCCACTTCTTCGAAGCAATGTGGTGCGTATCTCCTTGAGAAGGAAATCCTGGCCATTCAGGCTCAGGATTGTCCCTCATTTCGCGAGGCTAAGGACTTGGTCCTGGCGTGCCCGTCGCTACCCGGGACATCCTATGCTTCAATGTTGAAAAAGACACCCCTGCTCCTGGCCCCTCCAGGCCTACGAGTACTGTCATTTCTGCACCCATTCAGAACCCTTCTGCGGGTTCTACCCATCCGGGGCGCTTCCCTGCTAAAGCTGGTGGCACAAAGGGGCCACACCCAACCCCAGCTAAAACCAGGGCTCCCCTTCCTTTTCCCCAATGTAACCGTTTCCTGTAAGACGAAACGGAGGGTCTCCTGGCGAATCGCTACTGTGCTCGCTTTTTGCAAACCGGGGAGAGATCACTCTACTCCGGCTGGTTTCCACCCAATCTCTCTAACCTCTTGCTTGTGCAAGCTGATGGAGAAATTGGCAAATGTTGGATTAGCCCTTTTTCCGGACAGCGGAGGCCATCTGTCTTCTGCACAGTGCGGCTTCCGCAAGTTCCACTCCATGTCAGATGCTCCGCTCCGACTGGAAAAGTCCGTCTGCGAGGCCTTCCTTCGTATATAGCACTACGCCACAGTGTTTTTCAATGCCGGAGAAGGCCTATGATACAGCATGGCGATACGGTATCATGGAGACTACACACGACGGGGGCAATGGGACGCCTCCCAATCTTTATATCAGAATTTTTGTGAGATCGTCGATTCCGCTTATGGGTGGGGGGAGCCCTCTCTGGCCGAATGGAGCAGCAAAAGGGTGTCCTGCAGGGAAGTGTCCTCAATGTGAGACTCTTTGCCCTGAGCATCAACGGCATCACCTCGGTGCTACCGGAAGATGTTCTCGCTACACTCTATACGTGGACGACCTTTCGATCTCTTTTGGCGCGGCCCAGATGCCAACTCTGGAGCGTTGACTCTAACAGGCATTGAACCATGTCTCTCGCTATGCCGAAACGCAGAGGTTTCGGTTTTCCTTGGCGGCCAAGACTAAGGTGGTGCACTTCTGCCACCATCTACGGCTCCATCCTGACCCAGACTTGTTTTTTTATTGGGGTACACCTGGAAGTGGTTGAAGCTCCCCGTTTCCTTGGTCTTGTATTTGACCGACGCCTCACCTGGGAGGCTCATATTCGCAGCCTTAGGTTCTCTTAAACCTGCGCCATGGATATTCTCTGTTCTGTGAGATTCAGCACTTGGGGCGCTGATAGGGCTACTGCCTTACTTTTTTATCAATCGTTTGTTCGTTTGAAGCCCGACTACAGATGCGAGTTTTATGCATCAGCAGCCGAGCGTGTATTGCGGAAGGTGGATTCAATCCACCACACCGGCCTTGGCTTGGCGACCAGTGCTTTCCGCACTTCCCCCCATTGAGAGCCTACTATTCGATGCCACTCACTCTACTCCGTGCACAGTGCATTATTCACCTGTACTTGCGAGCCCGGCAACTCCCTCGGTCACCAATAGCTCTCACTCCATCCGCAGCTGATTTTGACAATGCCTATGCCTCCGAGAGACGCCATTCATACTCTAAGCCCTCTGGTTTTAGAGCTAGGAAACTCCTCTGAGAGCTAGGTATAGCTCTCGGGCCGGTGGCGCTCCCGGTTCTGCCCAGGACACCACCCTGGAGGGTACCACCTTTGGCTATTTGTCGCCACATCTCTGCTCCCAAAGCTTGTACAGCGCTCGGAGTATTGCGTCCAACCTTTTTGGGGCACACCTCGTGTAACGCTGGAACCGTGCTAATGTATACGGATAGCTTCAAAGTCCCCTCTGTTTGAATTCAGCGGGGCTCTGCTAAGCGCTGCGCCTGTCTTCACGGCTGAGCTGGTGCCAATACACCACTCGTTATGGAAGATTATGCAACATGCCAAGTTCGGAGACCGGATTGTGATCTATAGGGACTCACAAAGCGCCCTGAGTGCTCTCAAGGCATTGGAATCTCCGCATCCCCTGGTTCGCAATATTCGTGATGCCATGGTTTTGGCAAGCCAGGTGGATTTTGAGATTATCTTCTGCTGGGTTCCTAGACATTTTGGAATTGCGGAGAATGAGGGCGCCAAAGAGTCTGCGAGGACGCGGTGACTGGACCAGCGTTTGGCTCTTCCTCACACCGACTACATGGCAGTAATATGGGCAGCTTGGCAAAGAAGATGGGAGATGTTCGAAGGGAACTTAAAGTTGCGTGCCATTGTGCCGCGACTGTTCCCATGGACCAACCCACTAATGCCGCAAAGGCTTCAGGTTGCTTTCTGTCGTCTCCGAATTGGCGCGCTCGCCAGCGCCCTACTGTGAAGACTGCATTGTCCCCCAGACTGTTCTGCACATTCTTGTTGATTGTCCCAGTCTGGGCAATCTCCGCGCACATTACCTGTCCCGGTACCGGGATGGGCGGGAGCGCTACCTCATGTCCCTTTTACTCGGGACGAGTTTGTGCACATTGACTGGTGGACTTATAAACTTCTTGGGGGAGGCTAGCCTTCTCCCCTTTATTTAACTAGGGGTTTTTTTTTGTTGTTTTCTTTGTAGGGCGCACGTTCCTGCGCTGGGGGGGGGACCTCCCCCCAACGCCGAAGCTCGCTTCCTCATTGTTGCCATTTTCTATTTTTGTTGTTGTTTTTCATATTTTTATTTTATAGTAGCCTAGTGCTAGGCTGTCATGTGTGCGGCGACTTGTGCCCAAGTGGGTAGTCGCCAGATGGGCTCCTAAAATTAAAAAAACAAAAACAAAATAAACACACTGAGTGCAGAGAATAGAATTGCTTCCTACTCCTCCGCCACACACTCCACATGGCCCCCTCCCACACTCCACTCGTCTACCTGGCTCTCCTCCTGTCACCATTCCTTTAGTCTTACTGATGTTGATCTTTAGTCCTCTTCTTTCCATGTCTCTCTTCCACCTCTTCAACATGTCAATCACTTCCTCCTTTGACCTCTCAGTGAGCACAAGGTCATTGGCATACAGCGGCTCCCACAGTCCCCGTCCCCTGCATTTCTTGGTCAGCTCCTCCAGAACAGTGATCAATGGCAGGGGGCTCAGAGTTGAGCCCTGTTGAACACCAACTGTGATGTCAAATTCCCTTGTTGTGCCTGCCATCATCATCACCTCAGACTGTGATCCTCATATAAGGACATAACACACACATGATGAGCGCCTTTGCCACTCCTTGTCTCCTGAGTGCCCATACTATTGCCCCTCTTGGTTCTCTATCGAAAGCCTTCTCCAAATCCACGAAAATGTGGTACAGTTTCCTTTTCTTTTGTGTAAATCTTTCCTGGATCTGCCTCATAATAAATAATGCATGATTAATCAACCTTCCCGCAACAAAACCAAACTGTCTGCCATCAACTTTTACTAAATTCTTCAATCTTCCCTCCAGCACCCTCTCAAATATTTTCATGCCATTTTCAAGAAGCCTGTTTCCTCTGTATTTTTCACTCCTGAGAGAAAAGGAGTGACTTCTAAAAATGCCACCCTCTGCTCCTAGCCCCTCTCCCCCAGGCCTAGGAGCACAGTAGTATAATCTGCACCTATTCAGAATCCTTCTGTAGCTTCTACACCCAAGTGGCACTCTTCTGGTAGAGCTGGAGGCACAAAGGGTTTACACCCAGCCTTGGCTAAAACCAGGGTTTCCCCACCCTCCCCAAGCGGGCCTACACCAAGTCTTTCACACCCAACCTCTGCTAAAACCAGGGCTCCCCACCCTCTCTCAGAATGACCTTCTCCCATAAGGAAAAACTGCCACACGACTCTACTGGGTTGTTAGACTCACAGGAAACAACTCCCCTGAAGGTGGTCTTGAGGCCATCTTCTAGGGTTCCTAAAGCTGGCTGCACTTCAAAAGGAGGACAGCACCAAAGGAGCTTCGACTCCTACGCCCCACCCAAGGCTGGGATGGGTGGCTCGAAGATGGTGAATCCTCTAAAGGAGGAATCCCCACCTCTGAATCCGCCCTGCTCACTAAAGGTTTTGATCGCAGGGAGTAAAAGACACACAGCGAGCCCAACCTCTCCCAATAAGTCCTCGAAGTTCTGCCTCCTGGAAGCATACTGCTATCTGCATGAGGGTCTTTTCTCGAATAGGGCCATCGTATCATCTGAGTTGGGCCTGGAGGGCATATTTCTTCAATGGAATTGCTGCAGACTCTAATATAATTTTTTGAACCACTGCCGCCTGAAAAACCACCCGATAGTGCTTGGAATGGGAGTGGGGCTCCACATTTCAGGAAATGGGTGATTTCTCTGTCCCAGTTGGTGGGTGAGGTCGTTGAGTTCTCCAGCAACCTCATAGCCCTGGCCCTAACTGCTATTTCTAGAATGTCTGGCTGATTTGCACACTGACCACTTCTGTGGGGGTCAGCCGAGTGTGAGACTGCCCTCAAACAGAAGCGCTATTCCTACATTCGCTTTAAGAGCCACCGAACAATTTCACTGTCGGTTAATTCCATCGAGCTTGAGTTATGTCCCAGTATTTTTCAAAGCCCCCCCCCACCCCTCTTCCTGGTGGGCAGTCGTGTCTTTACTTAATGGGAAGACCCTCTTGCAGAGGTGTGGAAGAAAGTCAAAAGGATTCAGGGAAAGTTCTCACAGCATCCCCTTCCCATTCTCCAGGAGAATGGAGCCGCAATCTCGGACCCTGCGTGCGTGGTGGAGACTTATGTGACTGCTTTCCCTGCATTCTCTAGCCATCATGTTATCGCTGAAGGCCGCTGACTGGACTTTACCTCCTGAGGCAGAGATACCTTTAATGCTCCAAACGATGTCCCATATACCATGCTTTGACATCTACCTAGGTGAGTGAGACCTGGCCTTTCTGTTAGATTTGTTCAACAGGATCTTGATAGAGGGTATCCTCCCAGGCTTCTGGCGAATGGTTACTGTGCTCACTTTTCATGAACTGGGGAAAGATCACTCTACCCTAGCCAGTTTACGCCCAATCTATCTAATTTCCTGTGTGTACAAGTTGGTGAAAAAATTGGGAAATGTTAGATTAACCTTTTTCCTGGAGCATGGAGGTCAGCAGTTGTCTGCACAGGTGGCTTATGCAAGTTCCACTGCATGTCAGATGTTCTGCTCTGACTGGAAAATGCCATCTGCAAGGCCATCCTTTGATCTCTTTTGGTGCTGCCAAGATGCCAACTGGAATGTCAACTCCAACAGGCATTGAACCGCATCTCTCACTATGCTGAAGCACACAGGTTTCGGTTTTCATTGCAAAAATTAAGGTGGTGCATTTTTCTTCCATCAGCAGCTTTACCCCACCCGGACTTGTTCGCCTAGGAGTGGTGGATTCACACTGTTTCCTTTTTCTTATTTTCAACCAAATCCTCCTCACACAGGAGGCTCATATATGCATCCCTAGAGCCTCTTGTACTCATGCCATGGACATTCTTCATTCCATGACTCAAGTAATACCCTAAACCCATTGTCATACAGCTAGGAAAGTACTTCTTCATGGTATCTCTTCAAGGCCAAGCTGGTTGCAATACACCGCTTGGTATGGGAGATAACCAGTGGCATGCAGTGACTTTTGAAGATGAGGAAGCAATTCAAGTTTTACAAAAATAAATGTCAATTGAAGTAAATATGTTGTTCATTAAAAATAACTATAAATTTGTAAGCTAGTACTTTATTTAAATGTTAATTTTTAAAAAATGTTTTTTAAAACTTTATTTAAATTTTAAAATAGCTTCTCTAAGTATGCACAACCAGGTAGCCAAGATGTTCTATCATATTGGCCTACATTTTATTTGTGAGTGCAACACTGTTTTAGATGATGAATCTAGTGTTGGTGTATGCCTACCTGTTTTAAAGGCGATTGCTAAATGTAGGCAGCAATATCATCATCTTAAATTACCTAATAATATAATCACTTCACTGCAAAAGCTAAACCATCTCCATCTTTCACTATTATAATCGTATTATATTGGTATTAAAGTTGAACAAACAGAGTTCGTACGAATCACATTCTTTTAACTGCTTGGTTTCAGGGTTGCCAATATTTGAAATAAGATTGAATTAAGGGTTGCCAGTGTGTGAAAATAATGGTTTAGTTTCATAAAAATAGGTAAACGAAACCTAAAAATTTAATACACTAATAAACATAAAAAAATAAATGCATTACTAAAAATATAATTAAGTAGAAGTGCCGACTTTTACTAAAGAATAAAAACAAAAAAACAACCATATAACGCTGTGATTGGCCACATTCAAAGCTACTGTCTGATGTTATAAGGCCTAAATTGTAGCCCAGAAACAGCGCTCCCTATCGTGTGCCCCTAAACTGAAGTATTAGCAATATCATTTTCTTCAAACTTCATTTGCATCCATTTTGTTTTAAGGGGAGGGGGGTATCACTTTTAAAAAATCAATAAACAATATGCCACAATTATCTAAGCACTGCCTCAGGGCTACTGATCTCAAGGATACGAAGGGTGACTATAGTAGACCCGCCAGAATCCCGGAAATATTAACAAAATGCTTAAGATATAGAGCTTAACCATGCTATTTAGCCTATTTCTTTCTCAAAACCAGTATTTAAATATAACCTAAAAATTTGTTTAAGCTTCAGAGCATAATAATAGTTACGTCAATGTGTCTTAAATATTTTGTTGCTTTTTCCAAGATTAGGTTCCCATATACAAATAGGTTATTTTTTTTCTTAATTCTAACACAGCATTGAAGTATCTAGATAAAAATCATAAAACTTTAACCAATGATCATTATTTCTAAGAACACAAAACATCTTTTAAACTATTCATTCCAAAGCACCAAAAAGCACAACTATTATTGAAATTAACAGGAAAAAAAGAGTAGAAATCTTGATGAAAAGGATGCATTTCTTAAATTGCAGTCAGGCTCATCAGGGTCTAATGCCAATTTGATTAAAAGTGAACAGTACCATATGGTGTATACAAGTATAGGAAAGCATAAATGTGAGAATAAAAAATGATTGCTGTTATATATATTTTGGGAGGTTAATTTTTTTTTTTTTTTCTTAAATAGGAAAGCATTGCTTCCCTTAATCCATTGACTGCACACCACTGGAGATAATGCATTATGCAGGATTGTGATCTTTAACTACTCACAAAGTGCCCTGAGTGCTCTCGGGGCTAAGGAATCTCCATACCCCCTTGTTTGCTAAATGGGATGAGGCACAGTGGTGTACCTCAGAGATCAGTTCTAGGCTCATTATTATTCATAGTTTATATAAATGATCTTAGGGAGGATGTAAATAGCAAATTGTCAATCATTGCTGATGACACAAAATTGGCAACTGTAGTAAAGGAAGTTGAGGCTAACTTTAAACTTCAGTGACTTAAATAAGTTAGTAGGTTGAGTGCAAAAGTGGCAGATGAATTTTAACCTTTAAAGATGGAAAGTTACTAACATGGGAAGAGATAATAGAGAATTTAGGTATGAAGTGGATGTGCAATTGCTGAATACACTAGAGGATGAAAAGAACTTTGAAGTAGTGGTAAATAGGTCACTATGTCCTACCCTCACATAAGCCAATAATAAAAGTATGCACTAACAGATCTCATTGATTTTCTTCCAGTTCTATCTACCCCTTTTCACTCTTCTGTTAATAGGTACTGCTATTCTCCACTCTCCCTTCACACTTCCTTGCTCGTGTCTCATACTGTAGTGCCCCATTCCAAGGTGGATTAGGATCAACAATGAAGCCTCACAAATGAGTATCATGGGAATCCTATTAAGTCTTAAACTGGGCATGCATATAATGATGCACATGCAATTTATCTACTAAAAGTGTATAACATATATATTATTATTTACATGACCAAATGTTATATATTATCATTTACATGACCAAATGTTATCAATTATTATTTACATGACAAATCATGTAAATAATAATAGATAACATTTAGTCATGTAAATAATAATAATATAACATTTGGTCATGTAAATAATAATATATATTATTCTTGTAAGAGCTATATGCAAAAATGAATTTGAGATGCTTTCACACACATACACTCATATGTTTACTCACACTTACATGCAGTCACACGCAGAAAAAGGTGCTTCTCATGCTATCTTTCCTGACCTTTTAGGGTCGTGCCAAAATTCTGGGAGACCCCAAAGCAGCTGTGCAGACATGTTTATCAAAACACACAAGCTGAGAAACAGGGAAAACGCTGATTTTGTTTATTCTCAGTGAGCCGTGAAACGCAAAATCTTATTCTTTAAAATTGTTTCTGCTCCAAAGATAAAATTATCTAACAGAGGCCTGAATCAAAACTGCCTGCTCACTTTCTCTCTATCCCTGTGTACACACAAATAAACTTCAAGTCGAGTAAGCTCCACCCATACTGCCTCATTGCCTAACAGTGGTCTATGCCCACATTTTTTGACACATTAAATACAATCTGAACTAGACCCCAAGGTCAGACAGTGAGAGTGAAAAGCAGAAAGCACAGTAAGATACAGAGAGAGCAAGAAATTCCATTTTTCCCGCTCGAAAACAGGAAGCATAGTCAGCTCCTGAAGAAGAAGACCTTGTTATCAGTTATGGGGTGATCCTCTCGCAAGGAGGTAGACATAACCATAACCAGTGACCCCTCAAAGGATGGTGGAGAAGAAGATGGATTTGCCAAGAGAGAAAAAAAAAGCTGCTCCCTCTACTATCTAAGAAGAAGACCTGGTTAATTCCCCATCAAATAAAGAGTCTGTACCAGTCATAATGCTACAATCATATTTACTTTAATATTTTCTCTTTAAATTCTAACTTTTCACTGAGTGAAAGGAAAAATTCAGAAATCTGTTATTTTCATTATTTTTGATTCATCTTTCTTTTATTATTGTTTTCAGTCAAGAAACACTTATTTTTTGGAGAGTGGAGACAAAGTTAGATTTTTTTTTGAACCGGAAGCTTTGACAGAAAATGGTGAAATAAAAGTAAGTTGTGTTTTTATGAGTTAGATTATTTATTTTACTATCAGGTTGATGTTAGAGAATTAAGAACAATGATGTTAGTAGTTCTTACCCCCTCACCATTCATAGTACTTGAAAATTCACTGTTAAAGAGCTCCTGCCTTCCTGTAGTGAGCCAGGGTTTGCTTTTACTTAGGTAGGGGACTTTTTCCATGTCCCATTCCTTGTTTTCCTTTATCCTAGTTACTGAGGGGCATCAGAACATAAATAAATGGTAAAGATTTGAATGGAATATTGCAGGAAGGTGCATGAGAATTTGTTGGAGCCAATATAGGTGTATGGGAGTGTGACTATGGTATAGGAGAAGGAAAGATCTCTTGTGAGAGCAGTGCAAATGGATAATTTGAGAGGGATGCTCAGTGTGTGGTCTAGATAAAGCAAAGAAAGACAGTAATATTTATGGTTTGAGTGAGGTTGTGACCATTTTGAGGTGGTGTGGGGATGGTAATAGACTGGTGAAGAAAATGTACATTATATATATATATATATATATATATATATATATATATATATATATATATATATATATATATATATATATATATATATATTATATATATATATATATATATATATATATATATATATATATATATATATATAT